>CM019155.1:82690914-82728915 GCA_009733165.1 Naja naja | reverse complement strand
TCGAACTCATCCCAGATCATACTGGCCAGACTACCTGTATCTCGTCCTCAGACCACTGCAAATCAGAGGACAACCCATCCCAATTCGAGCGATCTTATCCGCAAGTATTGACTAAACTCCTCAGCCCTGCCCCAACACCTCCCCTACAAGAAGGAGAGAACGGGTTACCCGAAACAAGGCTGGCTGGGCGGTTATCTCGGGACTATGAGGGCGAGAGATAAGATCTTCTCGCGGCCCTCATAGCTACCAGGGAAGTCCCACATAGGCTCTTAGCTGGGCTCGATCGACTGGGAACGGGAGAGGTGGACCTCCCACCTGCCTCTCTAAGCCCCTCCGCACGGCGCTATCATCTCCCCGGAGCTCCTCCGAATACCAAGGAGCCATCCGGGATCCACGACGCAGGGCGTGAGGTCGCATGGGGACAACCCTGTCGAGAGCCTCCGATAGCGCTGCTGCCAAGCAGCCGCCAGGTCCTCGACAGAGCTGTGGGCAAGGGAGAGGGAAGAAACCCCAGCTCCGCCGAGAACCGCCCGGTCCATAAGGCGCTGGGGCGGAACCATCTAAGCAGTTCCTCATCCCAGCAGTGGGGGCGGCCTGTGGAAGACCAGCCGAGAGATAGTGATCAGACCATGGAACGGGCACAGCCATAAAGTGGCCTTGCCCTCTGTCACTATGCCACTGTTCAGAGACAAAATTAGGTCAAGAGTGTTCCCCTCTCATGGGTCGGGCCCTGGATTAATTGTCAGGCCCATGGCCTCCATGAAGCCATGAATTCTGGGCCAAACCGAACGCACCCCCAGGGAGGGCAGATTGAAGTCCCCCAGGACTATAAGCCCCGGGAACTCACACCGCCACCCCGAGAGAACGTCGAGAAGCCCAGGTAGGGCCGCTGTCACATAGCTGGGTGAAAGGTATGCAGCAGCAAGCCCACACGACCATTGGGCCCCCACCTCAAGAGGAGTGTCTCACTCCCGCATATCTCTGGAACAGTGACTCCCTTGGAAACAGGGTCTCCCGAATAACCACGGCACCCCACCACCCTACCTCCTGGGCCCGAGGGCGGTGCAGAACCCGAAAACCTGGAGGGCACAAATCTACCAGAGGGACACCGCCTCTGGGCCCAACCAGGTCTCGGTGAGCAGGCCAGGTCCGCAGCCTCCTCCTCACCACCTCACGGAGGAGGGTGGACTTATTAGCCACGACCTGGCATTAAAATACACCAGTCTAAGCCCAGGGTCCCAGTTCCCATGCCTCCCTGGGAGAAGGCCATAGGGTCGGAGCAAGCAACTGCACAAAGATGGCGGGTGCGTGCTCCCAACACATGATATGGCCCATGCCTCCTCCGCTTCCTGCCAACACCAACCACCTGGGGATCGCGGTCCACACCTCAGTCAGGGCCGCGCTCCGCCCCACCCGCCCCCTCCACCATGACGGTTGACAAAGACCCATTTATCCCCTTCCCTAACCCCTTAAGACGATCAATTAAAATTTTAAAGTTTCCTTCCTGTCAAATTTAGAATTTAGCCCCTTCATCCTGTGTAGAAAAAAATGGATGAGATTTATTTTAAACATTCCCCCTTCTTGTCTTCGCTCAGGGGGGGGAGAATGAGGCTTTTGATCACTTTAACAATTTTTTTTCTGCTTTGAGTTTTTGCCTTGAAAAGGCGAGGTTAGAAAATAACTTTTTATAGGTTACATAGCTTCATCTCCTGAGATTTTCACAGGAGCCTCAGATAGATAGGCGAGATTGGCAAATTGCCTGGAACGTTATCTGTAAAGGTGGCTCGGTTCCCAGGTGGGCAATTTGCCTGATCTTTGAAGATGACTCAGTTCCAGTTTCAGCAAAGGGAATCAAAATTTAAAACTAGCTGCACTTTGTACATGCTCTTAATCCATATTCTGATTAAAGCAGAGAATTGACACTAAAATTTGACTCCATCTGGAGGTTTTACAACAAGAATGTGGAGGATGCATGGCTATTGCCAGCACAACAGGTAAAGTCATGAAAGGTTTACAATGGGCTTTGCAAATAACTTTTTTCTTCTAATTTTTGATAAGTAAGTAAAGTATAAATGGTGGAGTTATGTAAAGTCTGATTTTCAATTTTATTTTCAACATACATTATCTCTTCAATATGTTTTGACTATCTAAGCTGTATTGTTTGCCTAAAAAACTTTGGCTTGCTTGCTTAATGACTTCTTCCTTTACAAGGATTCTCATAATGCTCCCTGGAAAGTGTCCTGCTATTTTAACTTTCAAACTTTTTTCAATAGCCTTTCAACTTAATCTCTGACTCTCATTATGTGTGTCAAATTATTTTTAATCTTCCAGGTGCTTATATTATGCCCAGGATTTACCCAAATCATGATCTTATTTTTAATTTTGCAACAGCTACTACAAGACCAAAAATATTTCTTACATAGGTAGTCACTTGACCCTTTCTGGGCCTCTTTCTTAAGGCTATAGCTTTGCTGATTTTTTTTCAGTCACTCTTTTTTTTTCATCACAGTGCTAGAGGCCTGGCACAAGCTTGCCCTATTCCAATTACTCAAGTCAAGTAGATTGTTTTATCATCAACTTTGGCAAATGGATGTTACCTACTAGACAAGCCCTCTTTTTTACAACATCATATTTTGCTTTTTTGCAATTTTGTACCACCTGGAATATAGCCATAATGGAACATGCTCATCGGCCATTTAAGGCCTGTCTCCACAAATAAATAAAAAAGGAGGGACATGGTCTCCAGAAGGGTCTCTAAAAAGTTTTAAAAGTATAATTTCCTTAAATCAATTGAATGTAATTGCATGTTTCTATTTACCTTAAATTAATTGAATGTTTTAGTTAACTACTTGGGGGTGAGGGGGCGAGGCTGTGTTGTTGTGTTTGCTCCTACAGGACCTTTGTGGATTCCAGCTCATTGTGTCGCCCACAGCTCATTGTGTCCACCCAGGCTCGTTGTGTCCACCCAGCCAAAAATTTCGTGACATCACACCAGTCCCCAGATCTGGTCCTAGTCCCAGGAATTTGACTTTACAGATGGCACAGTGTCCCATCCGGGTTCATTTGCTTATGCTTGACTAACATCACAGAGAATGATGTCTTTTGCTTATCTGAAACTTATGATATGGAACATTTGCTTTCTACATGTTTAGTTCCTGTCTGCACTCCTTCTGCAGTAATTCAAAACTTCACTGGCTTAAGCGGATTTTTATTACATGGGAACTTTAACTATAAGACTATATCTAATTGGGGATTTGCTGCTTATTATCCACACCTTGATGCAATTGCTTTACACACCTCAATGGTAGCGTCCCTATAAATATAACTTGTGCAAAAGTAGTTAATTGTACATCTTCAAGTAAAACCTCACTGTCATCGTCCTTAGCTCACCTGCTTTGAACTGCACAGCTTTGGAAGAGACTTCTTTCACTTTTCCCATGTTTGGTTACCTCAAGGATAGTTTTTACATGTGGTCAAGAAACTTTTAATTATATTCCTGCTAATCTTAGTGAAGTACTTTGCTGCCTCAGTTGGCTGATTCCTGTTTTGCTTTCTAAACAACAACTTCATCATTCGAATCGTTCTCGACGAGGGGTCATGCTAGATAACACTTGTGACTCTGAAACAATCTTACTTAATAAAGCTGAATACGTAGTGTTAGCTTTGTTTATAGTGGGCGTGCCAGCAATTGCTGCTCACGCTCACCTTAACATTAACTCTGTTGCATGTAATTTAGCAAAAACAATTATGTAATTTAGCAAAAACAATTATGTAATTTAGCAAAAACAATGTTACTTCTTCAGTTATCTCAACAATCAACCATAAGATGCAAGTGGTGAAGAAGGCTATTCTACAAAATCGATATTGTTTTAATTTGTTTGATGGGTCCTGAACCATCCAGCACCAGCTTAATATTTTCAACAATTTGGCCTTGGATTTGAAAATTGATTAATTAGGATCTTGGTGGGAAAGCTTTTGGGCTTGGTTGCCCACAGGCTAAATGGGAAAAATTCTATGCTATGTAGTCATTATTTGTGATTTAATTAGTGGGTGCTGCTTTGTTCAATGTCTCCCTTCTCTTTGCAATATATGTATCACAGCTTTTCATCCCAAACCCTCTCTTACCTTGCCTAAGGGTCAAGTATATGCCCTCTATAAACAACTGCAAGCATGCTCTTCTAATGATTATTATGAATCCTCTCCTAACTCCTTTTATGATTCTTCTTTAATTAATTAAATTTAAAATAGAAAAGAGTGAAATGTGGTAGCCACTGAGTTTCCCTGTATGACACTAGAAGCTGGCAGCACACTGCAGCCTGGTGGAGGGGCCTCTTTGCTATCCCATGAGCTCATCCTCTATTCATCCTGTATCTGTTGGGTTGGAAAGTCCCTGATTTTCCAGGTATATAGGTGATCTCATTTACTAACATCACCACTAGTCTTATGGATTGGTTGGGAGGTTGCACCAATGTGGTTGAGGGGTTTCACCCATGTGGGATCTATTCTCCAATCAAAATGCTGTATCTATGCTACTCTTCCTTGCTTGTAAAAATGGTATAAAAAGAATAAACACTGCCCAGGCAGTCAGACATCTTTGGACACTGAAATGACTGGTTATTGAATCCCTACAACAATGCCCATAAAAAGCTATATGTGATGACAGTGGAAAGGTAATACAAGAGATAGCTGAGCGAATGGTGAAGATTGCACATGTCCCTGTACAAACCTGGAATGGGTTTAATATGATCACTAGCACCCTATCACTTATTGCAAAACAAAAACAAAAACAGGTATTTGAACAGATAATGAGTTTGAGACTTTACCAAACAGTCCCCACCTCTGAAGACGAAGCAGAAATATTGTTATATGAGTTCGAGACAGAATTGAGAAAGAAAAAGGGGGGAGTTTGTGAGCAGGAGCTTCACCATGTTAGAACAGAATAAGGAAGTAGTGCCTCGAACTCAGAAAACTCAGAGAAGACGTAGCAGATACAAAATATCATATTTCATAACAGATGATTTGCCACATTAGGTAGGAAAAAAATGTTTGTATTAGTTACTGATTGGCTAAACATAGAATGTAAGCCAAGCCCTCGTAAGAGGGGGCGGCAGTTTAGGGCTATAAAAGCTTTGTTAAACAAAGCCCTGGGTTCCTTCAACGCTCGGAGGAACCCGCTTTCGCGAATGCGTAATAAACTTTGCTTCTTTAGATCAACGAACCAAATCTTGAATTTTGCTTTGGCGAATCCATCTCACAATCTGTAGCCCAACATTTGGAAAACCATATTGTCCCATCCGTGCTATAGAGAGGCAGAGGTTTGGAGTCTAATTAGGAGAGCCCCACATTTGAAAACATTGGTTCATTACAAATTGCAAATTGAGTTACATTGATAATGCATTTTAAATTGTAATTATCTGTAGAAATGTGTCATCTTTATTACCCACTCTTCATACAAAACTGAGCTATTATTTTTATCAGAACTATAACCAATATCATGAAACACACTTTGTGGAAAGAAATTCTGTTTAAATGTCACATTTAAACAGTTAAATAAAATATAAAATATATAATAATTGTTTAAAAATACCCTCCTTTCTGTTGGATATACTTTCCCAACTACTAAATTGTTTCCTTCATGGTGCAAAATAGTGGAAGGATCCCCTAGTATCCTACTGTCCCTCTAATCTGCTATTACCTACATACAGGAAAAGGATTAAAACTGGAATAACCAAATACCATTTCTTTTGGAAGACCATTTCTTTTGGAGATGTTTATACTATTATACCATAATTTTGTTACTTCTGTATCCAATAGTAGATCTCTACTATTGATATAATAAATACCAAGATTGTCATCACAAGAGCCAATTTGGGGGGCATCAGGTTAGAAATTAGAAAACCACAAGTTCTTAAGTACAAAGCCAGCTGGGTGATGTTAGGCTTGTTACTCTCTCTCAGCCATAGGAAGAGGGCAATGACAAACAATTTAAAAAAGCCCGTGTCAAGAAAACTCCAGGTACTTGTTCAGACAAATACCAGTAGTCAACAATAACTTAATGGGAAAAAATTGTAATTATGATATCCATCTCCACTGCCCTTTTCTCTTTTTTGTTTTTGCTTGCTTTTGCTCTGATTTTGCAGTGAATTTTTTTATGTCTCCTGGTGCGTGCATGCTTGCTCTGAAATATTTGATTTGCATATGTGGATTGACTGGAAATATCCTGAAGGCAAACAAAATCATTATGTCCACTTGAATCTCTTGAGACAATTCTTACCATTATTATCAAAGTAAGGAATGGATTTATTTTAAAAAATAAACTTTTTTGTTTTTATTATACCTTGTTCAGAATTATATGCTGATATCATATTACATACATAATCCATTCTGGGCAAATTTTTGGAGAAATAAAAACAATTATTATGGCTATACTTCTGCAGGTACCAAAAACTCAAAATTCAAAATTATATACTAACTTTTTAAAAATAATTTCTTATTGAAAATTAATCAAATATCATTACAATATTTACTTTTAATTTAATAATGCAAGCACATAGTTTATATTTAGTAAATATAGTTGGGCAATACTTTTACTATTAGTTATTATTATTTTATGATTATTCAGTTACTTAAGCTTAATAAGTCCTGTGTAAACTACTCAGAGTTAACAAAAATATATTAATTACACAGTGGTCTCTTCAAAAAACTAAGTTAAGTAGCTTGAGATTCAATTTTAAAAATATGGTATCCACTATTACCTCTGAAGAATTATTAATTGTTTATTAATGGTCTATTAAAATTCATCACTCTTTGAGAAAGTAACCCAAAAAAGCAATTTCTGTAGAAATAATTTAAGCAGGTAAAATTATGAATTGAAGTTATTTTTATCAAATGGTTTAAATGAAATTAGAAAAATAACAACATTGTCAAAAGGAGTTAAAATTTGTTTATATAAAACAATCTATCTATCACATAAACTATTTTGTAGCACTCTGAACAATATCAGTTGAGTTTTGACTTATTGACTTTGACTTATATTATTGGCTTCCTTTCCTGAAATAAATTCTGTTATTTTCCATTTTAACTGGAAAGACATTATACACAAAGACATTAATAGCTTTATTTCAAGTAATTTAATAGTGTAAAGGGACTGAGTACACAAAATCTTAAGAAATGAAATAAAATAATTTTATCTCAAGTTTGCCAAATTTTGAGAGAACTTTAACTGTATAAAATACAGTTTAAACATCCATGATAATCATCCTATAAATTGATGTACACAGGAGTTCAGGATGTTCCAAAGAATGTTCTGCATAATTTCACCAATGAAGCATTAAGCTTTGAATGGAAATGGGCCTGGAGGCACTATTTCAACAGGACTTTTGAAGACTGTCTGCAAAACTGTTTTAACCTCAAGATAATGCTGAGGTTCTAGGGTTTTACTTTTTTGCCACTGATTTACAGTGCTTGATTAGGTTAGCTGTTATTTCTTTGCTGTTCATTATTTATAGAGGATCAAGCAGAGGGTAAAAAAAGAAATTTGGTATAAGATGCCACCAGCATGCTGATAACATTAGCTGATTCTTTGGCATCCAATTCCAAGAAAGCACTCAATAGCCCAACAATGAATATTGCCTAAGTGGATAATAGGCTAGTGCTAGTCCAATGTTTCTCAATCTTGGCAATCTAAAGTGCTTGTTGGCTGGGAAATTCTGGGTCCTGAAATCCACAAGTAATTTACAACTAATCAAGGAGAAAACCAACCTAGAACTGAAATCTCAGCTCTCAGGTGGTCCAGCTGGACCTAAATTGTCCCGGAGGGCTGGTAATTGAAGAAGGCAAACTCTGTCAATCCCAGGGAATCCATAAATTCCTTGGTTGATCCGGAGAAAGCCTTAAAAGCCGATGGAAAGGGAAAGTGGCCATTATGAGCCGCTATGAAGCTGGAACAGAAGAAAGAGGAACTGGAAAGAAGGTGTGATCATGCTGGGTGAGAAATTTAAATTTAAATTTAAATTAACTATTGGAGAAAGAGCCTCCCTGGGTAAAGTGGGTGAAAGAGAGGCTAAAAGAGAGAGGTGGAAGTGGGTTTCTTTCCACTCCACCCCTGTAAGCGGTAAGGAAAGTTTTAAAGAGCCAATTGAAAAAGGAAGTAATTAGTCATGGACTTCTTGGAAGAAATTTGATATTGAAGCTGGACTGGACATGTTGGAATAACTAAAAATATTGGGTAGTGTTAAAACTGAAATTTAGATTTTTGTTTTTCTCTTGTTTTCAACTATAAAATACAAAAACATAAAGAACTATACTGGTAGATAATATAATATAATATAATTATATTATATATTGGATAATATAAGGAAGAGAAAAGAGAAAGCAGAGCAATAGTGTCACCTGCAGGTTGAAGTGAAAATTGAAGACTGAAAAGAGGAAAGGGAAAATATGTGACCTTGGTTACATGAGAATAGAAAGATAACAGGATTATTTTGTCTGAAGATGAAAGATAAAGAGTGGATCACGGAGACTTGTTTTGAACAGTTACTGACCTTTGAAGGATGGGACACTGAGTCAATCTTGAGCTGATGAGATTCGAATTGCCAAATTGCAGCCAGCCGGCAGCCAGCAAGAGTAGCCTGCAGTACTGCATTCTAATCACTGCACCATCGTGGCTCTAATAAGTGATTATCAGATTAAAAGACAGTTTACCATAGAGAATAAAACGATTTGAAAGGGCCTTTTAGATCTTGAGTCCAGTCCATTGCTAATCATGGAAATTAAAGCTTGGCTCACATATGACTTTCAAGCCTTGAATTTGTCACCTCTTTGGGTAATTTTTCCATTATTAAACTGTTTTGTTAGAAAATGTGTACATTCATACAGTATTTACCTTGTGGTGCAACCAGAATAATCTTGAACTAAATACACTCAAAACAATAGAAATGGTGGTAGACAACCACCTCTTATAATATTCTATACAACTCTCCTCTTACAATACTAGACAACACAGTATCAACAATGGAGACCTTCAAGATTATAGATTCTATCATATCTCAAGACTTAAAATGGACATCTAATATCAAAAAAGT
Organism: Naja naja; assembly: GCA_009733165.1. Lineage (NCBI taxonomy): Eukaryota > Metazoa > Chordata > Lepidosauria > Squamata > Elapidae > Naja > Naja naja. The sequence continues at coordinate 82,719,832 of CM019155.1, read as the reverse complement.
CATGAAAAAAGCACAATGAAGAATGTTCTTTCTGCGCCAACTCAGAAAGCTCAAACTGCCCAAAAAGCTGCTGATTCAATTCTACAGAGGAATTATTGAGTCTGTCATCTGCACCTCTATAACGGTCTGGTTTGGCTTTGCAACCAAACAACAACAGACACAGACTTAATGCGTGTTAGAACTTGTATTAGGACAGAAAGGAGGCATCTTATATTGTGATTTGCTCCTAGTATCATTTGATTGCTTATTAGTAACCTATGACTATCATAAAGTGTTGTATCTTATGATTCTTGATGAATGCATTTTTTTCCTTTATGTATACTGAGAGCATATGCACCAAAGACAAATTCCTTGTATGTCCAATCACACTTGGCTAATAAAGAATTATATTCTACTCTATTAACTCAAATCTGCCTTCTTGAAATTTAAAGATATTATTGCAGCGGTCTGTGGAAATATCATTGAGAGATGGATGAAATGGATAAAAAGAGGGTGCTGAAATATAAACTGACATCTATAATAAAATTAGGAAGATCCATGGAGTTTAGAAAAATGTTTTAAAAGGTCTATAATAGTCTAAGCCAGAGGTGTAAAACTTGATTTCATTGAGGGCCGCATCAGAGATGTGTTTGACCTTGGGGAGGTTGGGGGGGTATGGCCGGGGTGGGCGTGACCAGTTCAATGTCACTTGTGTTGGGGCACCTGTAGTGTCCCAAGTGCTCTGCCTGTAAAAATGGACTCCTGAGCTCCGTTTTCAGCTGCAATGGCCTCCTGCAACCCTCTGCCAGTAAAAATGGAACTTGGGAGAGCTGCACGCAACCCTCCTAAGCTCCATTTTTGCTGGCAGAGGCACTGTCCTTTGCTGTTTCCAGGGTGGCCCCGCAGGCCAAATCTAAGCACTTCGCAGACTGGATCTGGCCCCTGGGCCTTGAGTTTGACACCCCTGGTCTAAGCCTTCTATTTTTTGCCAATTTTTTATTGACTGTAATTTCCATATTTTAAAATGTGTTATCTTGTGCCTTAAAATTATATATACTAATTTAAAATACAAAACAAGAGGAAAATAATTACAAAAAGCAATGAAATGATATGGAATGATTGGGATGATTTATTGGCAGAGTGAATTCTCAAATATGACTTTTGGTGATCTTTACCTTTTGACAAGCAATCCCCCCAATTGTTTTTAAGTGGCAGCAAGGGAATACAATTAATTAGTTTCAGGGTTTATTTTCCATTTCATGACTTCATTTACTTTCATTGTTATGTTATTAGTTCATTTTATTATTTTTGCATGATTGTCACTACATTGCCAGTCATTTACTTATTTGCCTACAATGGCTCAGACATCATGCTATTGTGTATAATATTTTTAGCAACTTTCAACTTAAATTTTATACTTTATTTGGCATTGTTTTGCTACCAAGTAGCAATTATTTTTAATGATCATTTTTTCCAAAGTAAAGCAAACACATGTTATAATTAGTTTCTTCTTACTTGCTTATTAGATTCATAATACTTTATTAGCTGATTGCATAAACATATAAATTAGACCTAATTGGACAGGCTCATCAATTAGTTATTCCCCAATTACATAACGAAATACACTAACAAAGTATGATTTATGGGTAAGAAATCAAATGAATGTTTATGATGGAATTCAGGAAGTCCTTATTTGCATACCCTAATTAGTACTTTATTAATCTTGAATGCATATGGAACTTAACATCATTTTAATCTTCTAAAATTCAGCTTCTTATTCTTCTACTAACTTCTTCTACCCTGAATAGTAAGTAATTAGTTTAATAGCATGAAGTAATGTATTGGGAATATACCCAGAGGTGGGCATTAAAATTTTTAGCAAGTGGTTCTCTGCTGGCTGCTGGGTGGGCATGGCCATGGTGAGCATGGCTTAGTTGGCCTCCTGCACCATGATGGGGGGGACTGTTTTCACCCTCCCTGCGCTCTGGAGGCTTTCCTCGAGCCTCCAGGTGGGCAAAAACGGCCTCCCTGGACTCTGCACCTCCGCTGGAGGCTGAAAACTGCCCCATTTCTGGCCTTCCAGAACTTCCAGGAGGCCAGTTTTTCACCCTCCCCGGGCTCTGGAGGCTTTGCTTGAGTCTCCAGGAGGGCAAAAATGGCCTCCCCAGGCTCCCGAGGCTTTCTGGAGCATTTTTCACCCCCCCAAGCTTCCACATAGGCCCTGCACTTACCTGGTATCTGAAACGGGCCTTGTGGAAACTCCTGGGAGGGGTTGGCGGGGTCAGCCAGGGATGGGATTTGCTGGTTCACTGAACTGGCCATAAAATTAGCTACTGATTGACCTGAACCAGAGAGAACTGATAGCAGCCCACCCCTGAATGTACCTATATTGTAGGTATATCAGTCTGCCTCTAATTACCTTAATTTGCAAACTAAAAAGGAATGATGAGTATTTCCCTCGTACTCTGCCACGGAGTTTCTCTGAGGATATCAAGTTGGCTATAATACTCATCTATAAAATTAAGCTAATGATATAAGGAACCTCAATCTGAACTGTGCATGAACAGGCTGCAAATGATGGAAAAATAAATTACTGAAGAAAAAATATAGAAGCAAAAGAATTGTAAAGAAGAATAAAAGCTAAATAAGAAAATATGTTGAACAATTTTTTTATTTGTTCAAATCAATCATTACAGCCAAGCAGACATAGCAGTGTCCCTCAACTAACCCATGCAACCCCCTCCAACCAACACTTCAACTCCCAATGACTCTCACCTAATGTGACCTTCCCATCAAAAGACCCATCACAAGACTCCCATTGGTGACCCACACCTGACCCATCACAAGATCACACACAAGATTTCCCTCACTTGACACACTTACACATGACATATTGAATAACTACTTTAAAACAAACATGTATATTAATATTAGGATTACATAAGTTTAATTAATGTAAGAAATATTATTAATATTATTATTGCTACTGGTATCAAAATGAATTATACCCAGAGCCCACACTGATGTATATTTAAAAATAAAAATCCAATAAAGCTTTTAAAAAGAGAGAGAGAAAAAACATGGTAACAGTCTACTTATTCCATCTGAAGGATGGGTACATTCTTAGAATATTCAAACGTGTACTATTGTGCACAAAATATCAAAAACAACAGGACTGAAATCAAGTAAGGCAGTTGTCTTAGCAAATATCACATTATTTTACAGTTTTATTCTTTTTTCTTCAAAGGAAACTAAAACTTGTATTATTTTAAATTATATAAATTATATAAATTATATTATTTTAAATTATATAAAATAAATAGTAGCATATGGTTGATTACTAAGACTTAATTACATTTTAGTAAAGTTTTAGTAAAATTAAAATGCAATAGTATATAGTAATAGTAAAATTAAATGCAAACAGGAAATAAGTTCTAATTAACTGTCTACAAGCACTTGAATTTTCTTCCAATTATGTTTCACCTCCACTTTGCCTTCATTGAAAACATATTGAATAAAGAGGACATTACTGTCAAGCAAGCTCCCTGTTTACTGATGAGGCACATTCCAGTCTTGTGTACATATTTCATCATCAAAGCATGAACTAATTATGACATTTTAATAGGAGAAGAGCATCTGTGTGAGTCTACAGAGAACTCTTAGCTGCATAAATAGCAGTTTTTTCTTCTCACTCATCTAGCCATAAGATTTGGAATGCATGAAGAACTGATATTATTTTGATAATCTGCTAGATTTATTCTATGCCATATTTTAAAATATATACCATGCTTGCATATTAGTTTTGAGCTAAGAAAACTTTTTAACTCTAAGCTTTATACTTCAATTTCCAAGAAAACTTTTTTTACCGCTCCTTTCACCTGCATCAGCATCAATTTCACAAATCCAAACTGTCACAATGGCTAGAGAAATGAGAAAAGCATGAGTTGCTAAGTAACTGTTACCCTGATATTACTGGCTAACTTGGAAGTAAGGAGTTCATAATAGTTTCCTAGTAATTACCTAACTTGCTTCTTCATTCATCTAATTTTGTACTTTAGAACAATAGCTTACAAAGATGAGGATTAGCAATAGTCTAAGAGAAACCCATTCATCTCTTTTAAGTATTACACTAAAATACGGCTTGTTAAAAAATCCCCCCCCCCAGAACTAATGATTTCTAGTTTCTAGCCTGATGACTTAATCCACCACACAAAACTGTCTCTCTCTCTCTCCATACAGAATATTAAAATAGTTTTTTTTTCTAATGTTAGTAGCTGTAAGACTTTTTCTCACATCTCTGTTAAAATATGTTCTTGAAATCATCATGCTATGAAATTTGCTGCCCTCATTTCTGATTTCTATTTTGCCTGTATTACTCTGCCTTCAGTGCAGTAATCTGATGTTCCTCCAAATTAATTAGCAATAGCAATTAGACTTATATACTGTTTCACAGTGCTTTACAGCTCTAACTGATTTACAGAATCAGCATATTTTCCCCAATAATCTGGGTTCTCATTTTACTGAAGGCTGAATCAACCTTGAACCGGTCAGAATCGAACTCCTGGAACGAGCAATAAGTTAGCCTACAATACTGTATTCTAACCACTGTGCCACCATGGCTTGGTGATAAAGCCTAAACCAGTTATAGCGAACCTTTTAGAGACTTGAGTGCCCAAACTGCAACCCAAAACCCACTTATTTATCGCAAATTTCTCACTCTTTCCCTCTCTCTCTCTTTCCCTCCCTCCCTCTCTTTCTGCCTGTCTCTGTCTGTCTTTCTCCCTATCTTTCCCCCTTTCTCTTGCTTTCTTCCTCTCTCTCTTCCCTCCTCTGCCCCCCAAGGGGAGGGAAGGAATCCCTGAACTGGTGCTGGGTGATGGGAATCTGATGTTCACAAGCTGATGGAAGTCATGAGAAGTGTGCCCACACTCAGCTGGTCGGTGGAGAGCTGAAGACCAGCTGGCTGATGGGGAGGTGGGGCATCCCAACACTGGCAGCTCTGCAAGAAAAGCAACTGACATCTGGGAGGTGAAAGCAAGCCCACAATGATGCAGGGTTGCATTGTGGCTCCACATCGTAATGGGCTCCAGGAGGAGGGGACCCCATCTTCCCCATTGTGAAGCGCTCTAAATTTCAGTGTGCTGCGCAAGGGCAGGCCATGGAGACAGCAACAGCAAATGTACCACGACAAAGGCGGAATGCTGTTTCATACATTTTTTTTAGTCCTGCAAATGACGTCAAGAAACACATCAGAGAAATGTGATGGAGGTTGGCTGGGGTGATGGTGTGGGTGCCCACAGAGAAGGCTCTGAGTGCCACCTCTGGCACATGGGCCATAGGTTCACCACTGCTGGCATAAAATGTATTTTATAATTACCTTGAGGTTGCTTCTGATGATGTTGAATTAAGAAAGAACACCATGAGATTTTAAAACTGTGGAAATTAAAATTCTAATGTGTAGTTTCATTTGGGAGAGATTGTGTTGCTTATATAGCTATTTCTGTTTCGTGTACTTCAAGGAGGAATGGCCTTGAATGGAAAATGAATAGATTGATAACAGGACACAGACTGGCCCCACTGTGAAAAAGATCATCTCTTTGATCTAATAACTGACACAGGTATATTTACATTACTGTGGTGTTAATATTGAGGAATGGAAAAGAATTCTATTTTTAAAAATGCATAGAGACAATTCAGTCAAAATTGAAAACTTGTCTTCTTATCAGAGTTTTGTCTTTTGTAACTGGAGGTTATATATTAATTAAGCATGGAGCTTCATTTTTTTAATACTACATGTTTCCCCTCTACCATAGAAAGGCAGTTTGGTCTAATGGAAAGCCAGTTTGATCTAGCGGTCCAGTGGTTAAGGCGCCAGGCTAGAAAGCTGAAGACCATGTGTTTGGGTCAGTCACTCTCTCTCAACCCAACTCATCCCACAGGGTTGTTGTGGGGAAAATAGGAGGAGGAAGAAGTGTGTTGGATATGTGTTCTGTTTTGAGTTAGTTGTAAAAATAAAATAAAAGAGAACACTTTTTTTTTAATTTTTAGAATTGGGGGTAAATTCTGGCTCAGAGCCCGGGCACTGCAGTTTCAATGCACCTGAATAAAGATTTTGTTGCATCTTCATACTTGTTGATTCCTTTATTGTGATTTTTCTGCAATTCCTCTCGTATATCAGCTAGAGAGGGTTATGGCAGTTGATGGGGACACGTTTGTTCTATAGAAAAATAAAACCTATCATTCCAATAATATTTTAAATATGTGGGTCTCTTGTTTGGCTTTAGGCTGAAAAATGTGAGGAACCATTATTTTTATTTCCTCATTTGGGTGAACTTATTTTAAAAGCTTATTTTTGAATACCCTATATTTCAAAATTCTTAAAACATGCCAAAAACAATAATGCATACTTTAAAATCTGTTAAAGCATGCCAAAAATAATAATGAATAATCTGAAAACAGTTCATTTCTTTTAAATATAAAGCCAATCCTGAACTTTGGGCATGTGCACTTTTTATTTATGGTTTGGAAATGAATATTTGCTTCTATTTTACATGCAGAGTGCAGTGCATATTAGGAGTTACTCTATTAGGGTAAAAGAAATTTCTTATTAGCTTTTGTCTTCAAGAGCTGTGGTTTACTAAAGTTAGATTCTGCTATTCCACAGATGGAAGTAATTAATATATCCTAGTAATATTTTTATTATTAGCTTGAAAAGTTTATAAAAATAGACATTGCATCAAAATTAGTATACATTTAAGAAAGTTGCAAAGCAAATGTTAGGGCTAAGTTGCATTTATACAAATAAAGTATATATAGGAGAAGGTGCATAAATTGTGTCTAATAATAGAAAATGCATAAGCAAAAGTCATGCTAAAGGAAGGTTGTGCAAAATAACAGATATAATGGGATAATTATGTAAGTAACAAAAATGTATGCTGCAGAAAAAAAATCACAGAAATTCATGCCAGCTACTTTGTAATTTCTATTCTATATTGAGAAAGTATAATGGAAAAGTGCATGAAAACAAGCACTATTGTCACTGTTCTGAACATTAATGTTATAGCACTAGCTGATCTTCTCTGGCTTAAAAAACTAAGGAGAATCAATCCTGGTTAGTACTTGGATGGGAAACCTGAATAGAATACTAAGCATAAAGAGAAGTCTATATCAAATCATTTATTTATTGCTTCTAAAAATGACATGACTGTGTCCATGAAGTCACAATGAATCAACTTGAATGGCAGATTTTACATTTAGAAGTTTAAGCTGATTTTAATCATTATGCCAAATTTAATGACTCCAGATCTGGACTGCAAAATTTCAGATGAGCCTTCTCTGTGGGAACACCCAGCCTATGGAACCAGCTGCCCTGGAGCTTCGGGTGGCCCCCAACCTCCAGTTCTTCCAGCGGGGCCTGAAAACATGGTTGTTTCAACTCGCCGACCTGGACTGAGGAGGGGGATGGGTTTTTTTAATTGAATTGTGTTATTTTTAATTTGATTATTGGGTTTCATATTTAATTTTCTTTTAATTGTATAGTATTTATATTGTTTTTATGTTTGTACACTGCCCCAAGTCCCTAGGGAGATGGGGTGGCATAGAAATCCAATAAATTAAATAAATAAATAAATAAATAACCAATATTTAACATTTTCATATATTTTCAACATTTGTTTATTTGTTTGCTTTGCTGTCATCTCCCTACAAGGTGACTCTGGCAGCTTACAGGTTATAAAACAAGTTAAAAATAGTCAAAAAATTAAAATAACACAAATTAAATATTATTAAAAATGATACTAAAACTGAAATAAGGAGCTAAGAGCTAGACGGGATGAGGATGAGATCTTCATACGCTACCAGCCACCTCCAATGGTGACTGCTCCTCAGGGCTCAGACCAAGTAGGATTTTGATATCTGTTATGTATTGGATATATGTAGTTGTGCTAAGCCCTGCTAAAGTGAAACTAACCTTTAGATGACCCGAACTGTGAACTCCAACTGTTTTGGAGGAAACTTAGAACATTCATATTTGGGCAGGCTTTTTCAAATATTATGATTGGTTAAGGCCTAGAGTATAAATTACAGGCATTTGCCTGCTGTTCCTTAGTTCCAGTTTTGAGTCCATAAATGTTGTTGTAGCTATGCTGGTCTGCTTCTTGCCTTACTGAAGCCCACTACACAATAATACCCTTCTGGAAGATCAAATGGAGGCAGAAATTCTCACCTCCTGTGGTGGAATGTCCACCGGGATGGGGCCACAGCAGAAAAAGCTCTTCTCTTTGACACCATTTGCTTAGCAGATGGGATCTATAGCAGGCCTTTTTCACTGGCATAAATTTTTTCCCCCAAAAGTTTTTTATTTCAATCTACATATAACAACAATACATTAACACTGTACTGCGCTGGCTACCAGTTGCTCTCCGTGTGAGATTCAAGGTGCTGATAACAACCTATAAAGCCCTATATGGCTTGGGTCTGGGGTACTTGCAAGAACATCTCCTGCCGTCGACAAATACCAATCGCCCAGTGCGCTCCCACAGACGGGGCCTCCTGGGGGTACCGTCAGCTAAACATTGTAGGCTGGCAACCCCTAGGGGGAGGGCCTTCTCTGAGGGAGCGCCCACCCTCTGGAACCAGTTACCCCTGGAATTGTGCCTGGCCCCTGATCTCCGCTCCTTTCACCGTGACCTTAAAACATGGTTATTTTCACAATTTGGCCTGGACTGACAGGGGATCGGGGTTTTAATTTGGAATGTTTATTTGGCTGTAATTTAATATTTTTAAAATTGTTTTAATTTTTGTATTGTTCATTTTTATGTACGTCGCTCTGAGTCCTTCAGGAGAGAGGGCGACCTATAAGTCCAAATAAACTAAACTAAACTAACAGTGTGGCATCAATATATCATACATCTCTCATTACCTATGTTCATATTAATTCATAATTCTTCAATATTTATTTTCAACCTTACTCTCTCCAAATGCCTACCACCATATCAATTAAACATACCTAGTAATTACATTATTCAATTTCCTCTGTTTTCATTTTATTTTTTAAATAAAAAATTCTCATTTGGCAAGCAGTGTGGTTTCAGGTTTCACATCTCAATACAAACATGACCATAGTTACCTATTCATATTATTTGTTTAATTTCATATTGCATCATCCTTATCATTTATTAAATATTAAGCTTATCTTATCCAATCCCAATTCATGTTCTCATATCTTGTTTTACAATGTTATCTTCATTCAATTCCAAATCCCATTATATCTCCTTCCATTTTTCTTAGTATATTCTCATATCTTATTTTACAATGTTATCTAAGATTCTCATTTCTTTCTATTGTCATTTCTCATATTATTTTTTCTATCACATTTGTCATTTTATCAATCCTTATCTGTAAATATAATTGTCCCCTCTAGTTAGTAATTCGAGCTAACCACCTTCATTCTTCCTTAATATCAGTTGCCCTATCTAGTATAAAACACACACACATATATATTTCTCAGATTCTGCATTATATTTTCTCTATAAATCATCTATACATTACAAAATATTATTTTCAATATATTCTTATACATCACAACATATTACCTTGCTGAATCCCCTTCCTTATCCCCCCTTTTTTTTCACCCATTATCTCTCACTCTTTGGACAATGTACCTTCTTTTCATCCTTGTTTGTTTCCTGTTCCTCTTTATTTTCTGGTCCTTTCTTAATTCCTTTTTTCCCATTCTAGTTCCCTTCCTTTTCTCATTCCAGTTATTAAACTTTTCTCTCTCCCTCTTTTGATTTTTCTTTTGCACTTATTTTTTCTGCTTTTTCCCTCTGTCTTTAACCATTTTCCGAACCATTCTTCCTTTTATCATCCCATCGGACCATAAATTTTTAATTCTAAATCCTTTCCCCCCCTTCTTAAATAATTGTTGTTCGTTTTGTCCTTCTAAGTTGGCTTCTTCTTTATAGAACTCCTCCCCCTCTGGTTTATTGTGTTCTTGTGTATGCTGAGTCACCATTTCCAATTTCTGTAGTACATAATTACACATTTCAAGTTCAATTTTCATCATGTCCCTTATATTTTGCATGTCCGATCTTATGTCTTGTAAGTCCAGTCTTAAGTAGCTCCTCCATTATATCTTCTCTCTTCCTTAACAGCTGAAATCCTCTTCTTTAATAGATATTTTCAATCCCAGAGTCCAGTATATTATTTCAGCCAATATCTTTTGGGTTTATTTTCAACAATTCATGCTCTTGAGTCTTTATTCCGGGTCTTCTAATTGGCCCTTTCCCAACTGTTTCCCAAATTACCGGGTAATTCTATGACAATATTAAAGTTCCTTTTATTTTCTTTTAAGTTCCAAAGTCCATACTCTCAAAAAGACCAGACATTCTTTTTAGAACGTACTAAAGTTTTCCTGTATCATCAGGTGGCGCTCTTGAGTCTTTTAAACTTTCTTTGTTAAATATAATATTTTTATTAAGTTCGCTAATTTCAATCATTAGCTATTATTTCTTTTCTTTTCAACACACTCAATTCCAGCATTTAGTTATGCCCTTTAAGTACCCACAGTTCAATATATGTCCGGTTTGATTTCTAAACCTTTGCTGTGTTAAAGTATTTTCCTTTAAAATTCTCCTCCAAATTAGTCCAATACAATAATCCAATCCAAATTTATAAAATCCAATTTCTTTCTCACTTTCCCTGGTCACTGCTTCCACACACTTTCCTCCAGAATAACCCTTTAATTTGATACCGGGGTACCTCAAGAGTGATGTCCTTTGCCTGGTTCACACTCTGCTCGCTACTTCTCTGCTCCAGCACAAAACTTAGTTTCCCAGAGTGTTCTTCGACTTCGTGGTGGCAACTTGCCTTTGGGAGGGATTTTCCTGTCAGGGAGAGGAGTTGCGGCTCCCCTTGACCCTCCAGGCAATTTCCCCCTTCTTCACCACCTCACCAAGGTGGCTCTGGTCCCGATTGGGACCCTCCAGCAAGCGAGCTTGAGTGAAAGCACGCACAATTGTGGATTCCACACCGACTCTGATGAGGAACAAACTGGAAGTCTCTCACTGGCATAAATTGAGTGGGCTTGTCCCATCAGGAAGAGACAGCTCTTCAGATAGAATAGCAACAGCATTTAGACTTATGCATAGTGCTTTACAGCACTCTCTAAATGTTTTAGAGAGTCAGCATATTGCCCCCAACAATCTTAGTCTCATTTTACTGACATTGGAAGGATGAAAGACTGAATCAACCTTGAGCTGGTCTGTGATGACTCGGAGTGTAACACAAATGTAACAAAATCCAAAATGTAAATAAATGCCCTTTACTGCCTCCAATTTGGCCCCACTGTTCAATAATTCTCTGTTGGAGACAAAACTTACTCAAAAATAGTCTTCAAAAGAAAGCAATACAGTCCAAACTTAATGAGCAGATAGAGGTGAAATAAAAAACCAAACAAACTACAATGAAGAAATTTCCACAACGGACCAGGATAAGTAATTACCAAATTCAAGGAGATAACAAGGCATAGTCTGTTGGAAGGATGCCAACCAAGATAACTTCAGCCCAAAATAAAACACACTTTGCTTCTGGCAACGCTATGTTTTAACAGTCTCTCTTAGATACTATTTCCCCAGCTGCCACCAAAGAGTGGGTTCATGGCCGCTTCCTTTCTCATAAGCCAAGTTGTTTCCTTCTCCGTTCCTCCCTGTGTGTCCGAGGAGGCAGAGGGGATGGGCCTGGTTCTTCCTCTGACTACCCAGCCAGCCTCTGCCCTTCCCCAGCCTCCTCCACAACCTCCGGAGCCACACCGGCACTCTCTGTCGGCTGTTCCTTCACTCCCTCCGAGTCCAACTCTACCAAGGGCATGACACGGTCAGGAATGAACTCCTGGGAGCAGGCAAAGTTAGTCTACATTCTAACCATGGCACCACCACGGCTACTACCTGGAACCATGCCATGTAGGGATTTAAAACACCTTGAAGTGAATCTGAAAGCAAACTGGTAACCAATGTAGCTCACACAATAAAGATATTAATTGTGGACTCCCAGGGCTGTAGATGCTGCTGCATTTTGTACCAGCTGCGGCTTCATGGAAAGTTTGTGTTGAGGACCTGTATATTTGTCATGGAAAGACTGTGTTGAGGACCTGTATACTCTTCACAGAAAGACTATGTTGAGGACCTGTATATTGCACCAGTCAAAAGAGGGCTGTGAAAATATTTACAGACCCCTCACATCCTGGACATAAACTGTTTCAACTCCTACCCTCAAAACGATGCTATAGAGCACTGCACACCAGGACAACTAGATACAAGAACAGTTTTTCCCCAAATGCCATCACTCTGCTAAACAAATAATTCCCACAACTAAGGGAATTACTAAGCCTGCATTACTATTACTATTAATCTTCCCATTCTTCCTTTCACCCATCTCCTCCCACTTATGACTGTATGACTGTAACTTTGTTGCTTGTATCCTAATGATTTTTATTGACTGTTTCCTAGTATGATTTGATTGTTTATTGTACCCTATGACTATTATTAAATGTTGTACCTTATGATTCTTGGCTCTTGATGAATGTATCTTTTCTTTTATGTACACTGAGAGCATATGCACAAAGACAAATTCCTTGTTTATCCAATCATACTTGGCCAATAAAGTATTCTATTCTAGTAATCCATCTGAGAGATTACTAGGGCATGAGGGTCCATTTGCAGGGCTTCAAGATTTAGGTAAGGGTGCAACTGGTCCACAACACGAAGTTGTATAAAGATCTTCCTAGACATGACTGCCCCCTGTTCTTTGAACAGGAGTCCTGAGTTGGGTACCAGATGTGTCTCAGATAGTTCAACTTCTTTCAGAGTTAATGATGATAAGCAATCAAATCCAGAGATCCCTTGCACCCACAGCCACTCTGTCTTGCCTGAGTTCAACTGATTCCTGTTGTACCACATTCAGACCTTACAGCCTCCTAGCACTGAGAAAGGGTGATCACAGTATAGACCACCAGAGCTGGATATATAAAGCTGTATATCATTGACAAAACCATTGATTTTTTAAAGAAATGCTGGAGAGGCAGACATGCAGAAATGGGGCTCTCTTGAATAATCTAATTAAAAACATTAAAAAAAAACCTCCCAAACATCCACAAAATTGCAACCACAGGAAAAAAGGTGAATGGAAGAAAAGACTGACTTGCAAGGAAATGAAATCTTGGAAATCAAACATTTATTTGGGTGCAAAGTTTATTTTGGTGAGTTCTGCTTTGTAATATAATCAGATTGCAGTTCCTTTGTTGTTCTGATGACATTGAGAAAATACCAGCATTGAAAAAGTTTTTCAGCATGGAGAAAATTTTCTTTATAGATTGAACTGTTTTTCCTCAATATTGACAGCATAGTTCTTTTTACCATTAACAGATCATACTTACACAGACATTTCAAAATGAATTACATAAAAATCTGATTGCATAAGTGTTCTTTTTCCCTCTCTCTTTCTCTAATAAATGAAATGCAGATCTGTTTGCAAGTGTGTTTTTCTCTCCCTGCATATTTATAGGGATTTATAATGATCTCAGCAGGGATGTGGTTCAGTTTTTTTAACAACCAGTTCTGTGGCCATGGCTTAGTTGGTGGGTGTGGCTTGGTGGTCATGTGACTGGGTGGGCATGGCCAACTTGACATCACTGATGTCAAGGGGCGCTTTTCCTTGCCTGGCCTCTCATGACAGTGGGGATGCTGCAACGGTCATAAGTGTGAAAAATGGTCACAAGTCACTTTTTTCAGTGCCATTGTAACTTTGAATGGTCACTAAATGAACTGTTATAAGTCAAGGATTACCTGTACAAAAATACAAAAAGCTTCTTCCCTTGCAAAAAGCTGCCCTAAGTACCAATCATTAGATTAAAAATACCTGCAAGCCGGAGTTACAAATCAGGCAGGGTGCCAGAGCACCTTGAGGAATGAAAATAGTTAAAATGCAGTGATAACTATCAAGCAGCCAACTCTTGCTCATAAAATGAAACCCTTTAGCAGAGAGGTTATTTAAGCTTTCTAGAAAAAGCACACCCAGGAAAAGCAATCCTTAGATCCATTTGCACAACTTAAAGCTATCAGCTGGTCTCACTCACCTCACAAGATAGCCTAAGGAAATTATCCAGATTTAAGGAAAGGTCACATACTCCCCAGAAAGGCAATAAAAAAAATCAATGCCAAGCTTGCATCCTGCCTCTTGGAAGTATACCCCAAAAGGACAGTGCCAGATAGTACTAAAGCAGTGAAAAAGACCTCCTCCCCAGATAGAAAAAGAAACCATGAGGCAGGAAAAAATTCAAACACAATACAAATAATTAAATCACAACAGTAGCTGTTGCTTGTTGAAGCTGAACAGGGAAAATTATCCCATCAATAAACACAGAATTAAACTTCACGACGCACAGAATTAACCTTCACTAAAAATCTGTTTTAGACCAAAACTCAGAAAGAGTATGTAAACTCACATTTGAATGTCAATTTTTCTAGCTAGCCAAGAAACCTTGCTGAATGTCACTCATCTTTGTTCCCTGTCACTAAAAGCTTTGCTTCATTATTCAATTATTTCTTAAAAGTGCTGATTTTCCAGGGAAGTATTTCCTCCCAACAGCAGGGTAAAAATCTTAAAACAACCCTTCCCCTTTAAGAAAGCCAAGCCCCAAAGCTCCAGAGACAGTAAGTCTAGGCTGTCTGCCAAGAATGTAATAAGAGTGGAAAAAAAACAAAAGGAGATTGCTTCTAACGACCGGTTCTCTGAACTGCTTAGAAAGTTAACAAGGGGTTCTATAGAACTGGATAGAACGGGTAGAATCCCACCCCTGGATCCCGGTCTTTACTAACTAAATAATCATGAATTCCATACATTTTTAAAAAATATATTGTATGATCCTGAGAAAACTGAGTGAACATTTAAAAAAGTTGTTTACAACTATTGTAAATATATATAGCCGGATTGTAAATTTTTATTACCTAGATGGTAAATTGCCCTTGAACTACATTTTATTGTCCTAAACTGCAATTATCATTCTACCTTCTTTTGTGGATTACAGATAGTCAGAGACTGCAATATTATTTTTACAATACTTTTAAATTTCTGATATTTTAAAATATTTTATGGATTTTTGTAGACTACCTTGTATTATCTTCTACTACTACTTCTTCTCTCTCTCTCTCTCTCTCTTATGTGTGTGTGTGTATTCTTTTTTACATGAACAACAAACTGACTTTTTAAAACTATCAGCTGAGATGCTATTTTTTTTAAAGCTGAGATTTTGTTTTACTTTGCAAATTTTATTCATCTGTCATTTTCAATACATATGCAGATAATAAAATATATCATGAGGGCAACATCAAGAATAGTTAAGGCGGAATTAAAATGAGAACTTGAATTCCTTGAACAAAGAGGAGACAGGTAGCCCATCTGAGAGGTGGCCAACTAAGAGGTGGCCAAGCTGATAGATGGCCTGGTGGCTCAACTGAGAGGTGGCCCAGCTGAGAGGCAGCCCAGTGACCCAGTACCTGAGCAGTCAGTATAGTGAAAATGGAGGCCACAGAGAAGCGGTGAAACAGAGGTAGGTAGCAGCAGACCAGCAGATGTGAGCATCATGGCAGACCTTGAGAAGCAGTGGTAAAAGCTAAGTGGCAGAAGAGTGAAGCACCCCAAGCAGCAACTAAGAGCAGCACAGTAACCAGCAGTGGTTTAGAGCAGCACAGAAGACCAACTGAGCAGTGATCCCCACGGCAACAACTGAGAGCAGTGTGGCAGACCAGCAACAGCGGAGAACAGTGCAATGGACCAGCTAAGCAGACTGCCCACATCAGCACATCATACCTGAAAACCACGGCAGTGGCCAGATAACTGAAGGACAAGAAAGTAGTGAAAAAAGGATAAGAACAAAACATGGGGGACAGGAGGAAAGGGATAAACTTTTAAGGCAGAGGCCAAAGAGATAAGAGCTAAGCATCTCTAGAAAATAGCCTGTGACTTCCAATAAAAATGAAGAGCATAATAAAAGGCCAAGGACTCTTGTAAATTCTTAAATTTCAAAAATATTTGAATTCCCTTTTTTAAGAAAAAATCCTTTTCAAATTTTTAAATTCCTTTTTTCAATTTTTAAATTCTTTGTTCAAATTTAATCTTTTTTCCAATTTTCAATATTTTTAATTTACTTTTTTTCAATGTTTAAATCTTTTTCAATTTATTTTTTTTTGTTTTATAAAAGTCTTATTTCAATTTTTTTCAATTTATCAATTAAATATTAAACACCAATTTAGACCAGCTTTGGAGAAAGGACCTGAACCAGCATAATACTATGCCATCCATCCCCATGCTCCCAAAGGATACAATGATCAATGGTATTGAAAGCTGCCAATACATGAAGGAGAACAAAGATGGATGCAGTATCTCCATTCTGCTCTTGCCAGAGATTATCCACAAATATGATCAATAACATTTCCATCTCAAAACCTGCACTGAAATTCTACTTATAGGGATCCAAATAATCTGTTTTATCCAGGACCCTCTGAAGCTGTAAGGCAACCACATTTTTCACCTCTTTCCCGTTCCACCACATTCCCTTATTTAGAATGTGCACATAACATTGCACTGAATATGACATTCAGCCACCACTAGTCTATGTATTCCAAATACCAATAACATCCAAAATGTTATCAATTCATACATTTCAATATTTTAGCCCTTTTTATTTATAATTATACTTCTAACTTTATTGCCATGTAAGTACTTATCAATCTTTTTCACAAGATTATACTACCTTCATTCAAAGATGTTATATGCTTTCTCTACACTACATGGCAGAATAGTTGATATTCTATCATCATCTGTGGATGGCCCAATGGTAGGCTGTCCATTTCAGCCTTTGTAAATGGACACTTTTACAAAATCTTTTAGGCTGGACAGAAAAGTATGTGTTCCTAATATGTATATGAATTGTTGCTTTGAAGATATTTAACTGATTAAATCTAGAAATGTATTTTATCTGGATTTATAGTTTGGAACACAAAACATGTCTATTTGATACTCCATGAAATTCATTCTTGTCTTAGCATTATCAAGCTTTAAGTTGGGTAACAATCAATCACTGCTAAAGAATTAAATGTTAGATTCACTTAAACATAAAATGTTAGATTCACTTAAACATAAACATGGAAATACTAATATCCCAGTCTTAAATCTTAAAACATACCAATCCTCATTTAAAGACTTGGAAAAGAGTTTTTTTTAAAAATGATCTACTCTAATTCTAGGATAAGTGGTTAAGGAAGGTATGGAGACCTCTCCTACAAACTGTTTTCTGAGTTCTTCCCTGATATATTCATTGCTAGCCCTATTAATTTCTATTGTTGTTTATCTTGCTGAAATTCTTCTTGTACCTTATCATCCCTAATTATATTATATTCTCTCCCCCATTTTTCTGCATTATATTTGGGTTTACTTTTTCTGCATTCTATCTGGGTTTACTCACAGCTGTTGAAGATCAGAAACAAAATCTTACTTTTATGATTCATTACATAGTCACTAAAAACTAAATATTCTCATAATCAAAAGACAATTGTATCTAAGTTGCAACAGGAAGGATTTGGGCATGCAATCTGTTAGACCTACAAAGAATTAATGGGTAGCTTACATATTTGATGCATTTTGGAAGCTGAAATGATCTAAAGCTTGCACAAAATGGAATATTGATTTAGATTGATTATGGCTAGTCTTACACATGATATATATTGATATTACTGGAATTAAAATACATAAAATTACGTTCCTAATTTATCTCCTTGAAAGCTTCCATGCCAGCACTGACCTTCTATCTTTGGATAATTGATTGATGGGAATCATCTTTATGCTATGACCAAATAAGATGATCTGATTTGGTAGGTTGGAAGCTCCTTTGTGGAAATGTCTGTTTCTAGTTATCCCTAATATACAGGCCACCACCAAGCAAAAGTAGGCATAGATTTGTTTCTTCTGGGAAATAAAATGGCATAGCTGACATATCATTAAGTATGACCAGTTTAATTGTAGAGAAAATAATCATGGTAATAGGTATGAGAAAGTTCATGAAATCCACTGGTCAAAGAAAACAATTGCTACTGGTATCTGTAGAAAACATTTCCAAATGGATTTTCAGCAATGAAGCATAATTCTTATTACATATGTTCATAATAAAGTTTGTAAAAGATCATTAACAAAAGATAATGGCTTTTCTGTCAATTGAATTGTTCATATACAATGCTGATAAAACTATGTCTTCCAACAGAGGTTAAATATTTTATCAGCTTTTTTCCCATGTACTTATATATTTTATTTATATTTACATCATCTGCACTATTATATATTATTCCATGATCTTATTGATATGTATGAGTCTCAATATAATTATTATATAAGTATATTTAAGAAAATGTTTTAATTTTCTGAAGCACATTTTTTTTAAAAAAGTAGACATGATAGAAGTAGTTAAGGAGCAGTGAAGATATGCAATTAGTTGATTCTTATACACAAATACAAATATTTGCAAATATTTGATAAAACAAACTTCTAGACAGATAATGATAATTTTAATATAGGCAGAGATTCTTGAAGTGAATCTCTGCCTATATTAAAATTATCATTATCTGTCTAGAAGTTTGTTTTATCAAATATTTGCAAATATTTTGGGATTACATTTCTGATTTGAGTATTTTATAACTTTATATTCAATTCCAGAGGAATGCTTCAGATGTTCGGACACAGGTATATTGTTAAAACGGCAAGAAATATTTTTCTACTTTTGTAGAGAAAAACACCTGAATACCTTCAGCTGCACACAATTACAGTCAAGGCAAGAGAATCAGAGCTAACATTCAATTAATCCCAAATTATCTTTTTAATCTAGCACTCGGGGAATTCTAAGCTAAAATTGCTTTATACACCATAAGGGAAGTGGCAAGTAATCCTACACACTATGTTATCAATTAGATGGCAAAAAATGTTCAAAGTAAAAAATAGGTAGAAGAAATAATATGGATTGAAATGAAAAGAGAATTTGAAAGTTGGTCTTCAATTATTATTTTTCACAGGAAAAAAAAATCACAATAGCTTCTGGAATTCACAGATTGCACTATTCCTTAATGTTTGATTTAATGAATGACTGAATCCAACCACTGCAGAATGTATGGGATGGATTGTCACTTATTTATTATATATAAGCAAAAGTATGAGAATTTTATAATAAGAAAGGGCAGAAAATGATATATCCCACAAATAGAATCATATGAAATGAGAAGAAACCCAGTGAAGCATCAAAACTATTTTTAAGCATGAATAGCAATTTAATTTTATCTTTCTTTTATGAACAGTAAGTTGCCCAGACTACCCTAATATCTTCATAGAATCTTTACTTATTCCTGATATGTCTACTTTGTCTTTAGCAATGTTCAAGATAATTTTTTTAAAGACTGGAATAAGACTGGAGATAGTTAAGTAATAATTAAAAAATCACATCTGATACCTGTACAATTAGCACAGCCCCCCGCCCAAGTCTGTGTGCTTTCTACACTTCTCTTCTCCCTATATACTAATGACTACATCTCTAATGATCCATCTATTAAAATACTGAAGTTTGCAGATGATACAACAGTGATTGGTCTCATTCAAGACAATGTCGAGACAACTCAAGTTCTACAATTTGCCTCGTGGTGTGACTGGAACAATCTGGAACCAGTGGTGGGATTCCATTTTTTTTATTACCAGTTGTGTGGGTGTGGCTTGGTGGGTGTGGCAGGGGAAGGATACTTAAAATCTCTAGTCAGAGGTGGTATTTGCTGGTTCTCCAAATTATTCAAAATTTCTGCTACCGGTTCTCCAGAACTGGTCAGAACCTGCTGAATACCGCCTCTGTCTGGAACTGAACACACTCAAAGCCATAGAAATGGTGGTAGACTTTAGGAGAAACCCTCCCATATACCACCTCTTACAATACTAGACAAGACAGTATCAACAGTAGAGACCTTCAAATTTCTAGGCTCTATCATATCAAAAGACCTAAAATGGACACCTAGCATCAAAAATGTCATCAAAAAAGCACAACAAAGAATGTTCTTTCTGCACCAACTCAGAAAGCTCAAACTGCCCAAGGAGCTGCTGATACAGTTCTACAGAGGAATTATTGAGTCTGTCATCTGCACTTCTGTAACTGTCAGGTTTGGATTTGCAACCTAACAAGACAGGCACAGACTTCAGAGAGTAATTAGGAAAATCTGTGAAAATATCTACAGACCTCTCACATCCAGGACATAAACTGTTTCAACTCCTACCCTCAAAACGACACTATGTAGCATTGCACACCAGGACAACTAGATACAAGAACAGTTTTTCCCTTTACTGCCTGCAATTTGGCCCCACTGTTCAATAATTCTCTGTTGGAGATAAAACTTCAAAAGAAAGCAATACAGTCCAAACTTAATGAGCAGATAGAGGTGAAATAAAAAAACCAAACAAACTACAATGAAGAAATTTCCACAACGGACCAGGATAAGTAATTACCAAATTCAAGGAGATAACAAGGCATAGTCTGTTGGAAGGACGCCAACCAAGATAACTTCAGTCCAAAATAAAACACACTTTGTTTCTGGCAACACTATGTTTTAACAGTCTCTCTTAGATACTATTTCCCCAGCTGCCACCAATGAGGGGGGTCATGGCCGCTTCCTCTCTCATAAGCCAAGTTGTTTCCTTCTCTGTTCCTCCCTGTGTGTCCAAGGATGCAGAGGGGATGGGCCTGGTTCTTCCTCTGACTACCCAGCCAGCCTCTGCCCTTCCCCAGCCTCCTCCACAACCTCCGGAGCCACACCGGCACTCTCTGTCGGCTGTTCCTTCACTCCCTCCGAGTCCAACTCTACCAAGGGCATGACACGGTCAGGAATGAACTCCTGGGAGCAGGCAAAGTTAGTCTACATTCTAACCATGGCACCACCACGCTACTACCTGGAACCATGCCATGTAGGGATTTAAAACACCTTGAAGTGAATCTGAAAGCAAACTGGTAACCAATGTAGCTCACACAATAAAGATATTAATTGTGGACTCCCAGGGCTGTAGATGCTGCTGCATTTTGTACCAGCTGCGGCTTCATGGAAAGTTTGTGTTGAGGACCTGTATATTTGTCATGGAAAGACTGTGTTGAGGACCTGTATACTCTTCACAGAAAGACTATGTTGAGGACCTGTATATTGCACCAGTCAAAAAGAGGGCTGTGAAAATATTTACAGACCCCTCACATCCTGGACATAAACTGTTTCAACTCCTACCCTCAAAACGATGCTATAGAGCACTGCACACCAGGACAACTAGATACAAGAACAGTTTTTCCCCAAATGCCATCACTCTGCTAAACAAATAATTCCCACAACTAAGGGAATTACTAAGCCTGCATTACTATTACTATTAATCTTCCCATTCTTCCTTTCACCCATCTCCTCCCACTTATGACTGTATGACTGTAACTTTGTTGCTTGTATCCTAATGATTTTTATTGACTGTTTCCTAGTATGATTTGATTGTTTATTGTACCCTATGACTATTATTAAATGTTGTACCTTATGATTCTTGGATCTTGAATCTTTTCTTTTATGTACACTGAGAGCATATGCACAAAGACAAATTCCTTGTTTGTCCAATCATACTTGGCCAATAAAGTATTCTATTCTATTCTAATTAAAAATGAATTCAATTCAGTGGATTTTGCTCTTCAATATTATATTTAAAATAGATTTAAATCTTTTATTGCAAATCTCATATTGCAGAATCCTGTTTATTCAGAAGTTGTGTGATGTCTCCTGTAGATGATGGTTCCTTCACGTCTTCCTCAGAGGCCTTGAGGAAGAATGAGAGCATTCTTGGCATGTCCGATATTGCTGACCCTGAACTGCTGGTAGAATATGCCTTGGCTGGGGAGAGCTTGCAGGCCAATGAAGAAGAAGGGGAGAAGTTACCAGTCTTGGTAGATGCTAGAGTGTGCAGGGCAGAGAGGCGGAGATCTGCCAGATTTTTTTAAAACAAGTTTTATTCAGTTTTCCACATTTTAACATCTCTTTTTAGTGAACAGCATGATTACAGGTTTCACATATACATACAAAAATGACCATAATTACATATTCAATTTTTATATTCAATTTCTTATCTTAACAATGCATTTGTACATTTTCTATTTTATTATATTATTCCAAATGCTTATCTCATTATTTAATTCACATATATTAACTTCATAATTATTATACTTTAGTACTTTTAACTGTCACTTTTGTATATTCCTCTTAGATTCTGATTAATAACACTCCTTCTATAAATTGGTTTCCCCCTAAAATATCAGTTTAAGTGCGCCACCTCTAAGTTACATATTCATTAATTATCTCCCTTTTTAAATCCCATTAAATGTTTAACATTTTATTACCTAAAGCATTAAAATTAATAATCCCATTTAAAACTACATAACATATATAAATCAGATTCTGCATGGTTTCCCCTTTTTAATTTCATAAGTTTATCTACAATTTCAGAAAAAAAGGACATATTAATCTAATCATTTAATCCTAAACCCTGATGTTAATTCCATTTCAGCTCTCCTCCTATATCATTTCATTTATTTCAGTATATTTAAAATATTTCAATATATTTAATAAACATATTCCATTATTTGTTACAATTATCTCTATGCATAAAGGAAAAGAGCACTGAATTCCATTATCAAAAAATAGCAGTTCTATTTTCCATCTTATCAATCTATATGTCCCCATTTCACAACTACAAATTTATTTATGTTACCCCCCAGCACCTTGCAGAATCCCCTCTCCAAATATCAATCAGCCATTATCTCTATGTCTAGTTAAGCAATTTTTCCCATTTTTTTAGAATTCCCATATTTCTTTGTTCCCAAGTCCTGTTTCTTATCCCTTCTTTCCCCTTACATTTTCCCCTTTATTCTTTCACTCCAGTTTTTATCCCCCTCTCTATTTATAACTCCCTTCCTCCCTTCAAATTTCTGCTGATTCTTTTTCCCTTTTTTTTAATTGTGAGAGCAATTAACCAGTGGAACAGCTTGCCTTCAGATGTTTTACACTGGAGGTTTTTAAGAAGATACTGGACAGCCACTTGTCTGAAATGAAATAGTGTTTAAACCTTTATTTTACTGAAATGATATAACAAAATACTTTGGAGATCTTCTAGTCCATTCCCCTGCTCAAGTAGGAGACCCCATACCATTTCAGACAGATGGCTATCCAGTATTTTCTTTAAAAACTCCAGTGGTGAAGTGTCGACAATTTCTGAAGGCAAGCTGTATCTGTATTACGGTATCTAGATTGTATCTGGTACGTGGCCACCATGTTAAATTTATCCCTTGGTTATTCAATTCCTGTTGGTTTTTGAATTCCACCTTCTCATTTAGAATATCTTTATATCTTATAATTTTTCCCATGTCCATCACGTTTGGTGTGTTAGTGCCTCCATTGTGGAGAGCCAGACTGGTATTTTCAAATAGTGTTTTTCCTTGTTTTTTGTCCATAGTGAGAGTAGGGCATTCCTAATGTAGTGTCCCTGAAGGTATTTATGTGCTTTATATTTTCATACCATAGAAAGGCATGCCACCCCAATTGTGTCCCTACAGTACAAGTAATTGTTATCCATTCTTTTAGCCAGTAAGGGCAGCTGCTTGATAGTATTGTTCCCGGTTTGGCAACCCAAAACCTTCTCTATTGATAGAGTTGTGCATTAATTTCAACCTGATTCTTGTCTTTCTGCCTTGCCGTATAAATTTAGTTACCATTCTATTTAATTCCTCAAAATATTTCCTTTTTAGTTTTATTGGGATTGTTTAGAACAAGTACAACACTCTCGGTAAAATATTCATTTTAATGGTGGCTATTCTTCCTAACAGTGATAATTGCATGTTTCTCCACTTTTCCAGATCCAATTTAATTTGCCATGTTACTTTTAAATAGTTGTCTTCTTTTATGGTTACACATCTCACTGATAGATGTATTCCCAAATATTTTACTTTTTTAACTATTTGAATGTCTATCTTTTCCATTAAGTCTTTTTTCTGTTTCTTTGTAAGATTTTTAACTAAGATTTTAGTTTTCTCTTTGTTTATTTTAAATCCTGCAATGTCACCATAGTCTTCTATTTTCTGTATTAGTTTGGATCCCATTTCTCGCGGTTCTTCTATAATAAACACCAAATCGTCTACAAAAGCTTGTAATTTGTATTATTGTTTTATTTTTATCTTCATGCCTTTTATTTCTATGTCTTGGTGATGTTTCTATTTAGGACTTCCAGAGTCAAAATAAATAATAAGGGGGACAATGGACATCCTTGTCTTGTGCCTCTTTTAATATTAATATTCTCTGTTGTGTCCCCATTCATAAACTCTTTTGCAGTCTGTTTTATATATATTGCCTTGATCATATTGATGAATTTTCCCCAAATTCCAAAGCATGGATGAAAAATTGGGGACTTTTCAACAAATGTTAACCAAACATGAAGAAAAAATTAAAATAATTGAAGGAAAATCAGAACAATCAGAAAAAAATAGATAGGGCCCATTGTTCAAGTCTGTCAAAATCTTTTTGGATCCTGAGCTTGTCTTCTGGGGTGTTGCCTATTCCTGCCAGCTTAATGTCATATGCAAATTTGATGAGTTCCCCTTCTATTCACTCATCTAAGTCATTTATGAAGATATTGAAGAGCACTTGATCTAAAACGGAACCTTTTGGCACCCTGCTGCTTATTTCCCTCCATGCAGATGCAGTATTATTAAGGACTACTCATTGAGTATGGTTTGTCAATCATTTACAAATCCATCTGCTGGTACATAGAATGACCAGTCACTTTTGGTAGAATAAAATATCTCCCAACTCTGATTATCTGTTATCTGTTATCTATGGTTATAAACACATGATTCAGATTTTCTTTTATTTCAAATGAACTACCTACTCTTACCATTACAACTATTTCACATTTATTTCCAGTTTTTCTAAAAACTGAAAATATATTAAATAGAAATGTGACACAGATTGAGTTAATTATTGCAGATATGATTTCTGTTTTGTAATTTTTGACCTCAAAATATCTTGACATTTATGGGTATCCTCCAAAGCACTTTCAAATTATCCAGGTTATGTGAAATAGAGATAGAAACAAAAGGGGGAGTTGGGAAGGAAGAAGGGAAGTATCTGCAAAGTAAAATTTTATCCTCAATTTTCTTCAGTTTCAAGAAAACTTCTGTGCCCAAGATAGACCAAATAAAAAAGATTAACATTCTTCTAACTTCACCACTGAATCTGACAAAAAATTCCCAAAGTAATCAAGAGAATTCATTGCTACATTGGGATTCTATCTTGGCTTTGATCTTGCTATTTATTTTAAGCACTTTATTAAGAGATCACCATTGATTTTGTGTCATCTTCAGGTAAGTTTATTTCTTGGACTTTTATAGAAGCTGCTGACTTATCTTTTAGAGTTTGCTGAAATTTTAAACAGAAATAAATCAGAGCTTACATTAAATTTTGCTGTCAGTATGTGGATGCCTCTGTTCTGAATTACTCAGAAAATGTACAAACACTTCATAGGGCATAGTTTACTATTCTACAATTTATTAGTGAAATGATTTCAAAGTTTCAAACTCTACTGCAAGGACCCATTTCATACCTATTTTTCCGCTACTGTGAACTACAAAAATAATTTTTCTATTGCTTTTATTGCCCAATTTTACTTAATATATTACTTGACTTAGCAAGGCATGAATTTTGGATTTTAATTTCCATGAGGAACATTTTCAGCTATTGGTTCAATAATGTGCATCTTGGTTTTGGATTTATTATGCCTTCTTAGTTACCTGTACAAGTAAAATGATTCAACTGAATTTTCTTAGGATGTCCTCCACACAAAGATTTAGAAAATACTCCAGATTTCAAATCCCTCTCCTAGGAGATTAGAGCCAAAAGGTGCCTGTCAGATGCAGATCTTTGTGAAATTTCATGCAAGGCTTGGCACCACCATACAAGGGATTCCATCTGCCTATTTTTATTCTTTCCAAAATACCCTTATTGCTACAGCATTTTTGTCAAAATAAAATACCTTTTATGTCATTTTACAGCCACTTATATGGTCCCTGAATTGTTTGGCCTCTAAATGCTGTACTTCTATTATCACTTTGGGTTGATTACAGAATTTAGAGTGTAATAGATGAAACATTTAATATCCAAGTTCATATCATTTAAGTTTATGCTGTGGAAAGCTATACAAAGAAGTGAATGCAAGTGTAGGCTCAGATTATTGCAGGCATGGAATAACATGGAATAGTTTGTCTCTAGAATAGATATACTGAGATAAGAAATTAGTTGTCATTTAAATGATATGATGCCTGTAAAAGTTATGAGTTTTGCATCTTCCAGGGATCATAAAATATGTGAGATTGTGTATGTATTTTTTGTTTAAAATCAGATTTTAACTGCAAAAAGAGAAATGTCTGCCTTTAACAGACATAATTCTTACCATAACACTATTGAAGGATTATCTTTTTTGTGCCTGGATAAACATTGTGGCTTTTTATTAAGAATTAAGGACTTTATTTATCATGATGGTTTCTTATGAGGATATCTGTCCATTTGAATTCTATGGTTCCCATTGTTTCATTATACAGCCATGGAAGAATTACGTATGGAATTATTATGCATTGGATGATGTATCCAATATTATTTGAGAAAAATAAAATAATTCAAATGTTGTAAATGGAACCACCATCAAGCCTACTTTGATGACCCCCCCTTATAAAAAAGATAAGCTGGCTCAGATTTTGGTGTGCGAAGTCAAGTACATGGTTCTTGTTTTTCTAAAGAAAAGCACTGGGCTGAGCAACTGGAGAAACAGCCATGAGAGATCATACAAGAGAAAGTTTTTGACTGTGTTGACCATGATAAGCTTTGGAACTGGCTCAAAAAACTCACAATATCACCACACCACATCCAACTCATTTAGTCATTGAATTCTGATCAGGCAGCCACTGTAACAATGGAATGTAGAGACACAAAATGGTTCAGAATTGGAAGAGCTACTTGGCAAGGTTGCATCTTTTCATCTTTGCTATTCAACATATACAGAGAAATATACACAGATAATACAGCATTGCTCTCAGAAAGCAAGGAAGAGTGGCTAATCCTGAGAATCAAAAATGAAAGTGAAAAATTTGGATTCCAGCTTAAACATCAAGAAAACATAGATGATGACAATTGTAGAGAATACACAGGTCTGTGTGCAGATTGACAATGAGACCATCGAAACTGTAAAGGAATTGATCTTCCTGGGCTCTAAAATCAACCAAAGGGGTAACTGAAGCCCTGAGATAGAAGATGTATAGCACTTGGAAGAACTGCAATATCTTGCATGAATAACATCTCAAAGATAAAGACATCAGCCTCACAACCAAACATAGATGAGTCAATGCAATATTTTTTCCAGTTGCTACTTACAACTGTAAAACTTTGATTCAGAAAAAGTCAGATAGAAGAACATGCCTTTGAACTACAGTGCTGGAAGTGACTAGTCTGCATCCCATAGACTGCAAAAATAATGAACAAAGAAGTCCTAGAACAAATCTCACCAAAATTATCATTTGAAGCCAAGATTGCCAAACAATCTTATCAAATTTTGGTCATGTCAAACTACTGCTAAACTAAAATCTTATGGTATCTCTGGACAACTGCATAACTGGATAGAAGCATTCCTGTCAAACAGACAACAAATGGCCAAAATTGGGAGCATCTTATCAAATTCTGTACCTGTCAACAGTGGTGTCCCCCAAGGCAGCGTTCTAGGACCAACTCTCTTCATACTCTACATAAATGACCTCTGTGATCATATTAAGAGCAACTGCATTCTCTTCGCTGATGATGTAAAGCTATTCGACACCACTGACAATACTGCTACCCTTCAAAAAGACCTCGACTATGTATCAGAATGGTCAAACAAATGGCAACTTCAAATCTCAACAAATAAATGCTCTGTCTTACATATTCGCAAAAAAACCAGAAAATAAAATAAAAGCTGAATAGTCAAGACCTTGTTGATGATTCAAACTCCATCAAGGACCTTGGAATACTCATCTCTAATGATCTAAGTGTTAGAGCCCACTGTAACTACATAGCCAAAAAGGCATTAAGAGTTGTTAACCAATCCTACGTAGCTTTTTCTCTAGTAATATCACACTACTAACTAGGGCATACAGAACATTTGCTAGACCAATACTTGAATACAGCTCATCAGTCTGGAACCCACATCACATATCTGATATTAACACAGTTGGGAAAGTCCAGAAATATTTCACAAGAAGAGTTCTGCACTCCTCTACTCGTTGCAGAATACCTTATGCCACCAGACTTGAAATTCTAGACCTAGAAAACCTAAAACTATGCATGCCGGTCTGATCTAAGTATAGTACATAAAATCATACACCTTCGGGTCAATGAATACTTCAGCTTCAACCATAACAATACAAGAGCACACAATAGATACAAACTCAAGGTTAACCGCACCAAACTTGATTGCAGGAAATATGACTTCAGCAACAGAGTGGTCAATGTCTGGAATACTCTACCTGACTCTGTGGTTTCTTCCCCAAACCCCAAAACTTTAACCTTAGACTGTCTACTATTGACCTCACCCCTTTCCTAAGAGGTCTGTAGGGGGCATGCATAAGTGCACCAATGTGCCTACTGTCCCTGTCCTATTGTTTCTTTTATTTTTCTTATATGTATTCATTTCATGTATTCACAACTATGTTTATCCTTATACTTATTATCTTGTAGCGATTATTGACTAAATAAATAAATAAATAAATAAATAAATAAATATC
>CM019155.1:82328152-82689914 GCA_009733165.1 Naja naja | reverse complement strand
CTACACTCAGTGATTTTTATACATTACAGTTGAGGAGGGAATGAAGTTTTGTGCTAGAAAAACCTGATCTTGAAATAAACCACTTTTAGTAGTACCAAAATCCAAAGCTGAATGAAGAATAAGAATCTAGTCTTTAAAAGGAGCAAATCATAGACTCCAGTCATAGATCAGAAGGCACAGCACAAATATGGAGCTGCAGTGAGGATTTTCTAGCTCTTCCATTTTTTTTCTAAAATTACAGCTCACATTGGCATGCTTGGTGGAGCTTCTGTGAATAGCAGTCAGCACTATGAGGATGATAATTTACTGTTACTGAGTTAGGCTCTATTGTCAGCCTGGAGCTATTTTCCTTGGCATCTTCAGGGGTGCCACAGTGATAGCTGGGTGAGCTGTGGGAACAGGATGGGGAAGGTAGAGATAGCGAAGGGGTTTTATAATCAAAATAAGATTCTTTCCTCTGAGAATCAAGCATATTCCCACCAGGTGTGAGGAGGCAGTATGTGAGTCTGGACGAACTTTAGACTTTGACCTCATTGGGCCATGTGATGGTCTGAAGGGCCAGAAGGATGGAAAATATGTTTTTTTTTCCCTAGGGGGAAACCCGAGGAACTTTAGATTTGGGTTTCCCCAGATGTGACAATATGGCATGCCTAATAAATCTGTTATTTGAAGAATATGCTACCTTGGAGTTTTGATTTTGTTGGGGATTCTGGTTGGGGACATCTACCTCCACTCCAGAGAGCACTTTGTTCAGAGTCTTTCTACTTAAGATGTCTGAATGGAAACGCATCAACAACAGTCTTCTATTTAGTGAGATGTTCAAAAATTACTATAGCACAGTCATTAATTCTTTCATGTTACATTGTTTGATATAGAATAATAGGACTGGAAGGGATATTAGAGCAGTAGTGGGATTCAGCCAGTTCTGACTGGTTCAGGCAAACTGGTAGCAATAATTCTGGCTGGCCCCGCCCACCCCCTACCCCACCCCGCCCCACCCCGCCCAGTCACTCCTCATCTCATCCGCTCACCCGGCATAGCTGCTGCTGCTCTCCATCTGGCTCTCTGGTTTGCCTTGACCACACAGTCTCTGAGGACCAGTCAGCTTGCCTGCTGTCATGCCCCTATCAGAATCTGATCCCTTTTTTTTCCCCAAATTTTTTTTATTTCAATCTGCATATGTACAACAATACATTAATAGTGTGGCATCAATATATCATACATTTTAGAATAGGCAAAATTAATAATACCAATCATATCTCTCAATGCACATATTTCACATTAATTCATAATCCTTCAATGCTTATTTTCAACCTTTCAAAACTCTCTCCAAATGCCTACCACCATATCAGTTAAACATACCTAGTAATTCCATTATTCAATTTTCTCCCTGCTTTTATTTTATTTTTTAAAATAAAAAATTCTCAAAATCTAATTCTGAGAGGGAGGCCGAGCAGCTGGCAGGGAATGGGAGTGTGACTCCATTGGCTATGGAAGAAACTGGGGAAGGGCAAAGTCCAGCTGGGCAGAGCAGGGGAGAGGTAGAGCAAGGCAGAATTCGGAGGAAGACTCAGGCCCACCCTCTCTTCATCCTAGGGCATGCAGGAGGAACGGAGAAGGGAGCAACATGAGTTGCGTGGCTTACCAGGGGAGAGGAAAGGGCCCTGATTCCCTTCATTAGCTGCAGCTGGGAACACAGTGTTTAAAAAGGGAGATTGCGCACAGCAACTTGTTGGAAGCAAATTGTGAGTTATCTGTTATTGTCGAGGCTTATCTGCATTCCTGGAGTCTTTCCAACTGTGTTTGTTTTGCTGGCCTTTCAAGTCCGGAATTCCTTTTCCCGCCCTGTCAAGTTAATTACTGCAGTGTGGTTTGTTTGGAATGTTAGTTACAGTTTGTATGTACTTTGTTTTTGGACTGAATTTCCTCCACTTAAAGACTGTTCTTGGGAGACTTTTTTCTCCAGCCGAGGATAACATTGGGGACAAAGTTGGAGGTATTAAAGGGACTCTTCTTACTTATGTGACTGTGTTGCCTTTGTGTCATCTCATGGGTCATTACACCTGCAGCTGCATCCCAGGTGGTAGTCTCTGCGTGGCCCAGCTGAGCGCCATGATCTGCCTAGGTGAGTGACTGCTAGCAGCAAGACTCGAATCTCAGCCTAGCTGCTCCCATGTCACCCCGCAATAGGGTTTATTCATTTAGCAAAGCCTTAAGGGAAAGTTGAAGAGGACTTGATTGAAAATAACTAAATAAAACTCAAGTTCTACTTAGTCCTTCTGCTTTTGTGTCTTCCACCAAATACTGAGTGAGATCAATAATAGAACATTTGCAAGTAGACAGGAAAAGGCACATGCATAAATTTAGGCCAAACAGATAATTTAGTTTGACACAATTGTCTTTACTACATAAACCTTCTCAGAAATAACCAAAAATGGATAGATCAAGCTTCTTTCAGTCTGTATCAACTCTTGCCTAAATCCCATTTCTGCAGTAATTTGTAGATTTGTGCAATCAGCTTGTAGATTGTGACAGCTTGCAAAATTAATATATAAGTTCTCCTGGATTGTTTGCAAGACACTAAAATAGATTTTTTTTACAGTACATTTTCTCACAAAATATTCATCTCTCCAATATATTCCATCCAAATGTAAGCTGAAAGGCATGGGGAAATACTGCAAGGTCTGAATTACTAGACCTTTAAAATTACTACACTTTGAATTGTGTATGAAAACCAACTCAAAGCTCATCCGGTGTTTCAGCAAATGGGAGGCTATATATTCCCTTTATGTGGCCTCGCTTAATAACTGGAATATGCAATTCTTTCTATGCAAATGTAGTTTTACTCAGTATGTGCTCAGCGAATGAGGATAAGCTATTTGCCAGCTGTCTAAAAGAAATGGAGTCACAATTTGATGAAATTACAATGGCAAATAAATGCCACTTGTGCTTAGATTGTGTTTCCTCATACCTGAGATTCAAATGAGGCATAGCAGATTTCGTGGTAATGACAGTGGCCATGGAAAAGAGATTTGAGGTACAATGAGAGGTGTTTTAGGTATGTTGAAAAGGCGGGGCCAGGCTGGGTGAGTGATGTCAAGTTGGCCATGCACACCCAGTCACATGACCACATAGCCATGCCCACCAAGCCATGCCCACAGAACCAGTAGAAAAAAATTGAATCCCACCACTTTATTAGAGGTCTTCTAGTCCAACATTCTGCCCAAGGCAAGAGATTTTATTGCATACCAGACAAATGACTGTCCAATCTTTTCTTGAAGATCTTTAGTTATGGAGTACTAACAATCCCAGGAGATACGCTATTCCTTTTATTATTATTTTTAATTTTTTTTAATTTTATTTATTTTCAAAATACATATAAAATTTACATTTTAATAGTCTGTGTCAAGTGTTACTTATATACTTAAGTACAATATTTACAATTCTTCTCCATATCAAACCTTATTTCTCTTATCTAACCATATATATAACATTTCCCAGACCTCAAAGAACTCAGACTCCTCTTTACCTTTTAGTTTTCTCATAAGTCTGTCCATTTCGGCACAATTAAGTATTTTATTTATTACCATGTTTTCTGAAGGTACATCATCTGTTTTCCAGCTTTGGACATAAGCAATTCTTGCTGCTGTTAATATTGTTGCACGATGTATTGGATATGTTTCTTCAGGTTTCCTTTATCATCCCCAGTAAAAAAGCTTCTGGCTTAAATTCAATATCGTATCCTGTAATTTCTCTTATCAATTTTTCCGATTTTTCCCAGTATTTTTTAACTTTGGGGCATTGCCACCACATATGGTAGTATGTTCCATTTGTAAGCTTACATTTCCAGCATTGCAGTTTCATATTTGGGTATATTTTGGCCAATCTCGCCAGTGCCAAATGCCATCTATAAAACATCTTGATTAAATTTTATTTATATGCTTTGATAATGTTAATTTGCACTTCTTGGTCCAAATTTTCTCCCAAACTTCTAACTGTATGCTGTGACCTATGATTTGTGCCCAAGCAATCATTGGGCCGTTAACTACTTCTTCCTCCATTTCTAATTGGAGTAAATAATTGTATGTTCTAGTTATAAATTTTTCTTCTTTACCCGTTAGAATTTGGTCTAATTATTGGGGTTCCCTTTCTATTCTAAATTCCTCCATATCTTTTTTATGCCTAGTTTTTATCTGCGTATATGGCCACCAATCCAAACTTATATCTTGTTCTTTTAATTTTTCCGTTGTTTTTAAATTCCCCTGATTATCTAATAATTCCTTATATCTAATCCTCTTTTTATTCTCTGTTGTATTAGGGTAAATCACTGCTTCCGTTGGTGACACCCAGTCTAGTAATTTGATGTAATGCTTCTTCATTAACTTTTCCCATATTATTATTAGTGAATCTCTAATTTGATGATAGTAAAAATATGAATGAGTCCTTTCCCGTTTGTCCCACAGAAAGGCATGTCATCCTCTACAGAGATCATGCCCTTCTAATACTAATATCCTCTTGTTATTTAAATTTATCCAATCTTTAATCTAGAGCAGTGCCACCACCTGGTAATATAGTTTGGGAGTCCTAGGCCACCTCTACTTCTATTGTCTTGTAGCATTTTTGTATTAATACGTGTTTTCTTTCCAAACCAAATAAATTTAAGCACCATTCTATTCAAATCTTCAAAAAAATTTCAGTCTAATTTTATGGGAATTGTCTGGAAAAAGTATAAAAATTTTGGTAGTATGTTCATTTTTATTGTGGCAATCCTACCATCAATTATATTTGCAACTTTTTCCAGCTCTCTAAATTTTTTTTACATTGTGACATCAATTTCTTGTAATTACCTTCCTTTATAATCGAACATCAACCTGTAAGCCAAATCCCGAAATATTTATCTTTTTCTCCACTTGTAGTCCCAATTCTCTTTCTAATCCCCTTTTTTGTTTTTCTGTTAAGTTTTTTACTAACATTTTTGTTTTTCTTTATTAATTTTTAGTCCCGCCACTAATCCATATTGTTCAATTTCCCTTAACAAATTTGTTCCTGTTTCCATCGGTTCCTCAATAAAAAACACTAAATCGTCCGCAAATGCTTGGGTTTTGTATTCCTGATTTTTAATATTTAATCCTGTTATTTCCCTGTTTTGCCTAATTTTGGTTAGAAGTAGAGGTGACATAGGACATCCTTGTCATACTCCTTTTTTGATTTCAAATGTTTCAGTACAATCTCTGTTTACCATCACTCTAGCTTTTTGCCTAGTATATACTGTCCTAATCTTATTTTCAAATTTAGTTCCCAATCTCATGCTTTTAATTTGTTTGGTCAAGAACTGCCAATTAAGGTTATCGAATGATTTCTGTGCATCCAGAAAGATTAATGCTATCTGTTTCCCAGGTTGTGCTTCATAATATTCTAAGATGTCTAAAACTATTCATATATTGTTTCTAATTTGTCTCATAGGCAAAAAACTGTTCTGGTCTGAGTGTATTATTTCATTTAGCACCATCTTCAATCTTTCTGCCATTATAGTAGTAAAGATTTTATACTCGGCATTTAACAGCGAGATTGGCCTGTAATTTTTGATATGCTTATGATCTGTACTCTCTTTTGGAATAAGAGAAATGTAAGCTTCAGACCATGAATCTGGTATTTTGGATAACTCCAATACATTGTTGTACACTCTCAACAATACATCTCCAAAGCATTCATACAAACATTTGAATATCTCTGCCGGAATTCCATCTGGTCCCGGAGTCTTGTTATTCTTTTGTCTTTTAACCGCTCTTTCTAATTCCGTGGGTGTTATCTCTCTATTTAACGCTTCTTTTTGGTCTTCTCTTAATTCTTCCAAGCCATATCTTTGTAGGTATTGTTCTATCTTATTTATGTATATTTTCTTCCTCATATAACCTTTCAAAATAGTTTTGAATTAATTTCTTTTTCTCTGTCATTTTATATTGTATCTCTCCATTCTCATCTTCCAGTTCCTGAATCAACTTTTTGTCTTTCTTTTTTTAATTTATGAGCTAGCTACCTTCCCGATTTATTAGCTTGTTCAAAGTAATTTTGTTTTGCTGCTTTTAGGTCTCTCACCCTCTCCTCTTGATTTACCATATTTAATTTATGTTTAACTAAAACCATATCATTTTTCACTCCTTCATTTTTTTTAATTGCCAAAATTTTTTATTGTTTTTAGACAAACATACACATACAAAACATAGACAAATATAAAACACACACACACACAAAACATAAACATAAAAGTTCTTTTGGTGAGAACAGTATGCTCCCGAGTCATCACTTCTCCATACAGATATAAATTCAATTACTCAATCATCTTATATATTGTAATCCATTTCTCATAACAATTTTCACTATTTCTTTCCATAGTTTTTCCCCTTTCTCTACCTTCTATAAACTTATTTCAATTATTCCATTCCTTTCTAAACTTAATTGCATTTCTTTTTCCAGTTTTCAATATTTTTCCAATCAAAATTTTAACACTTTTATCTGTCCTGTTTACAATTTTAAACTATCTTATAAAACATATTTTGCCCTGTAATTACTAATCTGGAGAATAACACCTCTCTCTCTTTTAATTATTGTTTATTCCAATTATTATTTAACATTTAAGTTTCACCTTTACAGTTATTACCTTTATTTCACCTCTATTTTATAACATCTAAGTATTATCAATCAGATTCTGCTTGGTACATTCCTTTACAAATATCCACTAAATTCTTAACAAAGAAAAAAGAAAATGTGTATATTTATATATAATATAACAATAATAACTAAGATAATTATTTCTATTCAAATTCAAATCAACCATTAATATTAATACCCCTCTTATTCATTCATTTCTATTTAAAATATTTCCATCTTATTGCCATTTAACATATCACAGGATTTCAACCACAAAAAACAGTACTAAAGCATTCCATACTTCTTTTAGTTTTTATACTTTCATTTTAAATTATTAAAGGTCTCATTCTGTTATCCTCATTTATTTATCAAAAAAAATACACATCACTTTAATCATCTAAGACATTTTCTAACTTCTATCTATTTCTAATATAACCAACCATATTATCTCATGTACCCTTGCAGAATCTTCTCTTTAAGTTGAATTTTAACCATTATCTCTATGCCCAATTGAATTTATTCCTTTAAATCTTATATACTTTCCTTGTTGCTGTACATCTCGATTCAAACTTCTGTAACTTTTCTTTTCCCTACCCCCCTCTTCTTTTCCCTTCCCTTTTTATTTCCTTTTCTACCTAACTCTCCTTTCTGCAATCCTCTCTTCTGGTTCCTTACATATTAAAGTTACTTTTCAGATTATACTTTTTTTGGTTGTTTCAAATCTTAGATTTTTAACTCTCTTTCCCCTCTTCCCCTTTTTTCCTTCCCCTTTTTCTTAACCACACTTAAAGTTATTGGATCATTAAAGATGGCTTCTTCTTTGTCCCGCCCTTCTTGTTCAACCGGTGCTTCCTGCTGTTTCACATATTTCAGGATCTCCATTTCTATTAATTGTACCTCTTCTTTATAGTTTTTAAGTAGCATTTTAACTTCTTCAAAAAGTGGTGGCATTTTGAAAGAGATTTTTTGGTTTTTAAAAACAACCCCCAGTTAGTTTTAAAATCCACTGTCCAAGTTTCCAGGAATCCTCCAAAAATCCAAGACTATTTCTTGCTTCTTTTCTCACTTTCACTTTTCAGGGGCTTTATTGGCTTGCAACAAAGTTTCAGTTACAATGTATTCTTTTTAAAAAATCTTATCACAATTTCACTTTCAGTGCTGCTTAAATCCAGGTGGTATCCTCCGTTTCCAGACTCCACCCTCTTTTTAAGCTTCTTCCTTTATTTTCTTTCTCTCTCTTTTTTTTAAAGAAAAAATTCTTTAGGCTTATTCAGAAATCTTTATCCCTTTGACACTTTATTTTCAGCTGACAATAGCCTATTAATGTCAAAGTGAATTAGTATCCAATTCTTATACCAAAATATTCCAAGCCATTTAAAACTGTCAGTATTAGAGGAGAAGAAAGAAAAAAAAGAAACACCTCTTTTTTTTTCCTTTCACTTTTCTTCGCCACTTTAAAAGTCTTTTAGGGATAATATTATTTTTGCTGTTCAACCAGGTACCTTAGATAGTTGTTTTCAGTGTCAGACCTGGTCTGTCAAACTTTCTCTTTCAAGCTTCCTCCTGCACGATCTTATCCAGTAGAGTTCTTCTTTGAGGTGGCCATTTCTGACCACCGCTACAACCGCCTTCGGGAAAGGGAAAAAAACCAGCCGGGGAGAAGAGATGTGGCTCTCCTCGATCCTGCTGGCAGCTCCCCACCTCTTCACACCTCTATGGGGTGGCTTAACCCCTAAACCAGTCGGCTCAGGGTGCTCCAGCGGCAAGCACGGATTGAAGCCACGCACAGTCGCGGTTTTCGGTCCATTCATGAAGAGGCTCAAACCGGATGTCCATTTTTCATTCCTTCATTTTGAGGTTCTCTTTCTAACTTATATTAATTCTCTAATCTCTGTTGTTAATTTTTCCTGCCTTTGTCTCCTTTCTTTGTTTCTTTTTGCCAAATATGCTACAGTAATAGCCCTAAAATATGTTTTTGCCATGTCCCATACTATCTGGAATGAGGTATTTTGATTTAAATTATCCTCAAAAAACATTTCCATTTCCTTTTTGGCCCTTGAAATATATTTTTTTCATTTAAAATTTCAGAATTTAACGTCCACCTTCTCACTTTTTTTTCATATCCCTTCCAAATTATTATTAATGGATTATGGTCGGCCCATGTGTTCATCATAATCTCTATCTTATCTACCTCATTTCCTAATTCTCCGTTCTTCCAGGCCATATCCAGATAAGACCATGATTTATGGGGATTTGAGTAAAAAGTGTATTCCCATTTTTTAGGATTTATCTTCCTCCATTGATCCACCATATTTAATTCTCGCGTCTTTCAAAAAATGTGGTTTGTAATGTTTTCCTTTTCTTTGTAGCCAGATTCCCTGTATAGACTTTCCTTGGGTCTACCACTGTATTATAGTCACCTATAACGCATATATTATCATATTCTATTCCTTCAATTTTTTGTGTAATGTCTTGTGAAATTCTTTTTGGTTTTCATTTGGGGCATATATTATTACCAATATCATTAATTTTTGTCCAATCTGTAATTCAATTATCAAAATCCTTCCATTTTCATCTGCATATTTTAGCTTTGTTTCTAGGCTTGCCTTTATATATACTGCTATCCCTCTTAATCTGTTTTTTTTGCTAAGGTGGTATATAAGTTCCCTAGCCTGGGGAATTCTAAACAGTCCCTATGTTAAACTTTTATATGGACTTCCTGTAGGCAAACAATATCTAATTTTTCTTTGAGTAGCCTTTTTAAAACTTGATTTCTTTTTGTTTATATTTATAGATATTAGCCGAATTTCTTTATCCATTTTCTTATTGGTGATTTGGTTTCTGACTTCTAGTTATTCTATAATTCCTTTGTGGTCTTGTCCTTAATTCTCTTCCTTCTGTTCCTTTTGTTCCTGTCTTTCTGTACTACCTCCTTCCTTCTCTACCTATCTTATCCCTTGTGGTTGATCTTTCTGACTCCTGGATTCCAATTCTTCCCTACTACTACTTTCTTCTTCCTCCCCTACTAATTGGTTACAGAATTCTCTCACTTAGTCCAACATGTCTTCTCTAATCTTCCTCTCCTGCCAGGATATCAGCATCCCTTCCGGTATCAGCCATCTGAACAATATATTTCTCTTATTTAGCTGTTATGCTAAAAATCGATAGTCTCTCCTTATTTCTCTTACCTTTTTAGGAATTTGCTTTAATGTTTGAATTTCTTTGTCCTTGTACATAAGTGGGTCTTCCCTCGTAATTTTATATGTAATGTCCCACACTCGTTTCCTAGCATACCTTACATGTACTTCTCATGGTAATTGGTGTTGTCTAGCATAGTTGGTATGTATGCAGTAGGCTTCATCTATCTCATAAACAATTTCCTGCCTATCCCTCTGCATGGGTCCTGCTATCAAGTCAGCCATAATTGTGCCCAGGTCTTCTTCCTTTTCCTCTACAATATTTTGGAACTGCAAGTAGAACGATGCCTTGTCCATCTCTAGATGGGAAATCTGCTCTTCCAAATCCCTATTTGCAGTCACCCATTTTTTGTCTACCAATTCTAACTTTTCCTCTGTCTGCTCTGACCCAGTTTCCACCACTTTTATTCTTTGTTCATTTTTCTCCATTGTTTGTTGTATATTTTCTACCTTATAGTCCAGCTTATTAATATCCCCTTTCAAGTCAACATGATTTTTTGACATCGTCTTCTGCATTTTTAACATTGCTTCCTGAATGTATTTTGTTTCCTGAAGTAATGTATTTTGCAATCTGTGCGTTCATCGTTACAGTCTGCTTTTCCATATTCAACATTCCCTCTGTCGATCTTTGGCCTGATGGAGAAGGTGCTGCCAATGTTGGATTCGATGTCATTTTCTTTCCAGATTTCAAAGTTGTAATTGTAGTACTAGTCATATTTCTGAGACCTCTGATCCAATCCACCCACACTACCATTCACTGCCTATTTCTTCTGGACAGCCAATATTTAACTATTATACTGTAATATATCTTCCCAGGTTTAATATAAATATATTTTCTTATTGACTATTTTCCCCTATCCACTAATACTTGTTTATCCAAATATATAATATATTATCTTCTATTAATCAAAATCTGGTTGCAACCCTTATATAAATAAATCTATATTATAAAAATCTATATGAATCTAAATGATCAGGTTTTCTAAATAAAGATCACTAAATAAATATTTTAAATCCAATGTATTGCTTATTATATGCTCTGTGATTTAATCTAGTTCTTTAACAATTCTAACTCTCTATTTACTTATCTATTCCACAGGTGCCTTTTCAATCTCACTCCTCCACTTCTCTGTCTCCTTCAATTTCTTTTTCAAAATATCAGCTTTTTCCTCTGGCTTCTCCCTCCTATTCACCCCTTTTCTATCTCTACTCACAACTCATTTACAATCCACTGTTTACTATCTGTTTTCCTTTCTCCTCCCTTCTTTCACCATCTGCCTGTTCCACCAATCTTCTCCAACACTCTCCGGTCTCTTTCTTTCACCATTTTTCAGTATGCCAGTTTCTGTCTCTCTCCACTCCAACTCCAGTCACCTTC
The DNA here is from genome assembly GCA_009733165.1 of Naja naja. NCBI lineage: Eukaryota > Metazoa > Chordata > Lepidosauria > Squamata > Elapidae > Naja > Naja naja. The sequence continues at coordinate 82,678,691 of CM019155.1, read as the reverse complement.
CTCGCTTGTTTCTCTTGTTTCTTTCCCCTTCTTTTCAGTGTAGTCATTTCTTCTTACAGCAATATTCACTTCCCCTTCAACTCTCTCTGCTCGCCAGTTTATGATCCACTTTCGAGCCTCTCGACTCCTTCTGTGTGCTGTTGTTGTTGTTTTCTAAATTCCGCTCACCCACTCTTCTGTCTATTCTGGCTTCTACTTCAAAACATTCTCCTTTTTTCCTCAAGCCTCCAGCGCTCTCGCCTATCAATTCCCCTCTGTCTTCATGTGCGAAATGCTTCACCATTCCAGCGTGTCTCCAACCCCAGCTTGTTTCTTCCTCTGCTTACCTTCTTGATCCTGAAATCCACATTCCTTTTTCTTCCTTCTTTCACCATCTGCCTGGGCCACTGAGCTCTTCCTCCAACACTCTCCATTTGTCTTTTCCTGCTGCCTATCCGAAATGCCAATCTCCCCTTCTCTCCGCACCAACTCTGATCGCCTCAGTCCTTTCATTTCTGTCCTCGCCGGCAGCCAGCTTCTCAGTCCCTCTCCAGTTCACTTTCTAACTTCAGTCAACTCACTACTCTCACGCCGCCATTTCACTTTCTCTTGCCCACACTCTACTTTCTCTTTCTTCGTCCTCATTCTCCATACTCCAAGACCTTCAGAGTTTGATTTTTTCCCTCCGATCTCCTCCCAATTAATTCTTCTCTTCTTACTTTGTCTTTTTTTCTTGCTTACTTTTACAGAAAACTTTCTGTCCACCTCCTGTCAATCTCTTCGCTGTCACTATTTTGCTGATTCACTGTTCCTCTCACCAAATCACTGCTTTCTTTCTTGGGGATTTCCCCCTGCCACAGCTCCCTTATCTTGCCAACTCATGGTCTAGGATGTAGCTCCTCGGGAATTTCACTTCTGTTTTGGTATTGCGAATGAGTTTTGCTTGACACAGTCCGTTAAATAATTTTCTGCTTCCTCATCTGTGGTTTGTCATGGCCTCAGATCTGCTATCTTGCAATGACAGACATTTTCACACTGGGTTGTAGGGGTTTCCCTTCATTGCAGCGGGTGATCGCCTTTCACCTCGCTGCCCCCCCAGGCTTCCCCTCTAGTCCACTTTGCTGTCCAGGCTTACTGCATCCCCTAAGGATCTCAAAGGTGAGACAATTGGGTTCGAAGAACAGAGACCATTTTTTTCCACCTGCTCCGCCTTGGCTCCCCCACTGGAAGTCATGCTATTCCTTTTATTAGTTGTTCTCACTGTGAGAAAACTTCTCCGTCGTTCCACATTGGAGTTCTTTTTAATAGCCTTCTACCCATTGCTTCTTGCTGTCAGGTATTTTGGACATTAGGTCAATCACCCTCTTCTCTAGTATTGGAAGATAGTATCATGTCCTCCATAATACTTTTTTTTCAATAGGCTAGACATAACTGTTCATCATACAGATTTTATCATCTTTGTTGCACTTCTCTGTACTCTTTCTAGGGTCTCAGCATCTTTTTTATGTCATAGTGACAAAAAATGGATGCAATATTCCAAGTGTGGCCTTACTAGTGCAGCGTAAATACTACCATTTCTCATGATCTTGATGCTATCCCTCAGATGCAGGTTAGGACTGTAGCTGTAGCATACTGCAGGCTCATACTCAAATGATGGTCCAATAGGACACTTACACAGTAATTATTGTTGAGCCAGATACTGCTTATTCTATCACTGTATATTTGATTTTTCCTGCCAAAGGCCAAGTCTTTATTTATCTCATCTGTTTAACTAGATTATTTATGAAGAAATTGAGAGCACTAAGCTTATGATAGAGCCTTGGAATACTACACTAACCAATTAACAAATGTATGCTAACTAATTAACAAATGTATGTAGGAAACACACTACATTATTAATACAGGACTTTACCGAACCTGATATTAACTGAGAACTGTCACTCAAGAGAGCATAGTACACTTTGCAGGAGCCTCTTTGCAGAAATGTATGTAATTTTTTATATTGTCTCAGTTTGATTTGTGTTAACTTAGTTTTTAAAAAATTCAAATCCATCTTATTCTATTCAAATGCATTTACCATGTGTATCCTCCCATAAGTAAATGGGATGCTTAACTTACTAGAGATTATGTGAACTAAACATAAAATCCTGAATGTTCTGGTTATATTTGAAGTATTATCTCCGTGGGTATATTTGGAAACCCTCTATTATTTTGTGATGGATTGGAAAAAAATAGAAATCAACTGAATAAAACAACTATCCTAACAAATGTGCACCAAGTCATAGAATCCACATTTGGATGCAAATTCAGGCAGTTTTGGTATTTCACATGGTGCCACATCAAGGACAGAAGTCTCTCAGAGAACTCTTGTTTTTTTACTAAGGAAGTTCAAAATTGGATAGCTTATTAGAGTATGCATTATTTATATTTTAGATATGTTTGATATTCCCTTCCCTTCCTTTCTCTTTCTGGCAATTAGGTATCTGCTACTTTATGGGGGAGGGAGTAAAGAATTGCAAGAGATGCTTGAGGTAGTTTGGTTCAAAAATTGATGCCCTGTTTTGCCCAGCTAATATATACTACTAAAATATGTGTTGTACAAATGCAAGTTTTGCTCATATAAGGATACTTGCAGAACTTGGCCTTGAAGGTTGAATAAATTTAGAAATCTACATTTTATAAAAGAAACATAGTCATATTTTTTTTGCATTGTGAAAAGTAAAGCAGAAGTATTTGAATATGGTACATACATTCATCTATCCTCATTTCATCCAATAGGTGGTATCATAAGACTTTAGACATATTTTACTGAAAATTGTGAGTACTTCCTTCAAATCTAATGAAATCTTTTAATAATTTGCAGTACTTGAAAAAACAAGATGATTTTCCAGGGCCATCTCTTCAAGTAATATTTAAGAGCTCTTTTGATTTTGCCATTGCGTTCACTAAAAAAAGTGACATTCTTGGGGACCAGCTGTTGTCTCAAGGACAGAGCCAAGTGGTCAGTCCATTCATCAAATGTGTTTTGTTATGCAGTTGATATATCAGATGTTATCTTTAAATGGAAACATGTTTTCAAACACTGGAAAATTGAGAAATATCCTTGCATTCCCTTAGTAACAATTGTGCTTTAATAGTTCGTTATCAATTAATCATTCCTATCCATAAATATTAGGCTGAAGTATTTATTATTATTTATTATTATTAGATTTATATCCTGCCTCTCTACCCCATCAGGGGAACTCGAGGTGGCATACAACAAATTAAAAATATATCCTATACAATATAAAAACCAAAAATCTTATTCATATCATCCAAACATACAAGAGGGAAGAACAAAGATCTCAATTCCATGCCTTCCGACAAAGCCAGGTCTTAACGGCTTTGCGGAAAGTAGGTAGATTTGGGATGGTTCTAATCTCCGCAGGGAGCATATTCCAAAGGGATGGTGACGCCACAGAGAAGGCCCTGGCCCACGGACCCGCCAGCCGACATTGTCTGGCCAACGGTATCCGGAGCAAGCCTTCCCTGTGGGATCTAACTGGGCGCTGGGAGGCATAAGGTAGCAGTAGGCAGTCTCGAAGGTATCCCACTCCTAAGCCATGAAGGGCTTTAAAAGTTGTTACTAGCACCTTGAATTGCACCCGGAAGACCACCGGTAACCAATGCAGCTTGCAGAGGATAGGTGTTATATGGGTGCACTTAGGCGCCCCCATAATCACTTGCGCGGCCGCATTTTGCACCAGTTGAAGTCTCCGAATGCTTTTCAAGGGCAGCCCCATGTAGAGCACATTGCAGTAATCCAATCGAGAGGTGAGAAAGGCATGAGCGACCGTGTGTAGAGCCCCTCGGTCCAGGAAGGGTCGCAACTGGTGCAACAGGCGAACCTGTGCAAAGGCCCCTCTGGTCACAGCCATAAGGTGGTGGTCAAATTGTAGCTGTGGATCCAGAAGGACCCCCAAGTTGTGAACTCATTCTGAGGGGAGTAATTTCTCTCCCCCCAGTACCAAAGTTGGATGATCAACTGAAGCCCGAGGGGGCAAGACCCACAGCCACTCGGTCTTGTCAGGGTTGAGTCTGAGCCAGTTGGTCCCTATCCAGACCCTCACAGCCTCCAAGCACTGGGACATCACCTCCATGGCATCACTAGATTGACCGGGGACAGAGATGTACAACTGGGTATCATCAGCGTACTGATGATACCTGACCCCGTATCAACGGATGATCTCACCCAGCGGTTTCATGTAGATATTAAATAGGAGGGGGGAGAGGATAGAACCACATGGCAGGGCCCTAGGGCTCGATCTCTGCCCCCTACCAACACCGACTGAGTCCGGTCAGATAGGTAGGAGGAGAACCACCGTAAAACAGTGCCTCCCACTCCCAACCCCCTGAGTTGACTCAGAAGAATACCATGATCGATGGTATCAAAAGCTGCTGAGAGGTCAAGAAACACCAGGATGGGCCCGCCAGAGATCATCCACTAGTGCGATCAAAGCTGTCTAAGTGCTGTACCCGGGCCTGAAACCAGACTGCAAGAGACTTCCAACTGTGCTTCTGCCATGATTAGAGTGGGGTCTGTGATCGTCTGTGGCTTTGCTCTGAGCTCTCTCATTGGAGGGTCCCAGTTGGGACTGGAACTACCCTGGAGGGGTGGTGAAGAAAGGTAGAGGGGAGACGCATCTCTCCTCCCTGTTAAGGGAAACCCCCTCTGAAGATGAGCTGTAGCAGCATCAAAATGGCTGTCATGAAGGTGGGAGGCAGTCTAAAAATGTAAGACTGTGCTGAGGGAAGAGTCAGTGAGCAGTGTGTGAACTGGGTGAAAAAATGTCTGAGCTACTAAAGGTAACCCCAATAAAAACAACAGGAAAGAGAACTCATAAAGATTGGGACTGGCGGTGATTTTAAAAGATAGAGAAAAATTTGTGAAAGAATTTGGGAAAAGCAAAGAATTTAATCTTTAAAACTGAAATGGAAGGGAAATAACTTAAAGGAAAAACTTTTATAAAAAGTATTTACAAAATTGGAACTGGTGATTGTACTAGATTTGGCATTGGATAGGCATTGCTTAAAATGCTGTAATTGACTGTGGAAAAAGAATATAACAACTAACACTTGAAAATATTGATAAATTTGATGAAAGATTAAAGAAACATTTAAAAAAGGTGGAAAGTGGAAACTGATATAAGAGCTCCATCTCCTGTTAAAAGAAAAATCCTGTAGATCGCAACAACCTGATTTATTTAAAGTTAAAATTAAAGGAAAATAAAAGGAACTGTATTGTTAAAAGATCCCAGAAAATTGGAATATTGACTTTAAATTGGTGAAGGACTATATGAAGATTTCCCCTGGGATTTGGATACGCGAAAAGAAATAGATTGATGGACTTTGGGATATAAAGATTGGTGGATGTTGGATTTACAGACAGGAAAAATGTTGGTTTAAATAAAGACGCTGGACAATTGGATAGAAAAATAAAACAAGCAAATAAAAATGAGGGAAATATATAGAGAAATAGTGCTGGAACTACAAACTATAAGAGAAATGATGAACAGAAGCATTAAGGACTTACTGAGTAAAATTCAGAATATGGAAGAAAGGCGATGCAAACTACAGAAGAAACTATAGAAGAAAAACAAGAAGTGCAGATGGAGCCTTCAGCCAAACAGATGAGAAACTAGCAAGGCAGAGCAGATAGAACAACAAACAAAGCGAAAGGGAAAAAGGGAAATAAAACTTAAAATGTTAATGATTGAGGTAATAAATCTAGGGGAGGAAATTCTGAGAGTTAAATAACAAAGGAGGGAAATTCAGAGAGAAGTTTTTGAGAGAACGGGCAAAACTAGATGATTGGAAAGAGCAGCAGAGGAATATAACAGAAAAAAAAGGAATAAGCAAGAGAAAGGGTCAAAAAATGATAGTAAATGGGAGGCAAAATAAGAAGAGATTAATAAATACTGAAAGGAGAGCAAGAGATGATGGTTAAAGAGGGGAAGGGGTTAAGATATATAGTTATTAATTTTGATAAAATGGGGAAAATGGGAAATTAATACTTATTATTAAAGATATGTAAATTGTTAACCAGAAGAAATACAAGGCTGAATATTTTAATTGGAATAAATATGGAATTAAGTTTTTATTATAAAACTACTATTTAAGATATGTAATTGCTAATGGGATATATGTAAAATTAATATGATGGAGGAAAAAAAGTCATGTGGAATCTGAGGAGGAAAATATAGATATATACAAGGTATAGTAATAGACAAAAATATACATATTGTTATTAGAATGTATAGCCTATTAAATGAATATAAGATGGAAAATATGACCTATGTACTGTAATGAGATTAGAGAGGAACTTGTGTTAAAATAAACAGTGGCACAATTAACATTAAAAGGGGATAAATATTGGATAATACAACTTAAGAAGAATATATGAATGATTACCTGAATGATAGAATTTGTTAAACTTTCCAGATATGACTATTAAGAGAATATGTATAATAAAAATGATATTAAAAATATAAAGAATGATACAAAGTAATATATGAGAATATCAAATAATAAAAGCTGGTAACATGCAATAATATTAAATCAGATAAGAAAATTGATAATATGAATATGAAATTAGGGTCATGTTTGTTATTGAAATGTTAAATGACCTGGAACCACACTGTTCACCCAATGATGTATGTAAAGAAATAAAAATAAAAATTTATTTTAAAAAAATTAGGCTGAAGTGTTCTACCCACTTGTGTAAAGGTAAGTCTTACTAATGTGGAATGGAAAGGTGCCTGCTATTCCACAGGTATGAATACTCAGAAAAATGAACTGGAGGTAATATGTCAGGCATCTAGAGTTTTAGCATTCTTTCATCACAGCTATTTTCAGGCAGTCTGCCTTCGCCCTTTATCAGTTTTGCAAGTTGAACAAAAAATGATGAATGGGTTTTCAGTAGATTGTATTATTTTTATTAAGAAAGTATTATAACTGTCTTTTATTTTTCTCTCTTCCTTCTTCCTGCTGTACTAACTGAAAGTGATGAAAAAATAGATGAATGTTGCTTCTATGGGCTTCTTTGTTCTCTGAAAACATAATGATTTTCTAATAGTAACAATTAATTTTAAATTGTTTAATTTACTCCCTATGGTAATTTGATCCTTAGAATTAGATTTGCTGCAATCATAGACATAGGTTAAACACTTTGGTGTGTCTGATTGGCTGATATCCTTCAGTTCTGATCTTTTCTGTGGTTCTATACATACTACTACAAGAATATAAGTACAGAATGCCTATATGTGACACCAATCAAAAGACATTCTGAATTGTCAGCTACTTTTTGAGCAGAAACAATTATTTTGATAATGCCTCAAATATTACTCAGCTCACAAAATAATAAACAATCCCAATTTTAACCATTTTTTTTCTGTTGGCCTATTGTGATTTGTGAAATTTCCAAAGAAAAGAAGTTATACAAACAGTTGTATTCTGAGATAGGTAAAAATACCATTACGTATTATAAGACAGTATTCTCAAACAGTAAACAGAAAGGGGTTTAGGACAAGAATGAATACTGAATGAAAGACAAATGTATCCGCTTCTGCTTTTTCATTATATAACCATGTATAATGTGAAAGAACCAGAAGAAAAATACAATAACATACCTAATTTTTATAGAACATTTTTAATGGTTTACCACAAAAAAAGAAATAAAACATGTAATAAATGTTTTCTTAGTAAAACAATAGGACACTCTTTAAAAACCCTCTGCTACTAGGATTATGAAATTGAAAATAACACCATTTTAAAATTTACACTAAATGTTTATTTATGAGCAAAATCAACTCATCTATTTTTGATACATAAATTTTACAAATGTATATCCTTCAGGCTGATTTAAATATTTTCTACATTTGTTCAGGTGACAGTTCTGTACTTTGGGCTCATGCAGTAGTTGGGTATTATACCGATTTTACGATGTGGGATGAAAGATGGACAATATATTTCAATTGGTATTCTGAAAATGGAATTATGATGGTTTTACACAAAAATTTAATTAAATTAAAGACAGCCCTTTCTCCCCTTAGTACAGAACATAGATGTTCAACTTTTTCCAGGCTAAGGGCAGATCTGGCTTTTGAGACTGTGCTGACGGTTATACATTTTCCAACAATTTTTGTAGTGGTTCCCAAAGCACAAATTATCCACCCTTGACAAAAAAAGATGACATAATTCTTCATCTGGCTGAAAAGGCAGGTACTGAAAATTTCAGACACATTTTCTCATTCCCAGTGTTTATCATGAAGGCTGCTCTTCAGAATAATGCACTTCAGAATATGTACAATATGTTTTTCTCTCAACCCGTGTAATGTTTACATTTTTGCAAGCTTGTGACTAAGTGACTAAACAAACACTAATCACTTTTATACAAAAGGAATGATCACAGCAAATACTTGTGTCTGAATGGAAGATGTGTAATTAGAGGGCTTGCTTTTTCTGTTCAGTTTTTTTCATGGTCACTGTTTCATGTTCAAATATCCTGCATCATAAATTGACTCATTTCATGCAACTATATAAATAGATCTGACTTCAAAGCTTATTTTCAATATGCTTTAAACGTTTTGCAAAACTGAACAGTTTTTTCTAACAGCAGCAATAAAATTCTATCTTTAGCTTACCCCTGGAGTGGTCTCATGGCCAAGTAAGAAAAATTGTATAAGGGCAACAATAGCTTTCTGTTTTTAGCCTACCTGGGGTGTTCAGCAGCCTTGACAGTTTACAGACATAGGAGATGAACTGTTCACAATATTCGGCGCTACCAGTGATGGCTGAGATTTGATCCATGGTGGCACTGTAATTAAGCTGTAGCACAGCATGCTTCTCTGGTCTGTTGCTTACCACTGGAAAACGCTCTTGTAAGTCATGATTCACAGTAGTCCATACTTTGTCTTCTGCATGAAAAATGGATAAGAACATATTCAACAATTGAAGTTCTTGCTATCCCTTATTCAGTGACACATATTGAAATTAATCCTAGTAACTTTACTTGAACAACTTTCATTGACACAGGTAACCAAACCTCAGGCAGTGAACTGTCTTGTCATAAAATGAGTCAAAATTCACTTAACAAATCCCTCACATAAATTCTGGGGCTCAAAATTCACTTAACAGATCCCTCACATAAATTCTGGGCTCAATTGTGGTTGTAGATTGAGGACTACCTGTACTTCACTTTTTTTTTGTATTGCACTGGGGGGAAAAGCAGCAAATATTGAATACTATTGCCATAAAGTAAAAACTTCTAAACTCTTAACCTGAAAACAATTGTTACCTGATCTTCAGTCAAGATATTCTTTTTTAAAAAAATATTCAAAATATTAGTTACAATAGCAAAAGAAAACAGACACTAAAAATTAAAAAAAATAGAAATTACAAAGTGGTTTTTCCACCCTTATAAGAAATATAAACAATGTCACTATATTTTCACTTCTTTTTAATTATGTTGTACAAAATTCTTCATCCTCAACTCTTCACTATGGCAAAGTGAATTCTGAGAGCCCAGAATTGGCTACCTAGTCTTTTTAAGCAATGTTGGTACAAATTGCTCCATTCCTAAGTGATTTGTACCATAGGTGTTTGGTCCCATAGGCAACCAAACACTTTTTGCCCGGAGGGAGACTCAAAGTTTTGTGTGCTTGCATAGGGGATGGGGAGTGATTAGCTCCATTTCAAAGTGTCCCCTTTGCAAGCAGACAAAGCTTTGTCTCCCTCTGGGAGAAAAGTGTTTGGGCACTAGTTCCACTGTCTGCTTGCCTGAGGCCACAATTGAGGCCAAGTTCTCAGCACACCCAAGCCTCCACCCACCCTGCCAGTAAGGCAAAGAGCCCCTGCAAGACTAGCAGCAGCATGGGCAGCCTCTTGGTGGACAGCACAGTGCCCTCCGTGGCTGAGAAATGTCCCAGCAGTAGCTGGGCCAGCAGGCAGGATGGGTGGAGGCTGGGACATGCCAAGAGTCACTGGCCCATTACAGCTATGGGCAAGTAGACAGTAGGACAGAGAGGGTTAGGCCAGCGGTAACTGCGCTCCCACTCCTGTTGGCCCCTGCACTTGCTGCCTCCTACACATACAAAAATAAGATATCCCAAAAATAAGCCTGAGTGCTTATTTTCAGGCCCAAAAGAAAGTAACACTGGCTTGGGGAAACAAAATAAACTTGCTCCTCATTTGCTGCTGCTGTTCTGTAAGAAGATTTCAGGCTGAGACTTCGGAGTATTTAAGTAGTGGACCTGATAATAGTTGGAAATTTTTTCTAAGACCTCAAGATTAGTGTTGGTTTTGTATACATAATTACTAATTTTTGTTTTCTTTAAAAGAAAATTACTGGACAAAAAAGAAACTTTATTAGGCATAGCCTAATAAATTTGGAAGGGGAGTTTTAAAATTACAATTTCCTATCACTGGAGGAATCTAGGGACATCTGCATTGATTATCAATAATGTCAAAATGGCGGGTTGCAACTGTACAATTGAAGCCTTGTTCCTCTTTAACATGTCTCACACAGATTACACGCAACATAAAAAGAGGCAGGAGTTTGAACTCCTGGTCATGCACAGTTTTATTGCCATTAACTATTATTGGAAGAATCTGTAATGAAACAACCCAAACAGATGAAGATTTAGGCTCTGGTGAGCTCATCCAATAAAAGGAAGTTCACCACTTCTCTTTGGAATCATTCTCTTGGAAATTGTTCTGAGCAGTTGTTAATATTCTGATACAACTATTATTGCTCCCATGTTTTATTTCTTTCTTCACATATTTCACAGCCTTTGAAATGGCAGAACCCAACTTTGTTGTTAAATATTTCAGTGGTTCAGCAAGTAGGAGTACAAAATAGCAACTTCTTCTGCCTGTCTTTTCCTGTCTGATTTATTGAATCACTCTTAACTACTTTTAGGAGGAGAAATTATCTTTATTTCTTGAATGGAAATCTTACCTTGCAGCTATGCATAGACTTGAAGCTGCATAAATCTTAAAATTATATCTTGTAATGTGGGGTAGGGATAAGTGAGAAAATGAAAAGCCTGTCAATTTCCTATAACAGAGTTAGATTTAATTTCAATCTTTATTATAGTCAGGAACCAGCACCAAACTATAACAGAGTTATAACAAATGTACTACGTAAATATTTCTGGTTCTGGTGAAGATGATTCTTGTGGTTGTTGCTTAGGCTTATGGAACTCTTGACCAAGCTATAGATCTCTACTGTCATAAATTTATTGGAATTGAACGCCTTAATGAAACTTTCTTTCTTTACCCACAAATATGTATTTTAGATAGAGAAGAAGATATGAATGCCAACTGTCCTAACTAATTAGGTTAGTTCCCTTCAGAGTTTAGAATGTTGTTCAGCTCAAATACTTGTATCTCACCACTGCTTGTAAATCTCAAATGTAATATTCCAATATTTCACCCTTGTTCTATCCTTACTCTTAAGATTTCTTTTTCTCATAATTGCTTGTTCAGTCATATAAAAATGTTAGGAGCTAACTGAACTCATACCAACTTATATAGTATAATTGGCTCCCACTGTATGTTTTTTAAAGCAAAATTAAGCAGATGGATCCACCATAGATGCACAAGGCATCTTCTTTAATGAACCAAAATTTGGCAGGTACCTGGAGACTGCTGATTAACTTAATTGTCAGAAGACCTATTTCAAACACAAGGTGAATTTCAAAGAAGAGAATGTAAATTTAGTTATTTGCCAATATAGCTTCTTATGAGAAGTGGATCACTCTAAAAAAGCTGCAGAGAAAAGTATAATTTCCCTATTATCTATTTATTTAGATAGATGAATCATATATGTGGACAAGATGCCACATATTTAGAATAGAAAACTATATTTTCTGGTACCCAATAGGTCTCCAGATTTGCTCTCCAAATATAATAGCCACAATTATTCTTATAATATATATAATTTTTATAATTTTTATGATTAATATTTTAAGAAGTAATACCTGATAAAAATTAACTTCTTGTATTATATTGTATTAAATAGACATAAAAATACAAAGCAACCAAGTACATAACCAGAAAAACTGAAAACAGCCTCTTCGTTAAAAAAAAAATCAACTTCCTTTTGCAATTTTCCTTTACACTGATCATTACCTATATTAGTAAGATGTTCTGACTTTGATTACAGACCAATTGCAAAACATTTTGTGCTCACCTTGTCTTTTTATTTAGCAAACTGTCGCAGACATTTTATGTGCTTATAGGAAATATCCTATGATAATGTCCAAGATACAATTTCCTGAGTTTCAATCTAGTATTCAATCTATGAGTGAGCTACTTCGATTGGCTCAAGGACTGCATCAAATTGAGGCTGCTCTCCAAAAAGGTTCAGGGCTACAGCCTATTTTACAAATGACTTTAGATATGTTAAGTGGCAAAGTGTGAACATATACTGGTATGATTTTGATAGCTGCAGGGCTACAAGTTTATACTTGATTTAATCTGATTGTGATAGAAATAAAGCACATACCACCATAAAGACAGAATAAAGTTAACATGGATATTAGACTGTTTAATAATTACGTTGGAACACATGTTGGTTTCTTGGAGCAAATATGCATTATACATGTCACTATGTGAACATCATGAAGGGTAAGTATTTGGTTGCAATACTGTAATTCTTCAGTCTTGATTTTTCAAATGCAAACATTTCATTGTCCCACCAGATAACATTCCTGCATCACTAGAGAAGGAGTTTTGAAGAAGTGAGGATCATTGCTTGCCATATGTAATGTACACTTCTGTTTTGTCTGCTTTGCATATGTGTGGAGTGCTGCACTTCTAATTTTCTCTTCATTTGAAATCCTAGAACATCCCAGATAAAAATGCAGTAGAATTCTTAGCAGCATGGCATTTCCACCTAGCAGTACACAGCAGAGATACAGACTTATACCCCATTTAGGAATCATAAAAAGATTTGACCCACATCAACTAAATATAAAACAACAATTTCCCATCACAGAACAATAAACCAATGTCATTTTCTTAGCAACCTAATAACTGAACCAACTACTGAACCAACTGAACCAACTACAATTTGACAACTAAAGGAAGAAAAACGATACCCTTCCAAGAAGCTATCCCATTACACAGCAATTAACACAGGAAGTAATCAACATGCAGATAAGACAAAGACAGCACCTTATTAGTCAGTTTATTTATCAACAGGATACTGTGAAACAAATCCACAGAATTAACCAAATAAGAGTATATTTCTGATAGAAAACCAATTAGCTTGAAGAAAATTGCAGTACAGTATATATTTTTATAACGGTATTTTTAAATGATACTGCAGTTTTGTAAAGCACAGTGTAAACTTTAGTTGATCATTTTTCCAATAATAATAATAATAATTTATTCGACTTGTATGCCGCCCTACTCCCTAAGGACTCAGGGCTAACATTAAAACAGAAGAAATTTACAATAAAAGAGAATTAAACAGATAAACAAGCCGAATACAGTTAAAAATTAAAAATTAAAACCCTCAAACCCCCCCCCCCGGGTCATTGCAGGCCGGCCTATTGAAACAACCAAGTCTTCAGGTCCCGGCAGAAGGAGCGGAGGTTGGGGGCCAAACGGAGATCCACAGGGAGCTGATTCCAAAGGGCAGGCGCTCCCACAGAGAAGGCCCTAGCCCTGGGAACCGCCAGCCGACAATGCCTGACCAACGCCACCCCAAGGAGGCCCCTCCTATGAGAGCGAACAGGGCAATCGGAAAGTGATGCTGGCAGGAGGTGTTCCCGCAAGTACCCTGGACCCAAGCCATTAAGGGCTTTATAAGTTGTTACTAACACTTTGAAGGCGACCCGGGAGGTGACCGGCAACCAATGCAAGCCGCGCAGGAGGGGTGTAACATGGGAGTATTGGGATACCCCATCACAGCCTCGCGCGCCGATTCTGCACCAGCTGTAGCCTCCGGATCATCTGCAAGGGGAGCCCCATGTAAAGAGCATTGCAGTAGTCGATTCTAGAGGTGACGAGCATGAGTAACCGTTCAAGGGCATCTCGTCCAAATAAGCTGGCGAACCAGCCGAACCTGGGCAAAAGCCCCCCTGGCCACAGCTCCCACATGCTCCTCCAAACCGAGCTGTGAATCCAGGAGGACACCCAGGTTCCTCGCCCTATCCATGGGGGGCAGAAAACAAATTGAGGATCAATACAAATAGCATTGTGGGAAAAACTGAGAATATTTTTTATACTTTTGTGCACAATTTTTGAAAGCACAATAGAGATTGGGAGATTCTGGGATCTAGAAGACTGCCAGAGTTTCTCAGGCTTAAAAATGTAAGGATCCAGGAACTGAGTAAAATGCATTATATAGTAGTTAAGAAGATATTTTCAGCTGTATCAAAAGGTTTGTATCAGCAGTACAGTGTGTTCAGGTGTGTGTGTGTGTATATATATATATACCAGGGTGGGCAGCTGGGGGTTCACAGAGATTCAGGAGAGCCCCAAGCTAAGATTCTGTGTAGTTCGGAGAACCCCCAAATCCCACTCCTGGCTGGCCCTGCCCACCCTGCTCCTCCCAAGAGTCCCCATATGGCCCATTTTGGATGCAGGTAAGTGCAGGCCGCACGTGGAGATCCGGGGAGGGTGAAAAACAGGCCTCCTGGAAGTTTGGGAGGGCCAGAAATGGGCTTCCAGAGAGTTTTTGGAGCCCGGGGAGATTGTTTTTGCCCTCCTGAAGGCTCGAGGAAAGCCTCTGGAGCCCGGTGAGGGCAAAAATGTCCCCCCATCATGGTGCAAGAGGCTGACTAGGCCACACCCACATGGCCAATGCCCACCCAGGAACCAGGCAGGGAACCACTCATGCACCATCACAAAATCTCCAGAATCGTAAAGCCTACAAACTTGAAATTTGGCATGTATGTTCCTCTTAGCTTTTAGGTGCTCACTAAGAAAGGATTTTTTGAAATGACCATCAGACCATTAGTATTTCGTATATTATTATTAACATACTCTGATGCTAAGGAGTTCTATTCCCCTCCCCACCTGAAAAAAATCTGTTCCAAATGCAAAACACAAGCAGAGGAGAGGAATTTCAGTTTTAGTTTCAGAGCACCAAGCAGCTTTAGTACAGAACAGTTGAGTTAAGCCATGCCCAGGCTCCTTGCTGTCTCCTTCTTGCTCACACAGCAAATACTGTTTCAGTTTCCAAACAGCCCTCAATTCTCCCACACACTGACAGGACGCTAGCCAGATTAATACCGATGAATGCTGGTAGGCAGAGGCAGATTTCCCTCCCTTATTTTTATCTTATTTATCTTACTTTATCCTCTCTGTGTGTGTATGTATGTTATATTATGTTATGTAATGTTATGTTATGTTACGTAATGTATGTAATGTATGTATGTATGTATGTATGTATGTATGTATGTATGTATGTATGTATGTGTAATGCAAGTTGGGTGGCTCCTGCAACTCATTTTGTTGCTAACTAATTCCTTTCCAAAATAGCATCTGGTAGAGAAAACAAGAGGAGGCAAGCAGGAACTTTTAATACAAACAATTGCAGAGCTGTAAATTTTCTTGTATCTCTAGATAAATTAATATAGAGAATTAATCATTAAAGTAGTCTTATCCCCAAGGACTAATTAGAGATGAACAGAGGACTGAACTCTTCCTTTTTCTCCTCTCTTAAACATACTTGCCTTTTATTATGGTTCTCATTAAGAATGTCACACATATATGAATGTAATATATTATTTCAAAATCAGTAATTTAAATGTATTATAGCCACTTATCCCATGGATTCTGAGTAGCTTGCAAATACAAAACAAAAACAGTTAAAAAAACTTCCCAAGTTGTGAGTGAATCAAAAACAGAAATATTGTAAATAACCCACTCTTTTTAATATAAATCCATTCTTATAATTTGGGAAAACTAAGCATTATTTTAAAAAAGAGAGATAGAGTGAAGGCAATATAAGCATTAATGTGCTATTGGAAAACCCTCTTTAAAATAAATATTTCCTCATAGGTTGGATTATTTAATTTTTAGCACAACTAGTTGTCAATTTGACAAATAGTATTCTTAGCAAGAAGCAATCAGGTTTGATGTGACATGTCCAGGAGTTATTGTTTAAAATGTTTACTTCATAAGTGCAACAGAGCCTTGAAGAAGAGTAAGTAAAGAAACAACTTGTAATTCAGGAGGACCAGTTAGAGGGAATACTTTCTATTAGCCATACTGTGATAGGTACATCTTTCCATGCAAAGAAATTTTGAACATTATCATCCATAAACCAATGAAGCACAATCTGTTTTGAAAAAACAGAGATAAAGGGGAAAATCTTTATAACAACAAAATAGAAAGTAAATGGCTAATACAATCTCCACATGCCTTTATTACATAGTGAAACACTTTCAGGCCAAAATAAGTCCATTAAACAAGCTGTTTTGTTTCAGAAAGCTAACTATAAAATGAAAGCGAAAACATTATAGTAAATAAAGTCTTAATGTAGACTTTCAGTTTGACTTCTACTAATGAATACAAATTCAAATGTAGAAGGAAAAAACAGTAATAGCAACTTTAATTCAGAAATTAAATATATATGTACCTCATATAGTTTATAGACATAATCCAAACCCCTGCCCTTTAGCAAAGAATAAAGCGAAACTTCCATTATTTTAGTTCCTGGTGAATACATATAGAATCCTTGTGAAACCCAGAAGTTATTGCCTTATTCTAATCTAAAATATAACCCAAGAATTTTCCAATGCTCTTTCATTCAAATATATATAAACTGTTGTGTATGTTTAATTATATGTAACTGTCAATTGAACCAAATGGTGCATCACAAGGTGATAATTTTTGAATCAATGTATTTCAAATGGGCCAATTTATAGAATAAGTCCAAAATTTGAGACCCATTACCCTTGTGGATAATGAAATTTGACAAAGTTGTGGCCACTTCTTTATTTTTTGTCAAAAAGTTTTTTATTTTTTAATTATTTAAATACATCTTTGCGAGAGAAGTGTGGTTCATGGTATTTCACATTTTAAATCAATCATATCCATAATCACAAATACAACTTTCCAACATAACTTCATTATCTATTATCATTTTTCATCTTTATATTCTCATAAGTTACTTTGTATCAGCCTCTTTATTTTTATTCATGCTATATCTTCCTTAATCATATATTCTACATGTTTACAATTTAATCTGTTCATATCATTTCATTAATCATTCAAAATTTCATCTTAATTTATGGTTATCCCTTCTCTAATTTCCTTAATCATATATTCTTGTAATCGCCATGTTTATATTTTCAAATCTGCAACAGTATATCCTCGTTACCTTATTCAAATGGATAACAAAATATTTAATTCATTAAAATATATTAATCAATCACTAATTTCCAGGGTGGGATTCAAATTTTTTAACAACCCATTCTGTGGGCGTAGCTTAGGTGGTGGGCATGGCTTGGTGGTCATGTTATTGGCTGGATATGGCCAACTCATTATCACTCACATAGAGGCATGCATCTCCTCACCTGGCCTTTCATGACTGTGGGGATGCTGCAACAGTTGTAAGTGTGAAAAATGGTCATAAGTCACTTTTTTCAGTGCCATTGTAACTTTAAATGGTCACTCCACACAAGCAAAGTACCAGCAAAGGAAGGGAAGAAAACTCCAGAGATGTTCCTGAGAAAAGGAAGTCTAGTCCTGCCAAGAATGTAATAAGGGTTAACGGAGAGGCAGTTTCTGTAAGCAACACCAGAATGTTTCCTTCCTGCCTTCCTTACAGGATTTGGTCAGTAATTTCTTCTAACAACTGGTTCTCCGAACTGCTTAGAATGTTAATAACCGCTTCTAGAGAATAGGTGCGAACTGGTAGAATCCCACCTCTACTAATTTCCTTAATCATGTATTTTTATGCTCACCATGTTTACAATTTCATACCATTTTTTAAGCATTTAAAAATTCCATCTTAATTTATATTATCCCCTATTATATCCCCCCAATATTACATTTGCCACAATTGCTCATATTTTATTTTCTATATGTTCCCTTCCCTCTAACATCTCATTTTTATACAAGTATATTTTCTCTTGGCCAGTAAATTCAAACCTATAATATTATTACCTCATTATCTTATATATATGAATAACAAAATATATAATTCATTAAAAATATTATCCTACCATATGGTTATATCTATTCTCTGTTAGATTCCACATAACATTTCTTTTCATGTCTTAACTATTAATCACTTACATCTTATATAAACATTTCTATCTTACTTAATTAATCTATTATAAATTCTTATTTTCATCACTACATTCTCATAACTTGTTCTAATTCTTAATCCCAATTCCTCAAAGTCTATTATATATTTTTACTACAAATATACCTCTTCATGTGGAGTCTCCCTCCTTTCCATTTCTAACTATTATCTCTAAGTCTTTTTTTTAATATTAATTCATTGTTTATTTGTGTGTTTACCATTTACTATGATCTTTTGACTTTTTCCTTTAATCCTTCCTGTATTTATCATCATTTTCTTATATTTTCTCTCCCATTTCACAAAGTTTGCCCTCATCTCTTTGTATTTCCTTCCATTTATTTATCAGCATTCCAATCTCTTCTATTATATCCATTATTCCTCATGTATTATTTTTCCTTTTGTTCCGTTTTGCCTTTTTTTTGTTCCTCTTCTTCTTCTTCTCCGTTCCATTTCTGAATTTTCTTCTATTTTCTGTATTTTAGTGCATAAATCCAACATTCTGTCCCACATCTCATTTATGGCTCGAATGTCCATCTTTATTTCTTTGTATATATCACTCATCTTTATATTGCTTGTTATTCCAATTGTCCAGTAACCCATAAGTTTATTTGAACCAGTGTCTCCTTTTTATTTTAAAATGTCAATGTCCTCAAATTTTTATATCCCAATGTTAATCAGTCCAAGTCACCGACAATTCCGGGGGTAGTATCCTCCTATATCCTTACTTTTTGATTATAATATACTTCAACTTTCAGGGGTCTTATTATAATATCTTTCTTTTATTCCTTTTTTAATTTCTTCCTTTGATAAAATGGTTAGTTTGAAGGCATCTACATCTTTCATCAACAAGTAGCACTTTTAGTCCAGTTTCACAGCCACTCCTTTTCCATTTCTTTATTTAGCTTCACCAATTTTAAAAATCAAATATTATTTCTCTTTAAAACAATTATTTTCAGCATTCAAATTAATGTCTTTCGATGCCAAATCCTGCCCGATTGCCAATTCCAAATTAATATTCTTCCAAGTTAATTCCTTTTCAAATTTAAAGTTTTCTTTTTTTAGAACTCTTTATATTTCCCAATTTCTTCTATTTTCCATCTGCCACTAGCACAATTCTTTATTCTTCTCTGTTATAGTCTTTTGGGGTAGTACAAATAAAATAAATTCTTCTCACCCTTCTCCAAACACCGTTCCCAATCTCCACTCCAGCGCTGCGCTTAGATGTTCCTTGGCTGTCCCAACTTTGTAGCAGCCATCTTGGCATGCTCTTCTCTCCGTTGTAGCATTAAGAGCAAGCTCGGGATTTCTACAGGGGAGTTGCGTTCTCCCCCGCAGATTTGTGGATGTGGCTTTGTGGATATTTATTTATTTATTTACTTTATTTATTTTATTTATGAGATTTATATGCTGCCCTATCTCCCTAAGGACTCAGGGCAGCTTACAATACTAAAAACAATACAATATAAATATTAAAAAATTAATTAAACCAGAAATCTCATAAATCAATTAAAAATTTAAAAAACAACCACTAAAAACCACTAAAAGACCCTCCCCTCCTTCAGTCCAGGTAGGCTAGTTGGAACAGCCAAGTTTTTAGGCCATGGCAGAAGGATCAGAGTTCAGGGGCCACCCAGAGCACCAGGGGTAGCTGGTTCCAAAGGGTGGGTGCCCCCACAGAGAAGGCCCTACCCCTGGGAGCCGCCAGCTGGCATTGCCTGGCTGATGGCACCCTGAACAGGCCCTGCTGGTGGGAGCGAACGGGTCGTCGGGAAGCCATTATCGGCAGCAGGGTTTCCTGCAAATACCCTGGTCCAATGCCATGAAGGGCTTTATAGGTTAACACCAGCACCTTGAATCTCACCTTGAATGGCAAGGGAAGGATACTGTAAAATCTCCATTTCTTCCCCATTCCTGGGATAAGATTACTACAAAACCCCACCCTCCACCTCATTAATCTGCTTTCCAGCTCCATTCTCTTGTGCAGGACAACAAAAGAAGACCCAGCCAATCAGCTGAGACTTGGGAGGCAGCGAATAGATGGAGTGGGGCCAGTCAGAGCTGGTATTTTCCGGTTCTCTGAACTACTCAAAATTTCCATACCAGTTTTCCAGAACTGGTCCGAATACCATTTCTGAAGTAAGTATATTTTGGGGACAATAATTTTATTCTCAAAAGATAATATTTATAAATAGTTACACTTCTGCTGTTATAATAACCATTTATTACAACCATGTCATGTTAACTTTGTTCATCCCAATGTGCATAGCTAAAAATCTATGGAGATTCTCAGTTATCCAGGTCATAGTTATCCCAAAAGAACTTTTTTGGGAGGCATGGTTGTAGATGACTGAGAATCTCCATAGACTTTTAGCTATGCACTTTGGGATGAACACCCTTCGAATGGTATGGGAGTATGAACAGATTTCCAGAAAAATTGCAGACTACAGGAACCATTTGCACCTCAGTTTGAGATGAAGACAGCACAGATTCATCCCCAACAGCCTGCACCTGTCTTCAACAGTGAAGGAACACAAGGCAGAAAACATCCTGCAGCCAAGAAGGCTCCACACCCATTTGTATTACTCAGGTGACCTGGAGAACACAGATAAAGCTCAATGACCTTAATGATTCTCTAAAAGAATGCAAATGACCAGCTATCTGCAAGGCATATAAATCTTTCCATTCCACACCAGTCAGAGCTGAAAAAAGGTGAGAAGCGAAATGCATTTGAAGGAAAACAAGAAAGTCCAGTTGCCTGCTGAAAAAGCACCTTTGGGACAACCATGACCTGGATGACTGAGTATCTCCCTAGCCATATACTGTCTCTCTAGACTTACATGACTACTTTGCTTGGAAACTCCCAGCAAAGGGGAAGAAAGTATTCCATGCAGTATCCTATTCCATTGGTGAACAGCTCTTACTGACAATAACATATTCTTAATATCTAATCTGTATCTACATCTTTGATGTTTCATCCAGTTACTTCTAGGCTTATCCACTGGAGCAAGTGAGAATACACATGAACCCCCTACAATGTGACAGCCCTTCAGAGATTTTTAAAACAGTATGGTGTATTTCCTCAACCTTCTTTTCTGTGAGTTAACCTTAGTTAGATCTTTTAAATGTTCCTGATAAGACTCCCCCCCCCCCCAGTTCTTTCAGTGTTTTGCTAGCTCTTCTGTGAACTTCTTCCAATTTATCGTTCTTAATTACTTGGCCAAATTGAGAAGAAAACATTAAGGGTTTATCCTTGTTCATGCTATGCAATTTATGTCTAATTTTACAGAAGAAGGGTATAAAACTGGATACAGAACTTTCCTTCTCTGAGTAAACTATTTCTAGTTCGGACAACAGAAAAAATATAATTTTAAAAATATCTGTATTCTTTCTAACATTTCCACATTCACATTTTTGCTTGTGATTCATAGTCAGCAATCTATCTACTTGTATTGAGCAGAAAATAAGTAAGGAACTTCCATTTTCTATCACTATTACTATTCTTAAAATATCACTTAGCAAAAAGTTCTCTCTGTTATTTAAAGATGAATATAGATTGCAATTCTTAAAAACTTAAAAACCAAAAATTGCATTAAGCTGCAGATGAAAATTGATGTATACATATTAATTCTCATATACTTTTATGTGCACTTTTATATAATATACAATTTTGTACATAATGTACATCCAGCAGCTATTTTGTCTGATAATATATTATATCTTTAATTTTGTAATATGAGATGTTTTCATTTTTTTCCTATAAACTTTGTTGCAAAATCATTGTTATCAGGCATTCAGTTATGTCTGAACCTGGTTCACTCTATGAAACAGCACTTTTCATGCTCCGCTATCTTGCACCACCTCCTTCAGACCTTCCATGGCCATCTGGATGTCAATCTTTATAGCCAATGGGTAGTAGGGTGATCCTTCTCCTTTTTCCGCTGATCACTTCCAGCATGATTGATTTTTTTAGGGAGTCAGCTCACATGACATGGCCAAAGTATGATAGCTTTTGTTTGGCAATCTTGGCTTCAAGTGAAATTTTTGGTTATGCTCAGTCTAAGATTTTTTATTTGTGATTTTTGTAGTTCATGGGATGCATAATAGTCATCTTCCCACCACTACCATCATGGTGAGATATGATTGGACTTGGTGTGGGGAGTTGCAAAAATCGTATCAGTGTAAAATAATCATGTTTCAGTTTAGATGTGAATGAATTTTCCATCCCCTAGTTATTAATGAGCAAGTCCTACTAAGTTTAATGGAATAGACTTTTGAACCAATACTTCTGTATTGCAGAAATATAAAATTTAGAATGTAAAGGAATAAATTCTATCCAATATACCAATTATAGATAATATGACTAACAGAAAAGAACAATTTTCTCTTTCTATATTTGGTTGATTAAGTGAAGCAAGGATACCAAATAAAATAATAAGTAAAACATTTTAGACCTGATCAATAGACTATAGAGTACTTGACAGAGCCAAAGCAAAACCCCCTTGAAACATTTTACATGCATTAGACAGTAACAAGCACTGTGATATCATGTCAGAGGACAAAGAAATCTAGCACCTTTGAAAACTACATAATTATTGCTGTCAGGTTTAAGATATAATACAACGTAGTCTAATGCCTATACTGCTACTCTATTAATACATTGCTGAGCAAAGAAAAACCATCATTTCTCAGATGGCTTGATCTGAAAAGGGAATATAAACTATTCTGCTTACATGCTTGGCTTGCAGTACTTGGTAAAAATTGAGTGTCATAATGATTAGAACATAGAACAAATGTAATTTGAAGTCTTGCTCATCTGTGTTAATATTTGATCCAGTCAAAGGAAGAATTTCTGATTCATTTTTTCTTTCTACAGATGTTTGGTTTGGAGTTGAAATATATAGCATTTGTTCTAACAGAAAAATCCTGGGTTGTTTCTTCTTTACAAAACATTACCTAGCATGCTCATTTTTTTGCTCTCAAAATAATTTTATGAAGAAGGAAAGTGACTGCAGTATTTTATATTCTGTATTATATTTACAACATAAACAAAGGATCTGATCTGTTAGAAACATAAGACAAAAGTTCCATTACAGTTACCTGTCATATCACAGTAAACTTTCAAAGGTCCCAGTGCACCACTGCCATCTGGATCTATCCAGTAAGAACCTGTTGTTTTGCCCAAATGTTTATATGCTTCACAGGAGAGTTCATAAAGAGCTGAAACAAACAAAACCAGTAATTCAAGTAAGTAAACTATTCAAAGATTCAGAAAAAGTACATTTTCAGAAAAAGTCATAACATAAAAAGTTGTGAAAGAAGGCGGAGCTGGAGTCGCCGCGAGACGGAGGTGATCTTGACTCCTGAGATCACCTCTGATACTGCCGCTTTGGGACGGTCCCTCGGGATCTAAACTGACTCGTAGGGTTGGTGAAAGTTGGGGGCGCCTCCTGTTGATCCCAGGGATGTCACAAAGTCCCTGGTTGATCCAGGACAGCCCCTTTACCCGAAGCTCGCTGAGGCAGCCATCGGGCTGAAGAAGCTGTGACAGCTCCGGAGGAATGAGATTGGAAGAAGTTTGCGGTCGGTGAGATCATCTTGTTTTTAACCCTTTGGGAACACCCTAGCAACTCTAATGGTGTGAAACTGAGAGTGATATGGAATAGGCGGCGGAAGAGATTGTGTTTGACAGTAAAGAGTTTTGTTTCTTCTTTCTTTTTATGGCTTTAAAGACTTTCCTTTTACTTTTCCCTCTTGGGAGTCCTTGAATACCTTTTATATTTTATTGAATCTTGTCTCTTTTTCCTTTTTGGCACCAGGGGCTCTAATGTAATTTGGTTATTTTGATTTGGTTACTTTTTATTTTTGCATATAAGAAATGGCCACCGAGATTTTTACTGTCTTTCTTGTTTTGAATAAGACAGGAAGTGATACATTTTGGAAGTCACTTGGCAAGGAAGTGAAAGTTGGTTGTGAGATACAATATTGCTACTAGAGACCTGTTATCTTATATAAACATACACACTTGCAAGGACTGTATCCAAGGCTCCGTTGATTAGAAAGTGCCGGATAGGTGCTTTTGGAATATCTTTGAGCCTTCAGTTTGGAACTGAAGAGTAAAGTGACCTTGGAGAGCTTTTTAAAATAAAAGAATTGGATTTCTTCGAGAGGCAAAACAGAGGAGCTGCTATCTTCCCGCTTTCACTAGTTAAGCTCTGGACTCTGCATAGTGGCAATGGAATAAAGAGTGATATTGCTTCCTGCCAAGGCTTTTTATTGTTTGGAATTTAATTTTTTATAATTGGAGCCCCTAAAAATATATTTTGTTATTCCTAAAGGGAATTTTACTACTTTACTATTTTTATCCTTTTTTATTGATACCTTCCTATTTTTCAACTTTTAGCCTTTTTTCTTTTGAGAGTTGGTTTTTTTTACTCTGCACATTGGAAACAAGATAGTTAATTATTGGACCCTTTTTTTTTAAAATCTTTTTTCCTTTTTAAATTCAAGTTTTAAATTTTGCCTTTTTCAAATTATTGATGTATTATTGATATGTAATTGAACCCCCTTTTTTCCCTTTACTATTCTTTTCCCTTTTTTCTTGTTAAAAAGGATTGTTCTTCTCCTTTTATAACACTAATTTTATTTTTATTTTTGTTATTGGCCTTTTTTTCCTTCCTTCTTTTGAATTGGTTCTGACAACCTCTGCAACAATGAGTAGAAGACCTTCAATTCCACAAGTAACGGCTCCCACAACAGAAGAGGCAATACAGAAGATATTACAAGCAGTAGGTGAGATTGGAAAAAGAACTGAGAAAATTGAACAGAAATTAGACAAGACAGATGAAAATATAAAGGCTTTACAGCAAACAATGGAGAAATACGGTGAGAGGATGAAGAAAATTGAAGAGCAGCAAGAACAAAGAGACAAGGAAATGAAGAGTTTTAACACCAGATTAAGGGAAGTTGAGAGCGACCATAATGAATCTCTGCGAAGTGAAGTTGATAGATCGGAATTCTATTTGAGATTCCAAAATGTCGAGGAAGAGAAGGGTGAAAATTTACTGGAGAAAATGACACAGATTTTGGCAGAACTGTTAGAAATAACGGAAGAGAAGATGAGGGATGGAATAGATGAAACATTTCGTGTCTTTACAAGATATGCAACGAGGAATAAACTTCCAAGAGAAATTCATATTAGATTTACTAAGAAGAGTATTAAATCACAAATATTGCAAACAGTCAGAGATAAGACGCTGAAGCACAACAATAAAGATGTCACGGTATTGAAACAGATACCAAGAAGAATAAGAGAGAGGAGAGGAGAATATGCTTTTTATCCAGAGAATTATTGAAGAGAGGAATAAATTATAGATGGCTAATACCAGAAGGCCTCTTGTTTGTCTGGCGGGAACAAAGACATAGAATCGACACAGTGGAGAAGGCAGAGTCATTCTATGAGAGCTATTTTAGAGGAAAAGAGGGAAACGGAGGACATGAAGAACTGATTGTGGAACTTCCAAAGGAAGGTGCAATGATAAGTGAAGAAGAAGAACAACTTGGAGCAGTAGGCGGTCTACCTAGAGAACAAAAAGAAGTTAGAACGACTAGAGCAAAACAACCTATATATAAGACCTAAAATGGAAGGGAAAAATTGATCTCAATGAATATAAATGGACTCAATTCAATTGCTAAAAGAAGGAAAATATTTCATAAATTAGAGAAATTAAAATTTGATATAATTTGTCTGCAAGAGGTCCATATTAAAAAGCAAAATGAATATGTATTAAGGCAAAGAAAGTTAGGAAAGCTATTTACATCACTGGCGCAATGTAAAAAAAGAGGAGTGGCTTTATATATTAAAGATACAATTACTGCAGAATTGATTTATACAGATGAAGATGGGAGGATTTTAATGGTGGAGATAATAGAACAACACTAAAATGCTCCTGATAGCAATATATGCACCAAGTGAGAATCAAGAAGAATTCTATAAGAAATTATACCAAAAAGTGATTGAATTAGACTATGCAAATATTTTCTGATGGGAGATTTTAATGGGATAATTAATGACCAGCTTGATTACAAATCTGAAAGAACCAAAAGAAAATTAGAAAAAGCTACCCAAGTCCTTCTTTCAAATGATAGAAGAAATGAATATTAAAGACATATGGAGAGAGAGAAATATTGGAAATAAAGAATTTACTTTTTATTCAAATAGACATGAATCATGGTCAAGAATAGATATGGTATGGGCATCTGCAGATATGCTCCCGATATACAGAAAATTCAAATTGAAAGTGGGACCTGGGCGGATCACAATCCATTGACAGTTGCCTGGAAAGGACAGAGGAGAAGATCTAGATGGACATTAAATAATATGATTTTGAAAGAAGAAGAATTTAAAAAGAGAATTGAGACAGAACTTATCTTTTTTTTCAAGGAAAATAGAAAAGAAGATACATCACTACAAACTCGTTGGGATGCGATGAAGGCTTATACAAGAGGTTTGATAATTGACTATATAAGGAAAAGAAATATTAAACGGAAGAAGACACTCAAAATCTTGGAAGATGATTTCATGAAATTGGAAAAAGAATTACAACAATCACCGCAAGGGAAAGATATTAAAAGGAAAATGGATGTGATTAAACATAAAATGGCTTTAATGGACAAGGAAGAAATCGCTCAAAAGATTAAAGGCTAAACAAAATTACTTTGAAAATGGTAATAAGCCAGGAAGGTGGTTAGCGTATAAAATTAGAAAGGAAAGAGAAATAAAGAAAATTAGCCAATTAATAGATGGAAAAGGGAATATACAGCATGGGAACGATGAAAAGAAAAAATTATTCGAGACTACTATGAAAAACTGTACTCTCAAGAAGATATTCTAGAAGAAAAATTGAACAGTATCTACAAAAGACAAGACTACCACAGATACCTGAAGACATTGAGACAATGTTAGAAGGGAACATAACCATGATGGAATTAACAGAAGCCTTGAAGAAACAAAATACAGGAAAAGCACCAGGCCCAGATGGTCTACCGAATTTTACAGGACCTTCCAGGAAGTGTTAAGCACTCCCCTTCTAGAAGTGATGAATGAAGTCTTACTAAAAAGAGAATACCTGAGACATGGTTGGAAGCTTATATTACCCTAATACCTAAAGAAGAAATGGATCTACAACAAGTTAAAAATTATAGACCTATCTCATTGTTGAATTCAGATTATAAAATTTTTGCTTCAATCTTGGCAGAAAGAATGAAAAGATACTTAAATGAATTTATCCACACGGATCAAAATGGATTTTTGCCAAAACGACAAATCAAGCAAAATGTGAGAATAATTTTAGATACTCTGGAGTATTATGAAACACATCCTGAAAAACAGATGGCACTGATGTTTTTAGATGCTCAAAAAGCATTTGACAATGTGAACTGGCGGTTTATGATATTGCAAATGATGCAAATGGGCTTTGGAAAAAACTTTATACAAGCTATTGAGGCAATATATAATAATCAAACAGCAAAGATATTGGTAAATGGAGAGCTGACAGAATCTATAGGGATAAGAAAAGGAACCAGACAAGGTTGTCCTCTGTCGCCCCTACTGTTTGTTTTAACACTAGAAGTACTGAATAGAGCTATCAGAGAAGATGAAGAAATAAAAGGAATGAAAATTAAAAAAGAAGAATATAAACTACAGGCGTTTGCAGATGATTTGGTATTCATACTAGAGGATCCACTTAAATCAGCACCTAAGTTGATAGAACAAATAGAAGAATATGGAATGGTGGCAGGTTTAAAAATTAATAAAGACAAAACAAAGATCCTAACAAAGAATATGTTAGCAAAACGCAAGAAAGATTTAGAAGATTTATTAGAGATTCAGATTGCAAATAAAGTTAAATATTTGGGAATATATATAACACCAAGATGCAGTACATTGAAAGAAGATAATTATATAAAACTCAAACAGCAGATAGCGACAGATCTTGAAAGATGGGAAAATATGCAATTATCTCTTATTGGCAGAATATCGACAGTTAAGATGAATGTTTTACCCAGAATCTTATATTTATTTCAGACAATCCCAATTAGACTTGGGAAAGAATACTTTGAAGATTTAAATAAAATCACATCAAAATTTATATGGCAGGGCAAAAAGCCAAGAATCAAATTTAAGCTATTACAAGATGCAAGGTCAAGAGGGGATTCGCACTACCAAACTGGGAATTGTATTATCAAGCTGCAAGTCTGATGTGGGTGAAAGAATGGATAACATTGAGAAACAATAGATTGTTAACTTTAGAGGGTCATGATCTATTACTAGGATGGCATGCTTTCTTATGGTATAAGGGAACTAAAAACAAGGATATTTTAGAAGACACTATGTTCGAGAAGCTTTGTTTTTAAATTGGGAGAAAACCAGAAAACAACATTATATACAAATTCCATTATGGGTATCTACTATTGAAGCTTTTTCATATGCAATAATATACAAGAAGGAACAAACAGTTAGATATGGAGAGATTTTAAATGAAAAGGGTGAACTCAAATCGATGCAAACACTACAAGAACAAGGTATAAAAATGAATTGGTTTTCATATTTGCAAATACAATCTAGATATGATGAGGATGTTAAGACTGAAGGGATTTATAAAAAGCAAACTGAATTAGATAAAATCTTGATGGGCACGAACGAAAAATTGATTAAAAAACTTTATGGTTATCTATTAGAAGTTAGAATGGAAGAGGAGCAGGTTAAGGAAACAATGATTGCTTGGGGAAAAATTTTGGTTATGGGATAGATCTAGAGAGATGGCAAACACTGTGGGATCAGAATTATAAAATGACAATGTCAACTGCATATAAAGAAAATTTGTATAAGATGTTTTACAGGTGGCACCTATCCCGAGAAGGATTGCAAGAATGTTCAAGGATAAATCGGATAAGTGTTGGAAATGTCATCAGATACCTGGCTCCTACTACCACATGTGGTGGACTTGCGTTGATGCTAAAAGATACTGGACTAAAATCCACATGTGGTTGGAAAAAATGACACAACAACATATAGACTTGAAACCTGAGATATTCCTGTTGGGAATTGTACCAGAGACATTTAACAAAGAACTGAAATATCTGATTGTTAATGTACTGACAGCTGCTAGAATTGTATTTGCTAAAAACTGGAGAAATGATAAGACACCTACGCAGGAGGAAGTGATTAAGAAGATTTTGGATTGTGCCGAAATGAGTAGATTAACATTTGAAATTAGGGATCAAGAAGAAAAGCAGTTTTATAAGATATGGAATATGTTCTATCAATGGTTAGACAAAAAGTTTGGTAATGTATTTTTGGGAATATAAAGATAGATAGAACTGTTGAAACAATATAGAGATTATAATATGATAAAGGATTAATAATAATGATTATAGCTTTTCCTTTTTGTAATATTGAGTATGAATAATGAGGGATAGGCACTGTGATTTTTGACCGAACGACATACTTGAAATTGATATGGATCTATGTGTTGTATGTTTGTTTGTTATGTTTGTGTTTTTGGAAAAATAAAACTTCTTATAAAAAAAAGAAAAGAAAAAAGCTTTCTCTAGAAAAAGAGAAAAAGAAATGTTCTCTAGTCAATGTGAGTCAATGAAAATTAAGCATTTTTGAAAGAAAGGATTGCTTTCAATCTGTGATTTTAATTCAGATTTGAATATAATAATCAATTTAACCATCAATTTAACCATATCTTCCTTGCTGTGAAAATAATAAGTATTTCTACCCGCACCTAATAATCTTTGTAAATTATCACCATTTATATTAACAAGATTCACTGTATTCTTTCAAATTCTATGACCTTACAGGGAAAAATAGACGTTTTCCAATCCATTTTAAAATGCTAAACTTTTCTTTAAACATATTTTTAAAATCAAAACTTTTTAATACATCTTTTTCTTTTAACTTCTTAACATACATGCTTTGAAATTCAGTATTAAATTTAGGTCCCTCCCTCCAAACCCTCCCCCCATAGAACAATATTTTTTTTTGTATACATCCTTTTTAAAACTCTAAATTTTTCTTTAAGCTAATACATCATTTTCTTTAACTTTCTTTTAACACAGATAATCTCAAATACATTTTCAATAACATTTTACATATTTTAGGAATTACGTAGGCATTATATATATATATCAAAAAGTTATATTTTCAAATTTTAGATTAAGACTTTCTATCAGTTACAAATATGTAACAGATAGAAAACCATCCAAATTCCAGTTAACTTAAGTTTATGTCACTCCTTCCACAGCTTGTCTTTATGGAATAAAATCATTTTCTTCTTTGGAAAGCTTATCAAGTAGTTATAAACTTCCTTTTTTTCACAAGTGTTTCTAAACCTTGTTAACGTCCTTAGAGAAAAAATCCAAGACTTGTCTTAAAAGTTATAGATTTTCTTGAAGCTCTTTCAGTTGTGTTGAGATATTTATATTTAAACTATCATAATAAAAGTTGGTGTCAGGTTTATATTCCAAAATTGCAATTGACTCTTTTGCATTTTCAGCTAGTTGTGAAGATACCTCAATAGTTTGGTAACTTTCTACATGTGTTTGCATCTTTAAAGTAGTTTAAGAAGCAGTGTGCAGCGGCAGCCAAAAAAGCCAATACAATCCTAAATTGCATTAATAGAGGGATACAATCAAGATCAAGTGAGCTACTAATACCACTCTATAAAGCTTTAGTAAGACCACACCTAGAGTACTGCATCCAGTTTTGGTCAACACACACAAAAGATGTTGAGAGTCTAGAAAAAGTGTGAACAAGGGACAACATCGGTGTTAAATCCATTGATTTAAATGGGTCCATTCTATGTATGACAAAGTCAAATTTTTATAGGCTTTCAAAAAGAGATTGGGCCGCCATTTGTCAGAAATGGTGTAGGGTCTCCTGCTTGGGTGGGGGTTGGACTAGATGACCTACAAGATCCCTTCCAACTCTGTTAATCTGGAATCTATAATCAGCTTCTATTCAGAAGCTCCAATCAAATCCATCATCCATGCCTCCAACCACATTTGTTCTGACTATCTTGACAAGGATTCAAATAAATGGAATTAAACTAGATATTCAGGACACTGAACTCTTCATCCAACAAGATCAATAGACAAATCAATAGAGCCAGACTGATTCCCAGAGAGGACTTATTAAAAGACAGACCATAAAAACAGAACAGAATATGGGGAGGTAGAGGGAAAAAACAAAAAGCCCACTTGGTCCATGGTCACCAGCACAATGGCAAATCTCTTTTTCAGCTCACCCAGTTCGGGCATTGGGAGTTTGAGAGGTATAGTGTGCATCCTGAAATGCTTCTGTTGCTCCTCCAAGTCCAGCTCTGGCTGCAGCTGATAATCTAAATCCCAGAGGTCACCAGTGGGCTTGTTAAGGCATGCAATATGCTGCCACTAAGGTCCTGGGTTCCTTGCACGAGTGCTGGAAGTCTGGTACCCACCTATCCTTTATCCACTCCCTTTCTTCCAGCACTTATGTGGGGAACCCAGGAGCTTAGCGGTAGCATATTGCATGTCTTAACAAGCAATAGTCAGTTGCAGCCAGAATTGGGCTTGGAGGAGCAGCTTGTTAAGGAGGACTGCTCCTCCAAGGACTGCTGTGCCCCAGCCATGCATTTTCCAGCCCAGGCTGCTTGGAGTGAAATGCATGCAATATGCTGCTGCTCCTGAGTTCCTCGCATGAGAGCTGGAAGAAAGTGAGTCCGATTGTGTTGGGAAGGAGGCAGAGGGTGGGCTTTTCCAAGACTGGTCCTAGAGGGAGACAGAGATCAGTGTGCCACAGCTCTAATTCTTAAAAAAATTGGGGGGTTGTACGCGTGGGGCGTTGGGGGAATCAGTGCCTGGAGTGAGAGGGGACCACAGGCTGACTGGATGGGGAAGGATGCTCTGCAGAATCCATTGCAGGCAGGCAATGAGGAGGAGGAGGCAGTGGGGGCAGAAAAGCAGGCTGGGCTGTGGACACCACATGGAAGGCCACAGTGAAGGCAGGCAAGCAGGCTGGACTGCGGGGACTGCATGGGAGGCCATGCTGAAGGCAGGCAAGTGGGCTGGGCTGTGGGCACCATGTCATGGGGAGGTAGTGGCTAAGGCAGGCAAATGGGCTGGACTTTGGAAGCAACATGAGAGACCACAGGAAAAGGCAGGCAAGTGGGATAGGCTGCAGGGGCTGTGTGGGAGGCAGCAGGGCAAGGAGCAAAGAAAGGGTCACTAGGCAGAGATCAGCAGGCCACATGGTCGAGGCAAGCAAGGGGATCAGAGAGCAGCAGCAGCTATGCTGCAGGCATGACTCTAGGCAAGCAGTCTAGGCAGGTGAGGTGAGATAAGGAGTGACTGGGAGGGGTGGGCATTTGGTGTCATTAGCCAGTTCTCCAAACTGCGTAAAAAATTAACAATCGGTTTGCTTGAACCAGTCCGAACTGGCTGAATCCCACCTCTTGCTACAGCCCAGGAAAAAAACCCTTCAGGGATCTCTCCCTGGCATGTCTTCAGTTGGTTATCTTAACCATAGTTTGAAGTCTAGATTTAGTCCATGCAAACAATTTTTTATGGAAGCATCATAAGTATCTCCAAATACTATTTTTAGTCATAAAATAAATAATAAAGAAAAGAAAAGTATGCATGCATTCATATTCTATGCATATAAAACATTGGATATAATCTTTAATAATCACTCCTTTTTCTGAGTCATCTTTGTTGAGATGAAGTGACCCATAATATAGTTAGGTAATTTAATGATTACTGTTATGTATGTAGGTTTGAATGTTATTGGTTTATTTGAACTGTTCTTGTAAAATGTCAAATGGTATTGGTTTAAATAGTGCAGGAAGAAACCCTGCACTCCCATTGGCTGGCAACTACGGCTGCAGGCTATAAGAGGCAGCCGTAGCCAAGCCAACTCGGGTCCATTCGAGCTGTAGTCACTGAATAAACTCTTTGCTGGAACTCTTCGCGTCTGACTCTTCATGCAGACTTAACACTGGCGACGAGGATGGGATTTCCCTGAAGAGAAGACGACGCGAAAGACAAGCAGAAGAGCGAGATGGCTGCATTGAACACCCCCCCAGCCCCGTTCGATCCAGCGGCGGAAGACTGGGAATCGTATGCGGATCGCTTCCAGATGTACCTGGAAGGAAACGACCTCGCCGACATTCCCGAGAGATGGAAGAGGGCGGTATTTCTCACGCACTGCGGTCCGGCAGTCTTCAAGATGGCGAAGGCGTTAGCGGGAGCTGCAGAACTGAAGGTAATGGAATGGCCTGATTTGGAGAAGCTTTTAAGAGCCCTTACGCCCCACAAGTATCGTGCCTCATTAAGAGACACGAATTTTACCATCGGGATCAAGGGGAAAGCGAGAATGTTAATGACTTCATGGCAAGTTTAAGGGACTTTGGGGTTGCTTGTGACTTTACCAACTTAGAAGAGGCCATGCGTGATCGGTTTGTCTTAGGCCTCAAAGATAAGGTCTTACAAAGCAAACTGTTAATGAAACCTAAGATCACGTTTAAAGAGGCCATTGAAGAAGCTGTTTCAGCGGAAGCCACCAAGTCCTCAGCAGCGGCCATGAAAAAGATTAACAAGGCCTCAAGCCAGGCCTCAAGCCATTCTGATGTGGAAAAATCCACAACAGCCCATTGCGAACAAATAGACTCTGATTCAGATTGCAGTGAGGTGGAGGAGGGATTTTAGACTCAGAATGGAGAAGAAAAGAAAAGACCCTGGGAGAAATAGGCAAGGATTTTATTGCAGAGGCTGTGGGGGGCACCCCCGCACTGAATGCAAGTTCTTTGACACCATCTGCCTACATTGTGAGAAAAGGGGTCACCTAGCCAGAGTCTGCAAATCATCCAGAACTCCACCTAGTAGGAAGAAATTTCCTGAAAAAGACTTTAAGCCCAACAACTTCATTGAAAAGATGGGGCAAAATTCAGAAGCAAATGGGAAGAATGAAACTCACCAAACAATCACTATTGGTCATTCTTCACTCTTGAGAAGCAGAAAAGTACACGTGAAGGTATTCATTGAAGGAAGGCCTTGCCAAATGGAAGTGGACTCAGGCTCTTATTTATCTATGGTGTCATGGGACACTATTCACAGACTACTTCCCAACATTCAGAAGAAACATTTCCAGAAACAAGCACTGACTCTTAAAGACTACCAAGGGAACAAGATTCCAGTAGTTGGAGCAAGAGATTTCAATGTGCAGTTTAAAGGCCACACCAAACGTTTGCCTCTGACCATCGTGGACAAGGATCGCCCAAGCTTGCTGGGACTTGGGTGGTTCAAGCCACTAGGCATCGAGGTGACTGGCATCAATCACGTGAGCAACTCTGAATGGGAGGAGGCCTTGAAGTCTGAGTTTCCAGAGGTCTTCAGCGAAGGACTGGGCAAGTATATGGGGACCCCTATCACTTTCAGCCTAGATCCCAAGGTGCCCCCAATTCGTTTAAAGCCCAGGAGGGTTCCATTTGCTTTAAAGGAAAAATTGATGCACAATTAGATAAATTAATTGCTCAAGGGGTTTTAGAGCCCACTGATCACTCCAGATGGGAAACACCCATAGTCACACCAGTCAAGGCTGATGGGTCAGTAAGAATCTGTGGTGACTATAAGGGGACACTTAACCATGCGCTGCAGCAGAGCGCATACCCAGTACCAGTTGTGCATCATCTGCTACATTCCCTTGGCAGGGGTACAGTCTTTGCCAAACTGGACTTGGCCCAGGCATATCAACAATTAACAGTTGATGATGCCACTGCAGAGGCCCAAACAATTGTGACTCACAGAGGTGCCTTCAAATGTAAAAGGTTACAATTTGGAATAAGCGTGGCACCTGGCATTTTTCAAAGTCTTATGGAAAGAATGCTGCAAGGACTGCCAGGGGTAGTGCCTTATTTTGATGATGTGTTAATCTCTGCTGAAAATGACACTCAGCTTCAAGAAAGACTCAGAGAAGTCCTTACCAGATTCAGAAAAGCGGGGTTAAAGGTCAAGGAAGACAAATGCACACTTAAAACAGACAGAGTTGAGTTCCTGGGCTACATGATTGACAAGCATGGCATCCACCCTACTGATGCCAAGGTTAATGCAATCAAAGAAGCCCCTAAACCTCAATGCAAAACAGATTTGCAAGCCTTCCTTGGACTCATTAACTTTTACCACATGTTTCTACCTCACAAGGCATCCATTGCTGAACCTTTGCATCGTCTGCTTGATAAAAAGGCTGTTTGGATCTGGGGGAGGAAGGAACAATCAGCATTTAATAGTATTAAGAGACTAATCACATCTGATGCTGTATTGATACAATTCTCTGAGAATTTGCTTGTTGTACTGACTTGTGATGCATCCCCCTTTGGAGTGGGGGGGGGAGTTGAGCCACAGGCTTCCCAGCGAGAGAGAAGCCCCTATTGCATTTTACTCTCGCACTTTGTCCAAAGCAGAGAGGAATTATAGCCAACTGGACAAGGAGGCATTAGCAGTTGTTGCAGCTGTCAAGAAATTTCATGAATATCTGTATGGCAGGTCATTCACCATTGTTACAGATCACAAACCTTTATTAGGCATTGTGGCAGGAGATAAACCTACGCCTACTATCCTGTCACCAAGAATGCTGAGGTGGACTGAATTTCTTGCAGCCTATTCATACAAACTGATTCACAGGCCTGGCAAGGACATTGGACATGCTGATGCACTGAGTCGTTTCCCACTGCCTTGCCACAAGGTGGACTTTGAACCGGAAACACACACCTTTTTCCTAGAGACTGTTGCTAAGCTTCCAGTCCATGCTGCTGAGATTGCCAGAGAGACTGCCAAAGACACTGTGTTGGCTCCTGTTATAGGCTGGATTAAGAAAGGTTGGCCTCTTCAAGATCTACCTCACCTTGCCCAACCTTTTAAGTCCAGGCAAACTGAATTATCTGTATTAAGAGGATGTATTTTGTGGGGTAACAGGGTGGTTATTCCTGCAAAACTGCAAAGAGAGGTTTTGGAAATGTTACATGAGGGTCATCCTGGGATTGTAAGGATGAAGGGATTGGCCAGGAGTTATGTATGGTGGCCAGGTATTGACAAAATGGTTGAAAACTGGGTTGCATCTTGTCCCAATTGCCAGGTAGTCAGGCCTGCACAACCTCACGCCCCCACACAGGAATGGGAATGTCCTAGGGGCCCGTGGTCTAGGATCCACATTGATTTCGCAGGCCCTACTAGAGGGCACACTTTTCTGGTTATAGTAGATGCATATTCCAAATGGCTAGAGGTAATTCCCATGACATCCACCACAACTGATGCTGTCATCAAGCAGCTCAGAAAATTGTTTGTAACCCATGGGTTACCAGATGTCCTTGTCTCTGACAATGGCCCTCAATTCACATCTAACATTTTTGAATCCTTTCTAGCACAACAGGGTATCAGACATGCCCTCACTGCCCCTGGGCACCCTTCGGCTAATGGCTGGGCTGAACGCATGGTACGCTTTACCAAAGAGAAGCTTCAGCAGCTGGGTCCTGGGGACATCACTGAGAAGCTTGAAAAACTTCTTAGTGTTCAGCACATCACTCCTAGCCCATCAAATAACTTATCCCCAGCAGAGTTGTTGATGGGTAGGAAACTTAGGTCTTCCCTTGACCGCCTTCATCCCACTTACGCACCCAACGCACCCCTGGATTCCACTTCCAAAGTTCGTTCTTTCAGTGTGGGTGATTCTGTATATGCTAAGAACCTTATAGGTGAACCTTTGTGGATTCCTGCTGAAATAACTCACATCACTGGCCCTCGTTCTTACAGGGTACAAACAGAGGATGGACTCCTCTGGAGCAGGCACATTGACCAACTTAGATCCAGGTTCCCTCAGGAACATCGCCCGTGCCTCTCTCTGGGTCCCTCACCTGATGTCACTTCTAGGGGGGAAGGGGAGGAACAGGAGGAAAATCAGCAAGCAAGAATCAACTCCATGTGTAACGAGCCATTACGACAGGAACCATCCCGAACCCTGTCACAATGCCAAGATCCATCCTTAGAAGTGGAAGATTGCACATCACTACCTGACTTGGGTGCTGACATTGGAATGGAGATGGGTTGGGAGGAGAGACCAGATTCTAACAGTCTAACAGGGTCTCCTTTCACAGGAAGTCCCAACAGGGAAATGTCAGCAGACACATTTCCCCTCTCACTGGGTGGAACATTAAAACTTCTGAACCACGAAGGTCTCAACGTACACATAAGAGCCCCACCTATTTAAAGGAATACATTAGATAGGTTGGGGTTTGGTATGGACTGAACCTAGTGGGGAGGGGTGTTATGTATGTAGGTTTGAATGTTATTGGTTTATTTGAACTGTTCTTGTAAAATGTCAAATGGTATTGGTTTAAATAGTGCGGGAAGAAACCCTGCACTCCCATTGGCTGGCAACTACAGCTGCAGGCTATAAGAGGCAGCCGTAGCCAAGCCAACTCGGGTCCATTCGAGCTGTAGTCACTGAATAAACTCTTTGCTGGAACTCTTCGCATCTGACTCTTCATGCAGACTTAACAATTACCTTCATTAAAAGAACATATTTATCAAAGAAATAGGTTAGCTGTGATTCTTCTTGATAGGCTTATGATGACTATCACTGAAATTTTAGCAATACCAAAATGATCATACAGAATAAAGGAAGGCATTTTTATTAATGTTTAAAATGAAATTATTTTCAAAGAAAATTCTCTGGATTTTCTGATGCACAGAGAAAGAGGCATAACTGTCACCAAAGGGCATTTGCAAAGCAGTATTCCAGTATTTGATAGACTGCCACAAAGAAGAGAAGGTCAACTTATTTTCCAAAGCATCAAAAGAGAATAAAAGAAAGAATGGATGGAAACTAATCAAGGAGAGAAGCAACTTGGAATTAAGGAGAAACTTCCTAACAGTAAGAACAATTAACCAACATAGTGCTATGTTTCTATGTTTCCTCATTTTGTGCATGCTTCCCCCCCCCTTTTCTTCCATACCCAAATACTGATTTCCAACATTTGTTCCATATAACAACTTGATTTTGCCATCTATCTTTTCTTGGGTCTCTTGTCCTTGATTTTCTTCTGATTAAGATCAGAAGCCGACTGGAAAAAATTTACTTATTGTTTTAACTGGTGGGAATAGCATTGTTTATGTACTAAGCACATAGTAAATTATAAATTGTAACCATGGCATATTCCTTACTCTGCTTGTACCATTTATCCATCTGCTTAAATGTTCTTGAAGTTTTATTGTAATATAATAACAGGAACTATATTAAGCAGTTTGTTTGCAGAGTTATAATGCCAGAAGGCAATAGAAGATAGGACAGTAATAAATTTGTCATATCTTAAGATGTTAGATTCATGTTAGAATCACATTATATAAAATGGCTAGAAATGTGCATCTTCAGGGATGTAATACTTTATAGGTTAGATTATTAACAGATCCTAGTTAACATGCTGAACAAACTAATAGAGCATTTAACTTTGCTTAGCTGAAAAGGACAAAGCATGCTGTTACGACACTGATATTTTACCTCACAGAACAAACTGGAAGTGTAAGAACTATTTTACTCAGAAAAGTAATTGGGGGGGGAGATTTGAATTGCATGTGTATACATGAACAAATACCCCATCCTAAGTAATTATATACTTAATATAGAGCTTTAACATCTTTTTTTCCAAAATAAAAAAATACACAGAATTCAGTGAATGGTTTAATTTTAGGTAGCTAATCTAGACTAGGGAGAATCCATTTCAAATTCAGCATCAGGCTGGAAGCTTTGTTTTGAATTTAGGCCAGTTCCTCCCTTTCCAGCCCTTCTGATTATTGTGGTGGGGAAATATTATAAGAATTGTTTAAGGTGCTCTATTAATTCAATCTCTTGGAGCAAATGCACAATATAAGTAAGTAAACAAATACTCCATATTGTATTCTGATTTAATCCTGAGAGTTTTCACTGGAAGTATTTAGTAGTTAAGATGGGTAATCAGAAGCAGAAATAAATATATTATCTCAACGAAGCTGTGAAGACTAGTTTTGCATAAGTGGTATTGGATCAAAAAAGTAGACCTAGCAGTCTGAGCTGACTATAAAGAGACATATCATACTTTTCACCTGCTCTCAATCTGTTTATCCAAGCAAAAATTTCTTCCTCCCCCCCCCCATCAAAATTATGAGGATAGGAAAGTCAAGCTGTGTTTCCATGGCTAAGGGAGATGGGACAAATGTATGGACTAATTCCAGACATAACCTCAGTGGATGACATCTTAATTCATTTCTAGCAATGTTAGAAGTGGTTGACACAGCTGTAGGACAGTCCAAATGTTGAGTCTGCATTTTGATGCCTCAGAACATGGACACCCATGGATTTATCTGCCATTTAATTCTAAATGCCATTTAGTCAGATAGCAGAAAGGGGAGAATGATTAGCAGATCCCAGGTGGCTTGGGGACATTCATTTGGCCCATGGGAAAATTCAACAGATTTAAAGGGCAATAACACCAAGTTCTTACATGCAATGGTAACTAAAAGACATTGGTATTTTCATGGTTCTGGATTCAGCCACCATGGCATAGATATAGGATCCTCCATCTGTGATTATACTGTTGATTATCAAAGGCAGATGGTATGAAACTATATGACCATGAACAGGCAGGAAGTTGAGAACATCTTTTGGGTTTCATACTACACCCCATTTAATGAAACTGGAAGGTTGGCCAGGGGTCCAGATTTAATCACAACCAACACTAGTGTGTTCACCCCAAGTGGACATGTATATTCTGATGTCAGCCTATGCTGATTACTTATGAGCTATGACAGGGAAAGCTAGCTCCAATATGGAAACCAACTAACTTTGCTGGGTATCACACAACCTTATTCACTAGACTATATGGATACAAAAATAGATACTATGAGAAAAACACAATAAGGTGCATTCTTGTGGAACAATATTTTGTCTGTGGAGACCATGTCTATAAATGTCTTCTGAGAAACTGGAAGGAGACTTAACTGTGCTCCTCCCACCCACCTATATTACATCCACTTTACCCAAAGGGAAGATTAGAAACTATAGGGACCTTAAATAATACAGAAAATACCTGAATGACTACTACTTATCTGGTTCCGTGGGCTCCAGACCCTCAGTAATGCCATGTACCATGTACAAGCAATGGTGGAAATCCTAGCTAATGAAACTGGGAAGCTTTTTATTGATGCAGCAAAAGAACAAGAAGCCATATGACAAATGACAGTTCAGAACAGAATGGCTCTAGATCTGGTATTGGCATTCAAAGGAAGTGTGTGTATTAATTGAACAACAATGCAGTGTGTATATTCTGGACAAATTAGATGAATTCCAAAACCAAGCACACATAGCAAAGATAGCTGCAATATCTCCGTCACATAAAAGAATGGGAAGGTTGGTGGCATTGACTGATGGTTGCCTGATTTCAACTGGTTAAGAACCCTAATGGTGACCGTGGTAGATATAGTTATTGTTCTCGTAATCACCTGTTGTGTATTACAATGCCTTCCACTTCGCCTTTCTGTCGAATGGCAAGGGGCTCTCTGTACATGGATATTGGTGCTGTGTTAATCTTGGAAAATTAAATCATTTTCAGATTCAAAGAGGGGGAATGATGGACTGTCTGCTAAAATGAAGCAAGGCTATGGCATGCACTTGAAACAAAACTGGGAAGCCAGTCATCATGCAGTCTGTCTGACAAGAACAAAGAATGTTTATTCACAAAAAATATACATGTGTAACACTTATATTCTAGATGGTTAGAGTAATAAACAGGTGATAACAGTAACAAAGAGTTAGACATCTTGCATACCTCAGCTAGAAGATAGGAATAGGGATGGCCTGGAATAAATAGAATGTATATTAGATAACTCCTGGAGCATTCATTAGCTAAGACTTAGGAACAGAGACGGATAGAGACCAGCAGGATCATTAGATCATTATAAAATGTTTATTAGATGTTTTATGCACCTAGAATACTGCATCCAGTTTTGGTCACCACACTATAAAAAAGATGTTGAGACTATAAAAAAGTGCAGAGACGACCAATCAAGATGGTTAGGGGACTGGAGACTAAAATATACAATGAACAACTGGCTGACAAACTGTACCCAACGAGTAGTCCTTAATGGGTTTAAGTCTACATGGAAGGAAGGAAGCAGTGGGGTGCCACAAGGTTCTGTCTTAGGCCCAGTACTCTTCAATATCTTCATTAACGACTTATGAGGGATGAGGGAATAGAAGGGGAATTTACCAAATTTGCAGGTGATACTAAGCTGGCAGAAACAGCTAACACCCAAGAAGATAGGCTCAAGAACCAGATGGCTCTTGACACACTAGAACAGTGGGGCGTATCTAACAAAATGAAATTCAATGTGGAGAAAAGTAAAGTCCTACACTTAGGCAAGAAAAATCAAAAGTACATATATAGACTGGGTGAAACCAGGCTCAATAGCAGGAACTGTGAGAGGGATCTTGGAGTCTTAGTGGTCAACCAGCTAAATATGAGCCAGCAGTATGCAGCAGCAGCCAAAAAAGCTAATGCAATCCTAAGTTGCATTAACAGAGGGATACAATCAAGATCAAGGGAGGTACTAATATCACTCTATAAAGCCTTAGTAAGACCACACCTAGAGTACTGCATCCAGTTTTGGTCACCACATTATAAAAAAGATGTTGAGACTCTAGAAAAAATACAGAGAAGAGCAACCAAGATGATTAGGGGACTGGAAACTAAGGCATATGAAGAACGGTTACAGGCTTGGCTAGTCTAGTGAAGAGAAGGACCAGGGGAGACATGATAGCAGTCTTCCAATATTTCAGGGGCTGCCACAGAGAGGAGAGGGTCAAGCTATTTTCTAAAGCACCTGTAGGCCAGACAAGGAATAATGGATGGAACCTGAACAAGGAGAGATTAAACCTGGAAATAAGGAGAAACTTTCTGACAGTGAGAACAATCAACCAATGGAACAGCTTGCCCTTGGAAGTTGTGGGAGCGCCATCACTTGAAACTTTCAAGAAGAGATGGGACTGCCATTTGTCAGAAAGGGTGTAAGTTCTCCTGCTTGGGGTGGGGGGCTGGACTAGATGACCAATAAGGTCCCTTCCAACTCTGGTAATATGTTAATTTATCCTGCCTTCTGCTTTAGTGAAAATGTATAAAGCTTTCTTAATTCTATTGTTTGAGGTTCCTTGGCATTTTCTAGCCAGGACCTCTTTTCTTGGAGTACTTCAATAAAAGAAACAAAACCACATGTCTGCTGTTCATTATCAGTTTTGGCACCAAGCTCAGACCTGAACTGGGGTCAACATCGGTGTTAAATCCATTTATTAAATGGGTCCATTCTATGTATGACAAACTCAAATTTTTATAGGAAAATTTAGTAGACATACCATTTTTGAAAAGTC
This sequence comes from Naja naja, assembly GCA_009733165.1. NCBI lineage: Eukaryota > Metazoa > Chordata > Lepidosauria > Squamata > Elapidae > Naja > Naja naja. Next base: position 82,635,915 of record CM019155.1, on the reverse strand, counting down.
TTAAAGGATTTAATTTAATTCCTTTCAAAGCAATTTTTTTTATTTAAACAACATATCCAATCTCCAAATATTGTCTGAGACACAAACATTTTCCTAAGCATTAGTGTTGAAGAAATTAGACCTGAAAGTATGACAAGAGCCTCAAACTTTTTTTAGGGTTCGAGTGTGTGTGTGTGTGTGTAGTCATGCAAGTGTGATGAGAAATAAAGAAATTTGATAAATAAATTAAATAAATTAATAGATATAAATAGAGGAGTTATTTTGATTTCTCACTATTCCTTATGGAGAAGCATTCAAAATCTTTCTACCTGTATACTGCTTCTGAATGTAATGTAATCAAACAGTCAAAACTGGCATTTTGGTTCTGAGCCTGGAAATCCAATATCTACTATTGTTCGATGTGTGTGGGTCAAGACATCATATATGCAGTGAATAACTATTGTGGTTTTCTCTGAATCTTCTAAATCAGAGGCTGAAGAGGCAGAACAGATAATCAGTATGAATACCCAACAAACATTTAGATAACTTCTGCCACTCCAGAAGATAATGAGTCTGAGCAGGTGAGAACCAATTCAGGTAGGGTGGTGAATCCAAGAACACAATGACAGCTATAAAGGCAATCAGCATGACTCCTTGACAAGAGAGGACTGCAATGCCCTAATCAAGCCATGGCAACACTGAGAGGATTGGGGGCAATATAAGAGCAGCCACTAGAAGCTTGCTTTTTACTCCCTCTCTTGAAAACCTGACCTGGGTGCATTTTTCTTACTCCTTGCCCTGTACTCAGACATTTGGATAAAGTCATACAATTCTCTTTTAGCAAAACTTTAGATTATCACAGAAGACACATCTCTAACTTTCTCCTGTTGATGACTCACATTTCAAGACAAGCTCTCTCATCTAATTGCTCCCAAGTAATCTCAGGAAACAAAGTTCAATAAAAGCTTTCAATGGTATATTTACAGCCTAATTTTTTGTTTTGCATGGCACAAAATAATAAAATTAGTAGGTGTCTTTTTTGTGGTTTGAACACAATAAAATCCATATTTTAACACTATCCAGTTTCAGTGCTAAATGAACTGTATTTCCAACTCCATATTCAAGTTGTTAAATGCACTCTGAAATATGCATTGGCTATGGATACACAAAATGATTAATAACAACAATAATCACATAATTTAGAAAAAATACTTTTAATTTCTTTTTAGGTCCAAATGAAGCAATTAGTACTTTTCCTATCATTATCCTTGATAGGAAGCACAATTGTCTATTTAAGCATTTCTTTTGGCAGCAGACTGTATGAATTCTCATTTCCAGCTCTTTGCACTCCATGAAACATATGCTTTGGAAGACAAATGCAGCACAAAGCAGCAATTCTCCACCAGTTGATAAATAGAGATTTATTTAAATCTATTTAATTTACTGAATTATAGATTATCTTAATTTATTAATATCACTATGTTTTTCACCAGTACTTCCAAGCATGCCTTTTTAATCTTATAGAGTATGAACATAATTTTAATATGATCGTTGTTTCTTTTTTGTTCATATCTAGAAAGCTAATCTCCATTAAATCAGAACTTTGGTTTATTTACTCAGAACTGATGAGCAACAGATGAGCTGTGGTGGTGCAATGGTTAGAATACAGTATTGCAAGCAAACTCAGTCCACTGCCAGGAGTTCAATCCTCACTGCTCAAGATTGATTCAGCCTTCTATCCAGAGGTGGGCTGCAACCGTTTCTCACCAGTTCCAGCGAACCGGTTATTAAGATTCTGTGCAGTTCTGCGAACTGGCAAATCCCATCACTGGCTGCCCCTCTCCTGCTGCCTCCCGTGCTCCCACAACCCCCTGCCCCCACCCCCTCCACCCCCTGTGGTGGCCATTTAGGGTGGGGAATTGCAGAGGTGTGTCTAGGAGCCATGCTCATCAGCTGGGTGATGGTGAATGAACCTGCAGCGCCAACCAACTGGGAGGCTGCCACCCCCCTGCAGCCCAAAAAGAAGACCATGTGACCACCAGTTTTAAAAAAGGTTCAGTCAGACCTTCCAACTTCGCAAGATCTTTCCCCCCTGAGAAGTTGGAAGGTCTGACTGAACCCTTTTAAAAAGGAAGTCACATGGTCTTCTTTGGTTACCTTGTACGTAGGAGAACAGAGCTAGAAGGCAGGTTAGTCAGGGAATGGGATGGGATAGAAGTAAGGATTTTGCATTATCATTGGTATGGGATGTGGTGGAAGTGAGGATTTTGCATTATGATTGCTCATAAGTAAGAACCAGAGGAATGGAAAAGAGGAATGGAAAAATCCCTCTCTGTAGATCAGCGTTTTCGGTCTTGGCAAGTTTAAGATGGGTGAACTTCATGCTGCCTTGGGAATTCTGGAATTGAAGTCCATGCACCTTAAAATTGCCAAAGTTGAGAAGCATGGGTCTACACTACATCTTAGGATTTTCCATTCCTGTTTTATTTAGAGTTTGGTACAATTAAATAAATCAGTTGTGGTTTCCCTAACAAGTAGTGATTAAAGCGATATGAACCATTACTGGATTTTTTTTGAAAAACTGAAATTAAAAGTCCATCTGGGCTTTGATGATTAGATATGGGATTATGGAAATGATGTAGACAACTCTTAATCTTAGAGTAAGAGTTTGATATATTTTTACTTATAGCTGTACCAAAGAAAGTTGGAAGTCATTCTTTTTTGGTTTTCCTTCTTTTCCTCTTTCTTTCTTACATTTTTACTCTTTTTCTTTCCTGAGCCTTTTCTTTTTTCAAATCTGTTTTTTATTCATTTTCTTGCAGATGTTTGATTACCAAACTAGATAACATTATCAGTACTAGAAGGGAGTGGAGTTTGCTCTTATTTTCATATATAGTGGATTACCCTATCAGTGTTGATCAGTTGCTTCATAAACAGTGTTTTGATTGGTGCCAGGTCTCTACAGCCTCAGGCAAAGAAGGGTTATTATCTGCACTCCTCCCTCAAATGTTCTTTAAAATACAGAGTTTCCATGCATTCCTTTAGTAACCTCTAACATGCAAACTGTGGTTACTCATCCTAAAATGCATCTTCTTTACCTGGAGCTTCAAAATTTGCTGTTTGCTGGGAAGATGTGTTAAAAATCAGTCTACATTTACTGTACATCTGATTTTGGGGGTATTTCTTCATAACCGAACAAAAGTGTATTTTCTGTGCAGTTAACACCCCTTCTCGCTGAATATGGATGTCACAAAGCCCACATTTTGTAATTAATCCCCACGACCCATTTTGACTGGTAGAGTGCTGCAGGAGACTGAGTGCTATCACACTCCTGGCCATGCCCTGGCCACACCCACCCACCCACACCCACCCAGCCAGTCATTAGGGCACAGAACTGGTTGTTAAAAAAAAATTGAAGCCCACCACTGCTTCTATCCTTCCGAAGCTGGTAAAATGAGGACCCAAATTGTTGGGGGCAATATGCTTACTCTCTAAAAGAGAGTGCTGGAAAGCACTATAAATGGTATAAAAGTCTAAGTAATATTGCTATTGCTATTCAAGTTTCACACAGAGGCTTTTCTAGTTAGAGATATTAATCTTTCAGGTATGAAACTGGAACAAATTGCATGCAAAACATGTGCTGCCATACAAATTTATTTCTGAAACTGAGGCAGTTTTAGGAGCCTCAGAAACAAAAAGTAAAACCATTTCTTACCACTTCTTGCATACCCAAGTTTTGGAAAATCATGCCAGGATATTTTCGTGATATGATTATGATAGATATGGGATAAGCTTCCTGTATACATTCTTCTAAACTAGGAATGAATTATATGCCAAATGTATATAGAAAAGGTCCATATCCCTTATTTTTTAGGGTTCAAAGTTAATTCAGAAATTTTGGGAATGAAAAGACAGACTTCACTGTGTATATATAATCTCCAAGTTATCATTCTCTCCTTTCTTATCGTATTACAAGCTCATAAAACATTCCAATTCTCGATGCAATATTCAGTGTGCCCTGTGGAAACATACACCAAATTAAAAAGCAAGCATGAAATATTAAAAAAGGAAGATAGGCAGATGCCAAAGCACCTTTGAAATGACTTTGGACTTAATCATGTTGTTGAGAAACAAGGCCATTACTTTTGTGATGATGAAGACAAGGATAGGGAAAGCTGTCGTCAGAATAGTAAAGATGAATGTGTCTTTGATATGGCAGATGGTAAAGAGGATGATTGACAAGTGGAGATGAAATTATAATTGAGCTTCCACAAAATATTTCAGACTGGCAGCTCAGTCTGAATATGGAAGCCAAACAGCTTTATTGAAAGTCAAAAGGCTTTATTTCATAACAATTTTAACTTTTGTAGTTTGGAAAAAAAGGTATGAATATTGGTAGAAAATATTATTTAAACTACTACAGACTTAAATAAGAAAAAATAACAGCTAGCTACATAACTTTTCAGTGAGAATTATGATTGAATTTACATATGCCACTAAACTAGGATTTGTTTAATAACTAATCTACAAGTGGTTAAAGTTTGTAGCCAAGATTTAGTAGCCTTTTATTTATGGAAATCTTTGAATTCTGATAGAACATATTAAATCTGCTTGTTCCATGTTATTCAAGAAAATAAATCCTTCCTTAATTGTCCCAATTCATTCTGGCATCACTCTTCATCTGAATCAAAGACCAATTGTGTTAGAAATCAGCTATCCTTTAGATTCTAAAGTATTTTGGGGGGGGACAGCTTTTTGTGGGATTACTAAATTCAAACATATTTCTCTTAATTTGGATGCAGATGAGACAGTAACCTTAGGACCCCATGACAAGCCCAACTGATCTGTCCCAGAAGGATGTACTTTCTGTTCAGAAAGACTTCAAGAGCTTGGGGTATGAACTTAGTAATATGGGCTGTAGGCTTATCTTTTCAGAGGTACTACCAGCATACAAGGAACAAAAAGGGAAAGGCCAGTGTGTAGCAGAGTTTAATGTGTGGCTAAAGGAGTGGTGTAAAAGGGAAGGCTTTGTTTTATTAGTCATGATGTCTGCAGCTGGTCCAATGAAAAACTGTACAAAAGAGATGGTTTGCATCCATCAAAGAAAGAGACTGAGTTACTTGGCATTAAATCCACAGATTTCCTGGTTAAACATTTAAACTGAACAGTGGGGACAGCGAATTAATGGATACAGAACATTTCTGTCCCCAGCAACCTAAAATTAATAAGGATACCAGTGCATGCAAAATAGATGTTTGTGCAGGTAAGATTATCAACCTTGCTATCAACCAAAAGCAAGCATTTAATAGTGAGTGCCATACCATGTGCATTAATCAAACATGTGGCAAGAAAGTAGGGGCAGGCAGGTACAACACAGATTATGTAGACAGTAAACACAGTGTCAGACATAAAGATCTCAAGTGCCTATATACAAATGCATAAAGTCTGGGGAACAAACAGTGTGAACTCAAATTATGAATACATGAAGGTAGATATGATATAGTTGGAATAACAGAAACTTGGTGGGATGAAACCCATGATTGGAACATACTGGTAGAAGGATACAAACTATTAAAAAAAAAACCCCAGACCCCATAAAAGAGGAGGTGGAGTTGCACTGTATGTAAAGGACCACTATATTGCTACTAGAATGCATATGGGTCAATATAAAAGGGAAAAAGAATGACATGGCCATAGGTGTATATTATAGGCCACCCAAGCAGAAAAAATAGAGGTCCTTTTTGCTAACCAACTAACAAACATGCAGGAAAAACACACAACAATAGTAATGGGAGACTTCAATTATCCTGATATCAATTGGAAAACTAATTCTGCACCAAGGGAGAAATCAAATAAGTTTCTAACCAACCTAGCTGACAACTTTGTTGTCCAAAGGGTGAAACTAGAGGGACTTAATTCTTACAAATAGAGAAGAAGCGATAGAGGGAGTTGAAACTGCAGGAACCTTGGGTGAGAGCGACCATGAATTCAACATAACACAAACACAAGCAACAGAACATAATGACACCAGAGTCTTGGATTTTAAAAGAGCTGATTTTAATAAACTCAGAGAGAACTTGGGAAACATTCCATGGATGAAAATCCTAAAGAGGAATCTTGGGAAACTCTGAAAAGTATGATCATAGAAGCCCAGATCAGCACAATACCACTGTGAAAGAAAAACAAGAAATCCAAGAAGAAACCAGCATGGCTGCACAAAGATCTCTTTGGCAAATTGAAAGAAAAAAAGGACAAGTACAAAAAAATGGAAAGAAGGACATACAACTAACGCAGAATATCAGCAGATAGCCAGAATCTGCAAAGATGAAGTCAGGATAGCAAAGGCTCAGAACGAACAAAGACTTGCAACAAAAGTCAAAGATAATAAAAAAAAGTTTCTTCCAACATATAAATAACAAGAAAAAAATCAAGGAAACAATTGGTCCACTAAAGAGAGAAGATGGCAAGGAAGTAGCAGGCAACAGAGAGAAAGCATTAACTCATTCTTTGCATCGGTCTTCACGCAAAAAGAAACTATAGCTCAACCCACCAAAAACATAACTCTAAAAGACAGACGAGAAATAAAAGTTAAAATAAGCAAAAAGAAATAGTAAGAGAGCACCTGTCTGATCTTGATGAACACAAATCACCTGGGCCTGATGGATTACATCCCAGAGTTTTAAAGGAGCTGGCAGAGGTCATCTCAGAACCACTGCACCATATCTTTCAAAAATCCTGGAGCACCGGAGAACTACTAGAGGACTGGAAAAGAGCTGATGTGGTTCCCATCTTCAAAAAAGGGAAAAAAACAGACCCAGAAAACTATAGACCAATCAGTCTAACATCAATACCCATGAAGATACTGGAAAAGATAATAAAAAAACAGATCTGCCAACATCTAGAAACAAGTAAAGTAATACCCAGCAGTCAGCACGGGTTTGTTAAGAACAGATCATGCCAAACCAACCTTATTTCATTCTTCAACATGGTGACTAAATTAGTAGACCAGAAAAACTGTGGACACAATGTATTTAGATTTCAGCAAGGCATTCGACAAAGTAGATCACAACTTACTTCTTAGTAAACTAGAAAAAAGTGGAATAGATAGCACCACCAGTAGATGGACTCACAACTGGCTGACAAACTGTACTCAATGAGTAGTCCTTAATGGGTCTAAGTCTACATGGAGGGAAGTAAGCAGTGGGGTGCCACAAGGTTCCGTCTTAGGCCCAGTACTCTTCAATATCTTCATTAAAGACTTAGATGAGGGAATAGAAGGGGAACTTACCAAATTTGCAGATGATATTAAGCAAGAATAGCTAAGACCCAAGAAGATAGGCTCAAGATCTAGATGGATCTTGACAGACTAGAACACTGGGCCGTATCTAACAAAATGAAATTCAGTGTAGAGAAAAGTAAAGTCCTACACTTAGGCAAGAAAAACCAAAAATACACATATAGACTGGGTGAAACCAAGCTCAATAGCAAGAACTGTGAGAGGGATCTTGGAGTCTTAGTGGACAACCAGCTAAATATGAGCCAGCAATATGCAGCAGCAGCCAAAAAAGCTAATGCAATCCTAAATTGTATTAACAGAGGGATACAATCAAGATCAAGGGAGGTACTAATACCACTCTATAAAGCCTTAGTAAAACCACACCTAGAGTACTGCATCCAGTTTTGGTCACCACATTATAAAAAAGATGTTGAGACTCTAGAAAAAATACAGAGAAGAGCAACCAAGATGATTAGGGGACTGAAGACTAAGGCATATGAAGAACTGTTACAGGAACTGGGCTTAGCTAGTCCAGTGAAGAGAAGGACCAGGGAGACATGATAGCAGTCTTCCAATATTTGAGGGCTGCCACAGAGAGGAGGGGTCAAGCTATTTTCTAAAGCGCCTGTAGGCCAGACAAAGATTAATGGATGGAAACTGAACAAGGAGAGATTAAACCTGGAAATAAGGAGAAACTTTCTGACAGTGAGAACAATCAACCAATGGAACACCTTGCCCTCAGAAGTTGTGGGAGCGCCATCACTTGAGACTTTCAAGAAGAGATTGGACTGCCATCTGTCAGAAATGGTGTAGGGTTTCCCGCTTGGGCGGAGGGTTGGACTAGATGACTTACAAGGTCCTTTCCAACTCTGATTATCTGTTATCTGTTAACTTAATCCTGAAAAAACAGAATCACAGTGACAGGCTAGCCAAGCCCCATGTCCAAGAGAAGGGGTGTTGGTACTTACCTGATACACCCATTCTCAGTGAACTGCAACGAGCATCCAGAAAGCAGGAGGTGCTTAGTCTCTCTGCTCGGATAGGCTGGGCTTAACTGAAGGATGTTCTAACTCCTCCTCTACTCCTCCCTAATGTCCCCCAGTTTTGGTGAAGACGAAGTGTTGAAAACCCTCGCCCACTGGCTGAAATGTATCTCTATAGAGATTAGTCATTGGTCAGGACAGAATCCACCCAGATGGAAATTGGGTGGGGCTGGATGCTCATCGCAGCTCACCGAGAATGGGCGTATCAGGTAAGTACCAACGCCCCTTCTCCATTGAACTGCTTCGAGCATCCAGAGAGTGAGACATACCAAAGCTTGGCCTGTCCTATGGGAGGGACTCCATCTGGGTTGGAGTACCCCCCCTTGTCCGAGTGTACGCTCTGTAACACTCTCCTACCAAAAGAGGCCTCAGCAGAAGCAAAGACATCAATCTTGTAATGCTTAATGAAAGGCGATGGAGAGGCCCATGTTGCCGCCCTACATATTTCAGTTATAAGAGCTCGTGTGGCCCAGGCCGCCGAAGTTGCCACGCTCCTTGTGGAATATGCCGTGATGCTGCTAGGCATGGGTAATGATTGTGTTTTGTATGCCTTGGCTATTGTGGCCTTCAACCATCTGCCTATAGTGGAAGGTGGGACCTTCTGCCCTTGAGTGGTTGGATGAAAGGATACAAAGAGGGCTTCAGTTTTTCTGAATGGAGCCGTTCTATGTAAGTAAGTACAGAGTGCTCTGCGGACATCCAGCCGGTGCCACTGGAGTTCCAGACCATGAGAAGTTCTGGGACAAAACTTGGGGAGGACCAGTTCTTATGCCCTGTGGAAAGCCGAATTGACCTTTGGTGTGAACGTAGGGTCTGAATGCAGAACTACTCTGTCTGCATGGAATATACAGAGGTCCTTTCGGACCGATAGAGCTGCTACTTCTGAGATACATCGTGCTGATGTTATAGCTATGAGAAAAACTACCTTGTATGTTAGAAATTGTAGACTAGTAGTTCTCAGCATTTCAAATGGACCTTTGGTGATTGTTATAGCAGAATCTGAGAAATTTGGTGTGTGCGGGCCTGATTGGTATGTGTAAGTATGCCTCTGTCAAATCGATGGATGTTAAATAGTCGCCCTTCCTTATGCTAAGTAGTATGGATTGCAGCGTACACATTTTGAATTTGCGGTAGACTAGCATACGATTGAGTCATTTTAAATCTAGAATTGTTCTCCACCACCACCACCCTGAACTCTTAGGGACTACAAAAAGTAGTGAGTAGAACCCTTGGCCCTGTTGATCCCAGGGTACTGGTTGGATGGCCTTAATCTCCAATAAGTGCTTGATCGCTTTCTCCATCAGCTCCCTTTTAACAGGATTCCTGGATAGAGGGCATTGCATAAAAAAGTTCGGGGGTGTGGAGCTGAACTCTAGGGCCAGGTCAAATATGATGGTGTTGTGAACCCAGGAGTCTGATGTGGAAGACTCCCAGTGGTCTGCAAAGAGTCTTAAGCATCCCCAATGGGAGCAAGATCCCTGTGTTTATCTGGATAGATGGAAACCTCTGTTTGCCGTTCCTCTAAAAGGTCTCCTCTCTTGTTCGCCCCTGCGAAGCCTGTCGGAGAAATCCGATCTATCGAATTGCTGGGCACCTCTATAGCCCGATCCCCTCTAGAATGTGGGGGAGAAGGAACCCTGATAATAGGGTCGAAAGGAGCCCCTCCAAAAGGGCTGCAGGCTCCTATTTTCTGAGCAGTGGAGGAGGGAGGGGAGAATCTTTTTCTTACTCCTGGTTTCAATTAATAGAGGGTCCAGGGCAGTGCCAAACAATTTATTTGCCAAAATTGGAGAAGAAGCTAGCTTCCATTTATGTTTTATGTCGTCTTGCCAATGTCTAAGCCATAGTAATCTGTGGGCTGTAACCTGAGATGCCATGGCCCGAGCTGAAAATTTCACCGAATTAAATGTGGCATCCGCCAAACACTCTGCGGCTGCTATCAATTTGGCGATGTCCTGGTGGGCTCTGACATTTGAATTTGGTATGGTGTCTCTCAAGTGCACAAGCACAAAGCTGAAGACACCAGCCTGAAGATGGCGAGTGGGATCTCGTCAAAACGTCGCTAAGATAATCTCAATCTTACATGGGATAAGACCGTGGGGAGGATTTGTCACCTTTGTAACAGAATCGCGCTCCTTTAGGGAATGCAATGGCAAGGAGGGAAGGCCCGAGGAAATTAGGGCAAGGCTTTGTTCTTTGGAAAGGGTTCTAAGCCTCTTTCCTAATGGGCGCGAATGCAGCTGGAATGCCCGAGGCGATCCGCGATCCTACCAACTGCTTCTCTCCAATTGCAGTCGGGTCTGCTGATCAAATATGGAAGAAAATTTGTAAGAAGGCCAATCTGTGAAATAATAAACTATTCACCTCAAGTTGTTCCTGCTCCGACCAAGGAAAGCTGCCCATCAAACCAAAGGCTGAACTAAAACTGGGGGACATTAGGGAGGAGCGGAGGAGGAGTAAGAATGTCCTTAAGTTAAGCCCAGCTTATCTGAGCAGAGAGACTAAGAACCTCCCGCTCTCTGGATGCTCGGAGCAGCTCAATGGAGAACTTCCAGATCTTTAAATTCTTATAAAATGCAAGCATACTCAGACTGTACTTTTAATATTCTGTTTAATAGACAGGGTCCACAACATGCTTATCATAAAGTACTGCAGAAAGGATCAGTGACAGGCAGTCTTGCAAACATCCTGGCCCATTGCAATGAAAGGTTTTTTTGGTAACCAACAGCATCTCAAATTTCCTCTGGAATTTACTGGAAGTCAGTGCAGGTCAGTGCAATTATATAAATGGGTGTGTCAAGATTTGTTCATAACTACTTGCACCACTGCATTCTGGATCAACTTCTGAGTAACTTTCTATATTTAATCCTATGCAGAGTATATTGTAGTAGTTTATTCAGAAGGTGACCAAGGTATGAGAGGAAAATGTGCTCAAATCACTAGAGATTTTTCTGTGGAGACATAATATTGGAAAATTCATTTCATATTTGCTTTTAGCATTTTTCAGCAAATGAAACATAAGCTCCCCTCAGCAATTCAAATATTTCCTCTACAAATAGCAGGGCCTAGATCAAAACAGAACTGTGGCTGTCATGCTCCTCCTCAGGAAACTGTTAAGTTTGCATGAAGAGACAGACGCGGAGTGCTTCAAGCTCTTTGTTTATTAGTGACTACAGCTCAGAACGAACCCACTTTGGCTGGGCTGCGGCTGCTACTTATAGCCAGCAGCCGCAGTTGCCAGCCAATCAGAGTGCAGGGTTTTCCCGCACTTTTTAAACCAATCATTTTTTACATTTTACAAGAACAGTTCAAACTAAACCAATGACTTTAAACCTGCATACATAACACCCCTCCCCACTAGGTTCAGTCCATACTCAAACCCCAGCCTATCTAATGTATTCTTTTAAATAGGTGGGGCTCTTACGCACGCTGAGACCTACGTGGTTCAGATGTTTTAAGGTTCTCACCTTGTGAGGGAGGAAATGTGTCTGCTGACATTTCCTTACTAGGACTTGTAGTAATGGTAGAACCTGTTTGGTTACTACAACCTGGTCTCTCCTCCCCATCCATCTCCAACCCAATGTCAGCACCTAAATCAGGTAATGATGTGCAATCTTCCATTTGTGAAAATGGTTATTGGTATTGTGACAGGTTTTGGGATGGTTCCTGTCGTGTTAGCTTGTTACACATGGGGTTGATTCTTTCTTGTTCATTACACTCATGATCCTCCCCTTCCCCTAGAAGAGGTATTAGGTATGGGAACTAGAGAGGAACAATTGCGATGTTCCTGAGGTAATCTGGATCTAAGCTGATCAATGTGCCTGCTCCAGAGGACACCATCCTCTGTTTGTACCCTGTAAGATCGAGGGCCTGTGATTTGGGTTATCTCAGCAGGAATCCATAAAGGTTCACCCATAAGGTTCTTAGCATAAACAGAATCACCTACACTGAACGTGCTAGTGGAATCAAGTGGTGCGTTGGGTGCGTAAGTGGGATGAAGGCGGTCAAGGGGAGACCTGAGTTTCCTACCCATCAACAACTCTGCTGGGGATAAGTTAGTTGATGGGTTAGGAGTGATGTGCTGGACATTGAGAAGTTTTTCAACTCTCTCAGTGATATCCCCTGGACCCAATTGCTGAAGTTTTCCTTGTAAATCGTACCATACGTTCAGCCTGGCCGTTAGCCGAAGGATGCCCAGGGGCTGTCGGTGCATGTCTGATACCCTGCTGTGCTAGATATGATTCAAAAAGGTTGGATGTAAATTGAGGACCATTGTCAGAAATGAGTACATCAGGTAACCCGTGAGTTACAAAAGCTTTTTAAGCTGTTTGATGACAGCATCAGTTGTGGTGGATGCCATAGGGATGACCTCTAGCCATTTGGAATATGCATCTACTATAATAAGGAAAGTGTGCCCTCTGGTAGGGCCAGCAAAATCAATGTGAATCCTGGATCATGGGCCCCTAGGACATTCCCATTCCTGTGTGGGGCGAGAGGTGGGACAGGCCTGACTACCTGACAGTTGGGACAAGATGCAACCCAGTTTTCAACCATTTTGTCAATACCTGGCTACCATACATAACTCCTGGCCAATCCCTCATTCTGACAATACCCGGATGACCCTCATGTAACATTTCCAAAACCTCTTTTTGCAGTTTTGCAGGAATAACCACCCTGTTACCCCACAAAATACATCCTCTTAATACAGATAATTCAGTTTGCCTAGATTTAAAAGGTTGGGCAAGTTGAGGTAGATCTTGAAGAGGCCAACCTTTCTTAATCCAGGCTATAACAGGAGCCAATAAAGTGTCTTTGGCAGTCTCTCTGGCAATTTCAGCAGCATGTACTGGAAGCTTGGCAACAGTTTCTAGGAAAAAGGTGTGAGTCTCAGGAGCAAAGTCCTCAGTGTGAGAAGGAAGTGGGCAGCGACTCAAAGCATCTGCATGCCCAATGTCTTTGCCAGGCCTGTGGATGAGTTTGTATGAATAAGCAGCAAGAAATTCAGTCCACCTCAGCATTCTTGGTGACAGGATAGTGGGCGTAGGTTTGTCTCCTGCCACAATGCCTAACAAAGGTTTGTGATCTGTGACAATGGTAAATGTTCTCCCATATAAATACTCATGGAATTTCTTGACAGCTGCAACAATTGCTAAGGCTTCCTTGTCCAGTTGGCTGTAGTTCCTCTCTGCTTTGGTCAAGGTGCGGGAGTAAAATGCAATAGGAGCTTCCCTCCCACTGGGAAGCCTGTGGCTCAAAAAAAAAACCACTGCAAAAGGGGATGCAAGTCAGTACAACAGGCAAATTCTCAGAGAACTGTATCAGTACAGCATCAGACGTGATTAGTCTTTTAATATTGTTAAATGCAGATTGTTCTTTTCTGCCCCAGACCCATGCAGACTTTTTGTCTAATAATCTGTGCAGTGGTTCTGCAATGGTTGCCTTCTGAGGTAGGAACATGTGATAAAAGTTAATGAGTCCAAGGAAGGCTTGCAAATCTGTTTTACATTTTGGTCTAGGGGCTTCTTTGATTGCTTGAACCTTGGCATCTGTGGGGTGGATACCATGCTTGTCAATCATATAGTCCCTGAACTCAACCTTGTCAGTTCTAAGAGTGCATTTTTCTTCCTTGACTTTCAACCCAGCTTTTTTGAATCTGGTAAGGACTTCTCTGAGCCTCTCTTGTAACTGAGTGTCATTTTCTGCAGAGATTAACACATCATCAAAGTAAGGTACTACCCCTGACAGTCCTTGGAGCATCCTTTCCATAAGGCTTTGGAAGATGCCTGGTGCCACGCTTACTCCAAACTGTAACCTTTTACATTTGAAAGCACCTCTATGAGTCACAATGGTTTGGGCCTCTGCCGTGGCATCATCAACTGTTAATTGTTGATATGCCTGGGCCAGATCCAAATTGGCAAAGACTGTACCCCTGCCAAGTGAATGTAGTAAATGATGCACCACTGGAACTGGATATGCCTCTGTTGAAGCGCATGGTTCAATGTCCCTTATAGTCTCCACAGATTCTCACTGACCCATCAGTCTTGACTGGTGTGACTATGGGTGTCTCCCACCTGGAGTGGTCAGTAGGCTCTAAAACTCCTTGAGCTATTAGTTTATCTAATTGTGCATCAATTTTTTCCTTTAAGGCAAATGGGAACCTTCTGGGCTTTAAGTGAATTGGTGGCACCTTGGGATCTAGATTGAAAGTGATAGGGGTCCCCATATACTTGCCCAATCCATCGCTGAAGACCTCTGGAAACTCAGACTTCAAGGCCTCCTCCCATTCAGTGTTGCTCACGTGATTGATGCCAGTCACCTTGATGCCTAGTGGATTGAACCACTCAAGTCCCAGGAAGCTTGGGTGATCCTTGTCCACGATGGTCAGGGGCAAGCTCAGTCTGCTTCAAAGCCAATCTCACTGAGATCTCACTAAGAAAATGGAGCTAGCTTCTGGCCAGGCTGCCCTCTACCTGGGAAACTTCATTATAAATTAAGCAGGGCTTTGAACTTCACGTTGAATTCTCTTGTTCCAACTACTGGAATCTTGTTCCCTTGGTAGTCTTTAAGAGTCAGTGCTTGCTTCTTGAAATGCTTCTGCTGAAGAGGCCTCTTCTATTGCTTCCTTCAGCGTGATCTTAGGTCTTAGTAATAACTTGCTCTGAAGCACCTTGTCTTTAAGGCCCAGAACAAATCGATCACACATGGCCTCTTCTAAATTCGCATGCACCCCCAATGTCTCTTAAACTTGCCATGAAGTTGTTTACGTTTTCGCTTTCCCCTTGATCCCGACGGTAAAACTCGTGTCTCTTAATGAGGCATGATACTTGTGGGGCGTAATGGGCTCTTAACAACTTTTCTAAGTCAGGCCATTCCATTACCTTCCGTCTGCAGCTCCCGCCAATGCCTTCACCATCTTGAAAACTGTGGACCGCAGTGCGTGAGAAAGACCGCCCTCTTCCGCTTCTTGGAAATGTCGGCAAGATTGTTTCCTTCCAGATACATTTGGAAACGATCTGCATCGTCTCTCCCAGTCTTCTGCCGTCGGATTGAACGGGGCTGGGGGGGTGTTCAGCGCAGCCATCTCTCTCTTCTTCTGTTCCACGTTGCCTTCTTCTTCAGGGAGATCTCACCCTCGTCGCCAGTGTTAAGTTTGCATGAAGAGACAGACGCGGAGTGCTTCAAGCTCTTTGTTTATTAATGACTACAGCTCATAACGAACCCACTTTGGCTGGGCTGTGGCTGCTACTTATAGCCAGCAGCCGCAGTTGCCAGCCAATCAGAGTGCAGGGTTTTCCCGCACTTTTTAAACCAGTCATTTCTTACATTTTACAAGAACAGTTCAAACTAAACCAATGACTTTAAACCTGCATACATAACAGAAACAATAGGAAAGGCAATGTAGATGGGAGAAGAAATACTCAAAATAGGTAAATAATAAGCAAAACTGAAGCCCTGCTTAATTTATAATGAAGTTTCCCAGGTAGAGGGCAGCCTGGCCAGAAGCTAGCTCCATTTTCTTAGTGGGATCTCAGTGAGATTGGCTTTGAAGCAGACTGAGCTAGGAACTATATGAATTTAAAATAGTCCTTCAAAGCTTCTCACAGCTCTGCTATTAAATGTGTTTCTGTGTACATCTACTTGATGTTGCCATATGCAACAAATATTTTAAATATTTTTTAAAAACTTTGACAGATTGCATGTACCATTGTGATCCTTTGGAGAAGTCTTCTAGGTGGAGGAAGAGAAAGACCCTAGAGCTGTATATATAAAACCTTGAAAGTCCAGACCAGTGATGCCAAGCTGTGCATGGATCTTGGTATAACATCCTCTGTGGTCCCTGACAATTTAGCTCTGTATTCTGATATCAACACTGGGAAATAACTTGAAAACCCAATCTTCCTTTTGAAAGCTGATCCCAGTTTCATCTGTATCATGTATAGTCATTTCACTTCACTTTTTCTTAGTGAAACAGAGTGGCTGTGCATAAATCTCTGTGCAGAGATAGAGGGAAAAGCATCCAAAGCAACAATGGAAAATTTGCCAAAGGCAACACTGTTTTAAATAATAAAAGAAAGGTGGTGTATGAATGCTCCCATGTACCAAGAACCTCTCTTTTAAATATCTGGCTCAATCCTACTAAATAATTGCCTTATAGTTCTAAGTGAATTTATTGCTGCCTAGTTACAACAATTAAAAGAAATTATGAAGCTATTATTATATACACAGCAATGTAAAATCATAGTTGCCAGTTCTTTAGCTAGCATTAGGCATTTATTTGCATTGGTTCTTCCCAAGAATCTAGGATGCATGAGTATAATATATAGGCAAATCCAAGCAGCATGGCTTTTTGTAACTGAAAGATAGCAATTTTGTCAATACTTACATTGTGTAATGTTTCTAAGACAATATTCCATTATCTAAATAAGAATTTGCATTTATTATTGCTGTGAAAAATATTGGAAGCTATATCTTTATTTCTTATTCTATTTTTCTTCATTTTTTTCTTGCACATTTTTTCTTTTTTCTCCTTATTTTATATTAGTTTGTATAGTTTAGCAAATGCAGGGTAGAGGATGAAATATGCAGAGCTCTCATTGGAATGGAAATGTGGGAGAGGGGAGATTTTTTATTTAATTCAATTATACTCATTCATAAGCTGTTTCCAATGGCTGTTGGGAGGGCTGATATTTTTCTGCAAGTAGAGCATCATCATAAAGTTCCCCAGCTTTCATTTAGATTGCCCCCTGATCGCCACTCACATGCATTGCAGCGAGAATAAAAAAAAAACTGTGAGGCTTGCAAGGAGGGCTGTCAGGTCCCCACCACAGACCCCAATGGCCCCATCACTGTCACTTCCCACTTGCATGCAGTACAGGGACAATAAAAATGAGCTGTGAGGCTTGCTGCCTGATTGGCTGGTGTCTTCTTGTCCTATGGAGTCAAACGCCCAGGTCCAACCACACCTGGGTCCAACCACATCCATGGGACAGGACAAAGGGATGGAGGTGGAGGGCTAAGGGATTGTTGGCAGTAGAGAATTGCTGGGAAAGGGGCCATGGAAGAGGAAAGCTGCCTGGTAATTGGCTGAGGCAGGTGGCTGGGGCGTGAAGAGGGTGTGATGAATTATAGGTACCTAAACATCCTAAACCCCACATCTCAACTATGTGGCGCAAACCCAACGTTTTACTATTTTGTACATGATGTAGTCACTTTACATTAGGGTTTTTTTTGTGTCTGATTGTGAAGATATTTTGGGCTCTGGCTGCAAATAAAAAATAATTGACTGTACATTTAAAAGACACCTTAGTCCTTCATATAATGGAGTTCCTTCTTCTTTTCCCCCCCACTCTGCTTCCCACTTTTAATTGTGATTTTCCAGATCAGTGATCTATTCGCTCCTTTCCCCAGGGACCTAGGTAATATTGGGAAATAATTTCCCTAGCACTTTTGACCTATAATGTCTTTCTCCAAATATTCATGTTTTGCAAGGATCAATTCAGGTTGGGCCCCATTGTGGTGTGAGGACAATGGGAGGACTACCCCTCTATTGTGAGAGGATGGAGGGGTTTAACTATTGACCCATCAGTTCCAATTTTGTTTGACCACCGCGGTGAGAGAGCGGTTGGTCACCCATCTTGACTCTGGCCCCCCGAACAGGTGTGAGAGGCCTGTTTGTGGTGTGGAACTCTTTGGACACTGATACCTGGACCTTTTATTCTTCACCTAGACACTTTACATCTGTGTAACATCTATCACCTCTGCCCGTATGACGTTTTTATTCCATCTCCACCCTCTATGAACTGTGATCTATTGTTTTATGGGTGTTTACTCGCTAGCAGAGTTATGGGCCCTCAGGACTGCGCCCTTGTCCTTGAATTGGCCCATTGGGTTATCGACAGCTTACCTTAATGACGGATCATGGGATCCCGAGAGGTGGCATGGTGCGACCAAGGGGTTAAAATTTAAATCTGGTTTTAAGGGACGACTTTTAAATTTTTTAATTCAGTGTTTTAATGGGATAGGGAGGAGGGAGGGGGTTCAGCCCTTGTTGGTAGAGTCTGGTTTATCCAGGCTTGAGAGGGGTCTCATAGTGGAAGGGTGGGGTGAAGGGGCCACGGGGTCCGCGTTGAGCAGGGAGGGATTAATAATCCCTAGGGCAATCGGTTATGGCAGGAGTGGACGACACAGAGGGCCAAATTATGTGTTGGGAGCGCGTCCCCGCTGTCTATGAGCGGTGGAGCACTCCGACCCTCAGGTCTCTGCCCGCTCCCCTGGGATCCTGGGAGGTGTGGTCCCTCAGCTTAGGCTGGTGTTATGTAATGCCAGATCGTGGCTAATAAGGCCCCCTCCTCCGTGAACTTATAGGAGGAGGATGCGGATCTGGCATGTATACGGAGAACCTGGTTGAAACTGGAGGGGGGTGTCCCTCTGTGTGATCTATGTCCCCTAGGTTTCCGGGTGCTGCACCAGTCACGAGCTCAGGGAAGGGGCGGAGGAGTAGCCATTGTTTTAGGGAGACCCTTGTTTCCAAGGGAGGCCACTGTCCCGCAGATAGGCGGGTGTGAGTCCCTCCTCCTGAGGTTGGGCCCAGGTGGTCGGTTGGGCCTGTTGCTGATGTACCTGTCCCCCAGCTGCATTGCAACGGCCCTTCCCAAGCTGCTAGATGCCCTGTCAGGGGTGGCGGTGGAGTTTCCCAGGCTTATTGTCCTGGGAGCTTGCCCTCTCTGGGAGCGGCGTCTGGTTTGGCTCGGGAGTTCTTGGCATCCATGACAGCCATGGACCTGACCCAGGTGATTCAGGAACCCACCCATGAGGGGGGGAACATGCTCAACCTGGTTTTTGTCTCGGGGCAGTGGTGTAGTGATCTGGGGGGTGGATCTCTGGTTACTCTACCCCTATCATGGACAGATCACTATCTCCTGAGGCTGGTCTTCCAATTGGCTGCCCCTTGCTGCTGGGATGAGGAACCGATACGATGGTTCCGCCCCAGGCGCCTGATGGACCCGGAGAGGTTTCAGACGGCCCTGGGGTCCTTGCCCACCTCCCTTGACCACAGCCTGGCCGAGACCTTGGCGGCCGCCTGGCAACAGGCGGCCTCGGCAGCACTCGACCGGGTTGTCCCCTTGTGGCCTCTTCCTCGCCGCAGACCTCATTTGGCTCCTTGGTTTTCGGAGGAGCTTCGGGGGATGAAGCGGCAGAGGAGATGCCTGGAGAGCAGGTGGAGGACTAGTCGTTCCGAGTCTGACCATGTCCAGCTAAGAGCCTATATTAGGACTTACCTGGAAGCGATTAGAGCAGCGAGATGTGCTTACTTCTCCGCTCTGATCGCATCCGCAGATGATCGCCCTGCAGCCCTGTTCAGGGTCACTCGCTCCCTCCTGCATTTGGAGGAGAGGGGGGACCCTTTGCGGGGCAGAGCAGAAGAATTTAGTTTACATCTGGTGGATAAGATCGCTCAGATTCAGGCCAGCTTGGACTCTGACTGGCAGGGTTTAGATGATGGAGTGGCGATGAGTCTTGTGGATTCTATCTGGGTTGAGTTTGACCCTGTCTCCCTGGATGAAGTGGACAGGATCATGCGGAGGCTGTCTTCCACCACGTGTTTATTGGACCCGTGTCCTTCCTGGTTGGTTTATGCCTCCAGGGAGGTTACACGCGGTTGGCTCCAGGCAGTTGTCAACGCCTCTTTGAGTGAGGGTTTTCCGCCGCTTGAAAGAGGCGGTGGTGAGACCCCTCCTCAAGAAGCCTGCTCTGGACCCAACTGTTTTAAACAACTATCGTCCAGTCTCCAACCTTCGCTCTTTAGCGAAGGTTGTCGAGAGCGTGGTGGTTCAGCAGTTTCCGCTGTTCCTGGAGGAAACTGATTATCTCGACCTGTACCAATCAGGTTTCAGGCCCGGACACAGCACCAAGACAGCATTGGTCGCACTGGTGGATGATTTCTGGAGGGCTCAGGACAGGGGTTTTTCCTCTGTCCTTTTAGATCTCTCAGTGTGTCAGCCTTCAAGATTTCCTTCTTTTGCTTTGCATCTTTTGGCTGTCATAAGTAACGGGGGGGAGGAGGGGGACTTGATTATGGGAAGTGAGCTGGAGGTTTTGTTAAGAAGAAGTATATCAGTTGGGGGTTTTCTTGCTTTGATTTCTGTCTTATGCTATGCGCAGCCGCAGCTCTTTATCAAAATATGCCAAGGTCAACGGACAGAGGCCTCATCACCACCTGGAGATGCCCACATGACATTATCCACAACTTTTAATTGGGTACCCTGCTTGAACTATTGTGGGTGGGACCGTTACCATCACTTTGTATATGTGATTTTTGCGCTCATTCTCTCAGATTCAGAATTCTTTTGTTGCTACCACATGATTTCCAGTAAAAGATATATTTTCTCTAATTCATGGAGTCTAAGTATTTCTTTCTTGGATTTTGAATGGAGCACTACCTGACACAGCGGCTTTCGATACCATTGACCATGGTATCCTTCTGCGGCGGCTCCGGGGTTTTTTATTTATTTATATTTATTGGGAGTGGGGGGCACCGTTTTACGGTGGTTCTCCTCTTACCTTTCGGACCGCTCGCAGTCAGTGTTGGCAGGAGAGCAGAGATCGTCCCTGAGGTCCCTCACTTGTGGGGTGCCCCAGGGGTCGGTTCTCTCACCTCTCAAGTTTAATATCTACATGAAACCGCTGGGCGAGATCATCCGTGGTTTTGAGGTGAGGTATCATCAATATGCAGATGATACCCAGCTGTATATCTCCACCCCAGACCAGATCAGTGATGCCCTCTCAGTGCTGTCCCGGTGCCTGGAGGCGGTGCAGGCCTGGATGGGGAGTAACAGACTCCAGCTCAACCTGGCCAAGACTGAGTGGCTGTTCTTACCGGCATCTCGGTGTTCAGTGGATGTGCCATCTTTGGTCATGAGGGGGAGGTGTTACCCCCCGTGGATAGGGCGAGGAATCTGGGTGTCCTCCTGGATGCACAGCTCAATCTGGAGGAGCAAGTGGGAGCTGTGGCCAGGGGGGTTTTTGCCCAGGTTCGGGTGGTTCACCAGCTTGGCCCTTACCTGAACCAAGATGCCCTTCGAACGGTCACTCATGCGCTCGTCACTTCCAGAATCGACTACTGCAACGCTCTCTACATGGGGCTACCCTTGCGGATTACTCGGAGGTTGCAGCTGGTGCAGACTGCAGCCACACGGGCAGTGATGGGGGTGTCCTGATACTCCCATGTTACACCCCTCCTGCGCGACTTGCATTGGCTGCCGGTTGCCTTCCGGGTTTCCTTCAAGGTGTTAGTAACAACTTATAAAGCCCTAAATGGCTTGGGTCCAGGGTACTTGCGGGAATGCCACCTGCCAGCATCACACTCCGATCGCCCCGTGCGCTCCCACAGGAGGGGCCTCCTGGGAATACTGTCAGTTAGGCATTGTCAGCTGGCGGTTCCCAGGGCCAGGGCCTTTTCTGTGGGAGCGCCGCCCTATGGAATCAGCTCCCTGCGGATCTTCGTTTGGCCCCTGATCTCCGCTCCTTTCGTTGAGACCTGAAGACTTGGCTGTTTCAGCAGGCCGGCCTGGATTGACCCGGGGGTGGGTTGTTTTAATTGTATTGTTTACTATTGTAATTTTAATTGTTTTTAATGCTTTTTAGTAATTTATAGACTTGTATTTATTTAATATTTTTTATTGTAAATATATTTCTTTTTATATGTTCGCCGCCCTGAGTCCTTAGGGAGAAGGGCGGCATACAAGTCTAAATAAATAAATAAATAAATAAATAAATAAATAAATAATAATAATAATAATAACAATAATTCCCAGCATGGAGAATTCCCTGCATGGAGAAACAGCAGGCATCCAATAATTAATGTCCTATTTCTGTTTGTACAAGGATATTTTGAAGTTCTATTAGATGAAGAGCTGTGAGTTGAAAGGAGAAGGATAGGAGAAAGTTACTTAGGCTGATGCAAAAGATTTGATAAAAACATTGCCTGTTTATGATTGCAATTGAAAGTTATATCTCTTATCTTTCTTATAATATGTGCCAAAGTTCGAAATCAATCTTTTGCTCTCACAAATGGTGCTGGAATTAAGGCTCCTGTGCCCTCTACATCAGTTATCATCCGATCAAATTACTTCCATGCCACAATAGACTAAGGCTGGATTTTCAAGAAGCTTCAGCATCTTATAGAATGCCTCAGTATTAGAAATCCTGTATATATATCCTGGCAGAACAAACAAAGTGTATAGTCCACACGGACCTTTCTGGCCTACAGTAACTTCATTTATACACTTCCATGTACTTTTTCTTATTAGCAGCATCTTCATCTTGAATTGCCAAGACTGGTAGCCTTGGTTTGTCAGATTTGCAGATGAAATATTTGTTGCAACTGTGTTGCTGGCCATTTTCTTTTACTCTATTGCAATCTTCTTTCTGTTGCTGTACTTTGCACTTATTTGCTGTAGCTGGTTATGACAGGGCCCATAACCTGTTAGAAATTCTGTATACAGCCCTACTCATCTGTGCCATTTATGAATGCAGTTTGAATGTTCTGTAGAGCTATATAGCCCTACAAAATATTCAAACTGCATTCATAAATGGCAAGACTTCTAACACTCAGAAAGAATTGTCTTTAAATATTCATTGGAAAACTCCTGTTTTGTACAGTGTTCCAAAATTTATATTATAGTAAAGAAGAAATCAAAGCAATGTCAGAAAACAATTTTATACCTAGTGGCTTTACTTAACAGCACTGATTAGAATTGCTTAGCTAATTATTGCAAACTGCACATATTCCCATTGCTGTTTAAGGCTTATAAAGGAAGAATAAGTGCTATTGCTCATACCCAGGAGTACAAAATCAGCCAACCCAAGATAGTTTTATATTCTCTAGAGACTGACTGTGAACTATTATTTAGTTAGAATCCCAGGGTGAAATTTGCATAGAAATCACAGAAACCAGCAGATATACATTTGTGAACTCATGGTTGGCTTTCTGGCTTGGAGGCCCAGCAAGGGAGTGGGGAAATGGGGTAGTTTCTATGAATGGCAGGCCTGTATATGTGAGCTCCCTTCTCATGAGCAGTGAGTGCACACACCCACCACTTGTGCAAAGAGAGCTTTGCATGTGAGCGCAAGCAACCATCACCCACACAAGAGGAGCTTCACAAGTAAGTGCAAGTGGCTGCCACTCGCAGGAGGGGAGTTTCATGCGCACACATGCACTCACTCACCACTTGTGTGGGTGGGTGTTCCAAACAGGTTGCAGTCTGGTAGGTGGCTGAGGCTTAGGAGCTGGGGACCTCTGTGGGGTTTTTTTTTTTTGTATTTTTTAAATTTTTTTAACAACAAACATAAACATAAACACAAAACATAAAACCTTCTTTCCATTGTACAGTGTGTCAGTAGGTATAAATCTTCTTGTGCACAATATCAACAGACCTTCTCTTCTAACTACATTATTAAAATTTATTTTACATGAATATGCATATTATATTATATTGTTATTAATTACTTATTGGACTTTACTTATAAACTATATCATCCTTTTCTAGCAAATTTCAGTTTCTAAGATATCTCAATTCATAATATTATTCACTCTATTATAATTCATTATAACATATTACATTGCCTTACCTTTACTCTATCATTGTATTTATATTGTATTATATCCTATTTCCCTATTCTCTTTTCTAACCAGTGATAAAATAAATCCTAAATTTTATAATACTCTGGGACCCCTGTGTTAACTCATCTGATTTCAGTTGAAAAAGACTTTCCTTGCATTGTTTTTTTTTTAAATTACATTTATATGCCGCCCTTCTCCGAAGACTCAGGGCGGCTTACAATTTTTTGGGATACAACCCAGTGTGCTCAGCAATAGCCTTCATTCCATTGTATATGCCTGCTTATTACTAAGCGGCATTTTTACAAAGTCAGCTTATTGCCCCAACAATCTTGGGTCCTCAATTTACCTACCCCGAGAGGATGGAAGGCTGAGTCAACCTTGAGCCTAGTGGGATTCGAGCCTACAGTAATTGTAGACAGCTGGATCTTAAGTGCAGGCATTTAACAGCCTGAGCCACCAATAATAATCAGAGCATTAACTCTCTGTTGTTTTTTGGCTGCTGATAGTATTATTTGAGAAAATCTGTATAATTAGTTTGATAAAGTGTCATCTTACATTGTGAGATGAGAGCTATATAAATTTGATAAATAATTGCTAATAAAATACTAATTCATGTAAATCGGATGTTTGTGTTCAATGATTATTAATAAATAGTAACCAATCTGATTAACCAACCCAAGCCTACAGTGGAAGTACTGTTAAAACAGGCAGTAAGAAGTACATAAATATTATAGAATGGCTATTAATTAATTATATTTAAAATATTGTAAACATTGTCTGTATTTTGGAAGGTATTTCAAATGATCTGGTAATTACATAGCTTCAGTATGGAATGGGACATATTGGCATCTTGGTGCTACCATCTTCCCGTGGCTTGGCATGGCCATCTTGACATGGCCATCTCAACTCAGGAAAAATAGCAGTGTCACAATAGGCTGTGTCTCTGCATCCAGATCTCCATATCTGCCTGCCAGGGAGGCCTTCTGCCCAGGCTGTGCTCCAGCCATTTCTCCCCTCCCCCCAGGACCATTGTGGGAGGGATGCATCCATGTGGACCTCTCCTTCAGCATGCTTTGCTGGGTCCTGACAGTTCCGGCATAGGAGAGGGGCAAGCAGGGACTGTGACAGTTGTCTTTCAAAGGTCAATGACTCCTGCTTAGTCTGCCTTTTATGGGGAGGGTTCATCTCCCTTCCCTTAAGGCTTCCTCAATCTGCTTTCTAGCGCGCACACACACTCATGGAGAAAAGGGAATGGCCAAACATGGCCCAGGTAGAAGGTCTCCCTGTGGTAGGCAACAGGTGGGATGTGCCTGTTGACCATGGGCAGCAATAACACTGCAGAAAGCTGCACAGAGTTGATGTGCTCTGATCCAACTGACCAGCTGCACCCATGGGAAGCCAGACTTGAATTCAGAGATGTGGCCCATTGTGACACTGTGGTCAATATCTGCCTCTTATGAAGGGAGATGGCATGTCAAGTTTCCCACAGCAATTTGTTCCACACCAAGATGGCGCCACACTGAGATGGCGGTACCAAGGTGGCTGAGGCGACATGGTTGTGACAAGATGTCATAGACTCACCTCAAAAATACACAATCCTTGAAGTGAATTAGATTAACAATTACATTGTTAATTTTCTTAAAAAAGGCATCGGAGATATTCTGAGGTACAGTAAGCCTGCTTATTGGAAATAGCTGCTATAGACAGAGAGATTGGCTTATTCATTGGGTATTAAGGTTGCACACTTTACTTTAAATCCAGTAATAAAGGGGGAAGCAAAGCAGGTCCTCCTGCTTTCTTTCACATCTTTTCATCCACACTTCTGGCATTGCTAGAGTGAGGCAATGTTTAGACTTACCATAGCTCAGCAAAGGCAGAACAGATGATACAATGAGAGACAAATTAAAAGTGAGCCCTGAGAGTGGATATCAGAGGATTTAAACACAGAGGGAAATTGTCTAAAGTTATCTAATCTGCTAATCTTGCTTCTAGTGTTAATAGGAAAAAAGATCACAAATAAATAAAAGGGTAAAGTAAAATCTGAGTAAACATATAAGCATAATAGACATCTTGATTAAATACAATATTGTGTGGATGATTTTTTAAAATGCAACTATTGCTATGAAAGTCAAACTCAAATATGGGAATATTATTTTTCTCATTCTTATGCTCTGGATACTTATATTTTTCTCATACTTATGTTTTTGGCCAGGTATTGTCAAATACCAATTTTCCAAAGACACTATTTTTTTCCTATGGTTAGGAAGTAGAAATCTTCATTTCTCTTATAATATGCCTAACTTCTTTCCTTGCTCATCCATAGCTTTCCTACTGTATTTGAATTGTAGAGACTGATTTCCTCTTTCAAATGTACTTGGACTGCAGCATATTAGAACATGGGGTGCACATTTTTTCAGGCTATGGAATCTATTCATTTAAGAAAAAGAAAAAACAAAATAGCTTCCGAATATCAATTGAGGGAACTCATTCTATTGTTACTTTGGAAAAAAAATTCCCCTTAGTTCATATGAACCTTTATGCCAAGGGTCACTCTAGAGAAAGATAATCTACATAATTTTATTTAGTGAAGATTTAAAATTCATCACAAAGTTTCTATTTTCTCAAATAATAGCTTCAGTAAATATAAAAGAGTAGGACCACAGTAGTTAAACTAACCAAATGCATCTGCAGAAGTCAAAGTACCCATAGCATGCAAATTACATATTATATTATTTATACATTTTGGGTTTTCTTGATTAGTAAATCTGGAAATATTTTTTCCAAGTATAACAATTAGCCTATTATCCACACTAATGATAATATGTAATGAAAAGAAGATGTGACTCAAATTCTTTTTTCCTAAAAGTACTTTTGATGTTATAAACACATTATGAAAACAACCCAGAATATTTTTAATAGTAAAAAAAATGCAATTTAGGAGAAAAAATAATCAAAGCTCATTAAGCTCCAAGGGCACTAAATGGAGCTGACATTAGAAGAGTGAATCAATGCATTCTATTCTTATTTGTTTTTTAATTATATTCAAAAACAAAGCCTGAAATGTTTGTTCAAATCATATTTAGAACAAAATTGGGAAATGCATTGTATCATCTAATTTCATCTTCTAAAAGAAATTCTTGTTAAGATCAATCATATAAAGTTGTAATTTATGAATTAAATACATTTAACATTTGCAATGTGAACGTATTTATCTCTATCGTTTATCTGTTGTTTGTCTGTCTGTCTGTCTGCCTGTCCATCTGCCCATCCATCCATGCATCTATCCATGCATCTATCCATGCATCCATGCATCCATGCATCCATCCATCCATCCATCCATCCATCCATCCATCCATCCATAATCTATATATTTTTCTGATCTACAAATATAGGTATCAGCCTTATTTACTTAAGAAAAACCAACAAAAATCACTAGGATTTGTCATGATTTTTCTGACTTCTTCCTTAGCACTCAAATGTGTTATGTTGATGGAAATTTTATCAACAGCAGAAGAGACTATCAGGGAGTGGGCTAATTCAATCTGGTGTTTACTATCCTTGTGGATGATATGATTGGATCAGATCTAATGTAATTGTTTAGCTAATAGCAGCCTTTCATGCCAGAACTAGTAGATTAGGGTGATTGGAGAGAAAATCAGAATAAGGTGAGGTAGCCAAAGAATTATAATGTGCCATTTACTCCCTTTTTGGATCAGCAGTCTCTTCAGTCATCTCATGGCTCAGCTAATGCAATGCACGATATATGTACTTGGAAGTTTTAACTAGTCCAGAATATAAAAGACAGTGATGCTTCAATATGCTCACATGGAATTTCTGCTTTGTTACTTACACTGCCTGTTTTCCAAAGTACCAGAAGGCAAGACCAGAAGCAATGGATAGAAACTAATCAAAGAGAGGTGCAATCTGGAACTAGGGAGAAATTTTCTGACAGTGAATACAATTAACCAGTGGAACAAGGACTATTTTATATTGCTACAGAAATGCATGAAACCAAAGATGAAAACCTTGTAAAATCCATATGGGTCAATATAAAAGAAAAAAAAAAGAATGACATAGATGTATATTATAGGCCACCCAACCAAGCAGAAAAAATAGATTACCTTTTTGCCAACCAACTAACAAACATATGTAGGAAACACACTACACACTACTAGTAATGGGGGACTTCAATTATCCTGATATCAATTGGAAAACTAATTCTGCACCAAGTGAGAAATCAAACAGGTTCCTAACCAACCTAGCTGACAATTTCGTTGTCCAAAAGGTAGAGGATGGAACTAGAGGGACAGCCATACTGGACTTAATTCTTACAAACAGAGAAGTGATAGAGGGAGTTGAAACTGAAGGAACCTTGGGTGAGAGCAACCATGTAATACTAGAATTTAACTTAACACAAACACAAGCAATAGAACATAATGACACCAGAGTCTTAGATTTTAAAACAGCTGATTTTAATAAACTCAGAGAGAACTTGGGAAAGATTCTATGGATGAAAATCCTAAAGGCAAAAACAACTCAATAATCTTGGGAAACTCTGAAAAGTATGATCATAGAAGCCCAGACCAGCAGTGTGCAACAGCAGTATTCAAAAAGCTAATGCATTAACAGAGGGATACAATCAAGATCAAGCGATGTACTAATACCACTCTATAAAGCCTTAATAAGACCACATCTAGAGTACTGCATCCAGTTTTGGTCACCACATTATAAAAAAGATGTTGAGACTCTAGAAAAAATACAGAGAAGAGTAACCAGGATGATTAGGGGACTGGAGACTAAGGCGTATGAAGAACGGTTACAGGAACTGGGCTTGGCTAGTCTAGTGAAGAAAAGGACCAGGGGAGACATGATAGCAGTCTTCCAATATTTGAGCGGCTACCACAGAGAGGAAGAGTCAAGCTATTTTGTAAAGCACCTGTAGGCCAGACAAGGAATAATGGATGGGAACTGAACAAGGAGAGATTTAACCTGGAAATAAGGAGAAACGTTCTGACAGGGAGAACAATGAACCAATGGAACAGCTTGCCCTCGGAAGTTGTGGGAGTGCCATCAGTTGAGACCTTCAAGAAGAGATTGGACTTCCATTTGTCAGAAATTGTGTAGGGTCTCCTGCTTGGACAGGGGGTTGGACTATATGACCTACAAGGTCCCTTCCAACTCTGATCATCTGTTATCTGTTATCAATATTATTATTATTATTTGTAAAAAAATATTTTTGACAACAAACATAAACAAACTGTTATCTGTTATCAATATTATTAATTCATTTAACAAAAATAATTATGGGTAGCAGCACGAAGGCCCACTTACAGTTATGGCATGTGGCTCCACTGTATCCAGTTCCATCACAGGTGCAACTGAAGCTATCCCATGTTTGGGTACACTTCCCACCATGCTCACAATGATTGGGCACACACCTGTTGAAATATGAAACAGAGACAAATAAGCAAGGTTGAATGAATGCCTGCATTCTGAGATTGCCAAGCAGCAAAACCTCCTGTGCCAATCTGCTGTACAACTGCAATTAATCTTTGTTAGCTTTAGGTGAATTAATATAATTCATGATAGAACATGGCAGGTGCATAAGAAGTTGATGTATTGTGCAATGAATGCCCCACTCACAGCTAACAATGGGTCAATGACAGAGAAGGAGACTGAAGAGATAATGATGGATTATGGATTTTTTGACACCATTACATTTTTAAAGGTCACAAACACACCAATTTTTTTAAAGAGACAATTAGATGTAGTATGCAGGTAATGTTAACTTTCAATAGAAAGCATACTGCAGTATGCATTTAAATATTTTTAAAAAATGTTTTTTTAAGAAAGCTCATTTTACCTTTGCCTGAGAATCTGAAAGGAAGCAACAATTGATGCCATTAAAAGCAGTGGAAATGATGCTAGATTGCCCTAATTTAGATCATTTTATTTATTTATTTATTTATTTGTTTGTTTGTTTGTTTGTTTGGTCTTGTATGCTGCCCTATCTCTCGAAGGACTCAGGGCGGCTCACATCATAAAAACACACTACAAAAGTTAAGATTGTTTAAAAATTATTAAACCCAATTCAAGCCAAATTATCTAAAACCCAAAAACATTAACATTTAAAAGCTAACCCCCACCCAGTCCAGGCTGGCTTGTTCGAATAACCATGTCTTTAGGCCGCGGCGGAAGGAGCGGAGGTCAGGGGCCAATCTCCAGGGGCAGCTGGTTCCATAGAGTGGGAGCTCCCACAGAAAAGGCCCAACCCTAGGGGGCACCAGCCAACATTGTCTGGCCAACAGCACCCCAAGGAAGCCCTGTCTGTGGGTGCGCACTGGGCGATGGGCATTCGATGCTGGCAAAAGACGTTCCCGCAAGTATCCCGGCCCCAAGCCATATAGGGCTTCATAAGTAAGTACCAGCACATTGAATCTCACCTGGCGGGCAACTGGCAGCCAATGCAACTCGCGTAGGAGGGGTGTAATATGGGAGTATTGGGATACCCCCATCACAACCTGCACGGCTGCATTCTGCACCAGTTGAAGCCTCCGTGTGGTCTGCAAGGGCAGCCCCATATAGAGAGCATTGCAGTAGTCGACTCAGGATGTAACAAGCACATGAGTGACCGTGCATAATGCGTTATGCATTGAATGGCTTGTTTTGAAGAACCATGAACAAGTCAGCCTCCTTTAATTGCTTTTCAATAATTTTTAATATTGGGGATTTTCCTCTGTCCTAGTCCTATTAGATCTCTCGGTGGCCTTCGATACCATCGACCATGGTATCCTATTGCGACGCCTCGGGGAGTTGGGGGTGGGAGGCACCATTTTATGGTGGTTCTCCTCCTACCTCTCGGGTCGTTCACAATCGGTGTTGGCAGGAGGGCAGAGGTTGAATTCGAGGCCCCTAGCTTATGGGGTGCCCCAGGGCTCAGTCTCCTCTCCCCTCTTGTTCAACATCTACATGAAGCCTCTGGGAAAGATCATCCGTGGGTTCGGGGTGAGGTATCATCAATATGGGCCTTGGTGGCTCAGGCTGTTAAATGCCTGCAATTAAGTTCCAGCTGCCTACAATTACTGTAGGCTCGAATCCCACCAGGCTCAAGGTTGACTCAGCCTTCCATCCTCTCGGGGTAGGTAAATTGAGGACCCAAGATTGTTGGGGGCAATAAGCTGACTTTGTAAAAATGCCGCTTAGTAATAAGCAGGCATATACAATGGAATGAAGGCTATTGCTGAGCACACTGGGTTGTATCCCAAAAATTGTAAGCCACCCTGAGTCTTCGGAGAAGGGCGGCATATAAATGTAATTAAAAAAAAACTGCAGATGATACCCAGTAGTTCATCTCCACCCCGAACCATATCAGTGATGCCTTCTCCGTGATGTCCCGTTGCCTGGATGCAGTATGGATCTGGATGGGAAGGAACAGGATCTGACTCAACCCGGCCAAGACTGAGTGGCTGTGCGTACCGGCATCTCAGATAATCCAGGATGTTCCATCATTGGCCATGGGGGAAGAGGTGTTGCCCCCCATGGATAGGCCTCACAATTTGTGTGTCCTCCTGAATTCACAGCTCACTTTGGAGGAGCAGGTGGGAGCTGTGACCAGGGGGGCATTTGCCCAGATTTGTCTGGTGTGCCAATTGCACCCCTATCTGGACCAAGAAGCCCTACGGACGGTCACGCATGCACTCATAACTTCCCGAATTGACTACTGTAATGCTCTTTATGTGGGACTGCCCTTGCAGACCACCTGGGGGCTTCAACTGGTGCAGAATGCGGCCGCAAGGGTTGTGATGGGAATATCCTGATACTCCCATGTTACACCCCTCCTGCATGACCAGCATTGGCTGCCAGTTGCCCTCCGGGTGAGCTTCAAGGTGTTAGTGATAACATACGAAGTTCTACATGGCTTGGGTCCGGGGTACTTGCCTCCTGCCAGCGTCGACTTCCAATCGCCCTGTGCGCTCCCACAGGGAGGGCCTCCTTGGGGTGCCATTGGCCAGACAATGTCAGCTGGCGGTGCCCAGGGGTAGAGCCTTCTCTGTGGGAGCACCTACCCTGTGGAATCGACTCCCCTTGGAGCTCCAGTTGGCTCCCGACCTCCGTTCCTTCCGCCGCGACCTAAATACCTGGTTGTTTCAACAGTCCGGCCTGGACTGAAGGGTAAGCGGTGGGGTTTTATTCTTATTTTAACTTTTATTGGGTTTTAATCTTTATTGGGCTTAGTTCACTAGTTTAATGTATTTTAATTAATTGTATTGTTATTTTTTATTGTAAGCTGCCCTGAGTCCCTAGGGAGAGAGGGCAGCATATAAGTCCAATAAAATAAAGAAATAAACTTCTCTTTTTTTCTTAGTAGTTGGAAGGCAAACTGTTTGTCTGCCATTTTGACAAAGCACAATTGATCTTCAGGTTTTGTGGTGCTTCTCATCACATATATGTTGGTGGCCTACTACCATAAAAGTGCATGCATTCATGAATTAAGATATAAAGCATGCAAAAGAGTTAACAGTATAACACAACAACAGAATTGGAAGGGAACTTGGAGGTAATCTAATTCTAGTCCAATTCGCCACTCAAGCTGGACATGCTATATCATTCCAGACAAGTGGCTGTCAAGTCTCTTAAAAGTTCTGCTATAATTTCTAGTGTGTATTTTACTTGAGTATTTTTTATCTCATGATTTTTATTGTTTTATCAATGTATAAAATTCAATGAAAAATAAAAATAGGAAATTAAGGGAAGGAAAGAGAAAATATGTGGTACAAGGAAAGAAAGAAAGAAGTGTTGACTTCTGATTCCTTTTAGCTCAGTACAAGATAATATTACAGCTCAACTTTTTTACTTTTACACGTTTAGTATATAACTAGCCATTTCTATAACAACAAATCTATCTAATCGGCAATAATAAAATTTCTTTCTTTTTCATCACAAGCCCAAAATCTAGAAGTGATATCCAAATAAAAAACAATTAAATATATTCTCCTCTTTGAATAAAACAATCTAACCATTTCTGCTTTATCTTTCCTGCTGTGGAAATAGTATGTATTTCTATTTGCACTTACTAATCTTTATAAACTATCACCATTTATATTAACAAAATTCACCCTATTCGTAAAATGGAAAAATACTTTTTTTCATCTATTTTAAAACACTAAACTTTTCTTTAAAGCATTTTTAAAATCAAAACATTCTAATGCATCTTTTTAAAAACTTCCTCTAACATACATACTTTACAGTTTTCTTTCAGACCAATAAAATTCCAAATAACTCCAACTAACTCATTAAACTCCCTCCAAATTAGCCTCATAGAATGTTTTCTTCTTGTATATATCCTTTTTAAAACTCTAAACTTTTTTTAAAAACTAATACATCTTTTATCTTAACAAAGGTACTTTCAAATACATTTTTAATAATATTTTACAAACTTTAGAAATTACTTAAGCATTATATATAAAGGGAAAAATGCATTTTCAAACTTTAGATTAAGACTTTCTTTCAATTACAAATATCACATTGATAAAAATCCATCCTAATTCTAATTGACTCGTTAAGTTTAAGTCACTCCTTCCAGCTTGTCTTCATGGCTCAGATTTTCAAAAAGGAATAAGAGGCTGTGGCTAAAGAGAGCTTCTTTTAGCTTAATAAAATTATTAGTCCTTAAAAATGATTAAGAAATAAAACTTATTGTCCATTTGAAAAATAAATTCCAAAATGGCTGCTTCTTCAACAATGAACTGATTGCAGATCTGCCACCCCCTCCCAGTTTTCGGCATGCAGGCTGCTTCAAAACACAGCTTCTGAAACTATTTGTATGTAAGGTGACCAACCGTCCTCCTTTAGCGAGGACAGTCCTTCTTTTGTAAGTTGTGTCCTCTCTAAGAAAGTGTCCTCCTATATGTCCTCCTTTTTTGATATTTGAAGACTAATCTGTAAATCTCTGTATTTGATCAATGCCAAGCCAATCTGTTGTGTGTGATATGACGTATTTGTATTTGACATGGCGATTCGTCAAGGCTCGGTACAGTGCGGCGAGAGGCGATTATGAGACGCATGCGCTCCACATAGGAGAATTGTTTTGAGAGAGTGTGCCATGCGCAAGAGTGCGCCACGTGCAAGTGGCTTTGCTTTTTTCTTCAATTTATTTGTGTCCTTCTCATTATAAAAAAGTTGGTCACCTTAGTATTGGAGAATCTTGTGGGATAATTCTAGGACTTTCCCTAACCCAGAAGAGTCATATAAATTAAAGAAATGCCAGTTCCTTCTGTGGGTAGGTTGAAAAAGCTACAGTCAAGGGAAACACCCTTCAGGGATCATTCTTATCGGTTGGCTTGGCCATTTTTTCACTGGAAGTCTGTAGTTTATTTGAATATTGATGCATTTGAAATTTGGAGAAGACTCCTGAAACTTCTATGGACAACCAAGAAAGTAGACCAATAGATTATTGAGCAAATCAATCCCAGGTTCCCAAGGCTTAAATGGTCATGCTCAAATTAGCCTATTTTAGACACATTATGCAAAGACTCAAGTCTTGCTGGATAAGATAAGATAATATCTTTAAGTGTGTTTATTCTATCTTACCCATGTCACAAGTGCCACTTGCTTAACTTTGGGCATCAGCATGTGAACTGTAATAATCTTTTTACAAGGTTAAATTTAAGCAGGTATGGATTTAGTAGTATGCTTATTTTTGTTTACAGTCATTTCTCTTTTGAGGAAATTTTATTTATTGGAGTAGTTGTTTTATCAAATTAATAGTATATCACAGAAGGTGATATGAGCATGAAGATCATGAAGATAAAGAAGTGTCTTTTTTGTCCTGGCACCTGCATTTGGAATGAAATCCCCAACAGCCATCCAGATGCTCAGGAAGTTATTAAAGACCTGGATTTTCCCTTGGAGTAGGATGGAAGTTGAGCTGCAGTTGGGTCAGAGTTGGGTGGGAGTTGGTTATATGTTGGAGACATGCAAACCTAATTCTTTATTGCCACCTTGTACTTAATAGATTGAATGCTTGACCTGTAATTCCAAGGGAGAAAGAGAAGGGAAAAGGGAAGGGGAAGGGGAAAGAAACTTTAGTTGACAGCATTGTGGAGATAAATAATAACCCAGTGCATGGCATAACCAGACTATTGTACATGCCACTTAAAGGAAAGATGCAATGAGGCTGGAATTTTGCATATAATTCTAATACATGAAAGCTTTTGGGAGGGCAGGATAACCTAGAAGTATAGTAAGAATAGCAAGATTAAGGTAGTGTGAATGCCGATGCAGTATCTGAGGAGAATGTGGCAAATTATCTGTGAGGATTACTTACATTCCTACAAAAGTTTTAAACATGGATCTCTTCATTTTGTAAGAGTTCCAGGTCTAGATTATGGCTAGAAGTATGTTTAAAATGCTTACTAAGTGAAGGGAAGGTCTGCATCCAGCCATTCTTTTTTCATTTCCACCTTGAGCACAATGCAAAAATAATAATATATGGCTTAAGGATGAGACTTGGAGATCTACATTTGGCTCTTGGACCATGTGATGTTTCTGAGTCGTATTTTATTTGTTTATTATAGAATGTGGGGTATTTATATAACTGTCCTATCTATTATATACTATAGCTCAAAGAAATTCTTTGCATTTTTTTTACCAAAGTATAAAGGAACTAACTGAATGTTTATTGGAAATAAATGTTCTTACTGAAGTATTGCTCTCTAACACAAACGCTGCATGGAAGACTGCAATTATTTTATGAGTATCTCAGCAAAGATATCAATGAAAACAGCTTGTTTATTGAGAAGTAAATTGATCATACACAAATATTGATCTCTAAGTAACTATTGCTTGGAAGACTTATTTTATGGCTATTTCTGCAAAAATGACAATGAAAGACATTTGCTAATTTATTTCTTTTATAAGCAAAAAGAATATTTTTCTATTACATTTATGCTTTCCACAATTTCAGCAACATAGTATAACTGAGAAATGTGCTACTAAAAATTGAAAGACACATAAAATATCCATAGAACTATATACCTATAAACAAAAATTAATTTTGTCAGTTACTGATATAATATGAGAATAAAACATTAATTTATTTTACTATACTATAGTATATTATTCCACACCATATCACATCATACCACACCATACCACACCCACCCACACCACACCACACCATACTATAGTTTGTTCTAGGTGATTAAGGTACCAGGATAGAAACCAGGAGATTCTAGCCCCATTTTAGGCATGAAAAACAGTTGGGTAACCTTGGCTAGTCATATCCTCTCAGTGAAACTCATCTCACAGGGTTGTTGTTGTGTGGAAAATAGGACGAGGGAGACAGATATGTTAATCACTTTGAATTATTTAAAAATAATAAAGATGGGATATAAATAAATAAATAAATTAAAAGTTTAAAAATACATATTAAGATGGGAGAAACTACAGCTATCATTACTGGTGAGAATAAATGTGTCTATTAGAAAGTAAGAAATTATGTTATTTCTTATTAGGAAAGTGACATAAAAATTCTAAAAAAAAAATAACTGACTAGTTATTTACATATAAAATGACTTTACACCCCTTGGAAACAGCTGGTCATACTCAATATAGTTTGCCATATGTACTACATTTTGAACTTTGAATAATGGCACCTGGAGTCAGAGGCATCTGAACAAATTAAGGAAAAAAATTTTCTAACTGAATTGAGCAGTTGGCTGCATTCTGAGCCCAACTGCCTCTCTCATTGGAATGCACTAGGGAATTATTTTTCTCAAATTTTCTTTTTGTTTTAATTTTTTTCTTTCTACAGCTATTTGTTTGATCCAGCCACATTTTCAAATTTGATCTTTTTTTTTCCTGGTTTCTTTCATCACAGAGATTTGGTTATTACTAAGTTCTGAGGTTGGAAGAATGGAGGCAAAGCAAAGAAATGCTTGCTAACATTTATTAGTGCTAACAGCTCAGCTACCAGTGACAGCTCGGCTAACAAGCAACAGCTGACTCCATCTTACAGTGCTCCTTTTATAGTCAGCTGTCAGACAGGGCAGCCAATCAGAATGAATGTCTTTTCCCACTAAAACAGCGGACCTGAGTGAAAACTTAATGCATAACAATTATATTCTGTTTTGCTTTCTAATAGTTATCCTTCTAAGTCTATTTGTGTAATGTCTTTCCAATATTCCATTAGGTTGGAAACAATGTGTTTGAGTGTGTGGCATAAACATAAACTTAAAAAGAGGAGATAATTTGGAAGAAAAATGAAATATCTGCTGTAGCCAATGTAGATTTTGCAGATATTCATCTTTGTTTTTAGTGATGGCATGTTGGGGCAAACATCTAACTCCTCCAGAAAAATGCAATTCTGTATGCCCTTTCTGTAGTAATTAAAAGAAGCGTGTGGGGAGAGAAGGAGATCCTTATTTGTGCTATGAGTTGCTTGCAGATATTGCTATGGCTTCCGTTTGTGCATTTCAAAGAAAGTCTAGGATGATAATGATAATGATATTTCTTAAGGAACTTTTTAAATCAGGCTGAGGCCTCAAACTGGGGATGGGATTCAAATTTCTTAACAACCAGTTCTGTGGGCATGGCCTAATTTGTGGGTGTGGCTGGGTGTCATGTGACTGGGTGGGTGTGGCTTGCTGACTAGGTGTGGCTTGGTGGTCATGTGGCTGGGGGGGCATGGCTTGCATGTAAATATTGTAAAGATTTATGTAAATATTGAATTTTTTATAAAAAGGAGCAACTTTTACCCAAATTAGGCAAAGCAGGCACGCAGATTGAGTTGCTCCCAGAATCACAGATTCACTTAGAGATCTACCATTCTGCAATCTGCTACCTGAGTCTGCACTGAAAAATAGAAGCTTCAGTCCTAAGGAAAGTTCAACTCTGTTTTTAGATTAGCTAGAAAGCAAGAAATCCAACGATTTCCTGCTTTCTAGCTAATCTAAATCTCCCGGCACAGCTGAGAGTAGGAACAGCTGATGATTGGAAAATAAAAGGAAAAATAGCAACTTATAAAAAATTAGGCTAAGGCAGGCAAGTTGGATGGTAAGGAGTGAGTGAGCAGGGTGGGGAGGGGAGAGGCCCACCAGTGGTGCAATTTGCCAGTTCTCCAAACTGGGCAGAATCATAACAACCAGTTCTATAGAACCAGACCCACCAGGTAGAATCCCACCCCTGATTATACTGGGTTTTGTGTCATAGGGTGACCCTGAAGTGCAGCAAGGTTTCTGATGAGGTCCTTCCTGCAGGAGGCATCTAAACAATGTTCCTGAGTTCAGATCCTGGAGCATTAACACTTTACAGAACCTCTCCTGTAATACAGATCAGAGATACATAACTGGAAACTCTAAAGAGATTTCAAAGGTTAATAGCTTTAATAGAAAGCTTGGTGAGAAAACATGGATCCAATTTATACACCTTGAATTATACTAAGAAATGGGCAAAGGAAAGTCAGTAAGGAGAGGCAATTTAGTGTAGAGGTTAAGGCTAGAAACCAGAAAAACATGTCTTCTGATCCTATTTAGGAAGCTAAATGATCTTGGGCTAGTCACTTTCTCCCAGCTCTGTGAAGAAGGCAATAGCAATCCATTCTGGAAAAAAAAGTTGACAAGAAAACTGCTGACACTTGTCCAGGCAGTTACAGAAACAAACATGATTGAATGGAAGAAAAAAGAAAGAAAGGTAAATATTTCTTGGCAGTAACATCATGAGATAAAATGGATAAGAACTTCTACTTATTTAGTTGTTGTTGTTGTTTTTTGGTAGTTTAATAGTTATAATTTTTAAAGTTTTCAAAAAGATAGACAAATTTTTAAGGCAAAACACACATTTTTAAATAACAATAAGTCCAACTTTGTCTTATGTTTGTCAAAAAATGACTTTTGGGGGATGAATCCCTTATGCAATGATATATGATACATATGTTTTATGTAGCTGTTTACCTGTAAGAGTTTAATGACAACAACCAAAAAGGGAAAAAAACAATCCACAGACAATTGGGGGGTGGGGGTGGGGTGGGGGGAAGAACAGCAATTTAAAATAACCTGGCAGTTTTTTTCCTGCCCAATTTGGACAATTGAAGGTAAACTGCTGAAGATCCCCTCCTATTGGAAAGAGTGACAGGAAAGTGGTTGACAGCAAGCATTTCTCACCTTTGGAAGACCTTGCTCACTGACCTGTTTCAGAAGACCTTTCAAAGTCATAATGTGGTCATCAGCACCAGAATGGTTAGCTGTGCTGTTTACTATTTTTATTATTATGGTTGGTTACAGAGTCAGCCATATGTTTAGACTGGATATGACATTTTAATCCACCCATTGAATCCTTCCCAAGGACCTAGAATAGGCAAATGGCAGATGTTGTCTATACTATTAAAAGTACTATTATTGTTGTTGTTGTACCATTAATAGTAGAAACTTGCCACTAAGGCTTATTTTTCTAAACTGCCTGGTGTACTCCTGAGACTGAGGTAGTGACTAAATATCATAAATCAACCAATAAATAAATCCAAAGGTATGCTTTTGTAGAAAAATAAATATTTTTATAATCTTCAAATGATATGGTGCATATAGGAGAGATAGCCAGAGCAAAGACTCAAACAGGGAATTAGTCTGAATTTCCTAGGTGGATACAAGAGGGCAAAGTCTACCCCCCCCCCAATGCCATTGAACATTATCTTAATTTCACCCAGGTGCAAATTATCAGTCTGAAAATATTCTTGTGTATAAACTTTAGCAATAAAATAGCTAATGAAGTGTGTGTCTGATTATTTGCACCTGACACTGCCTTCAGATGATATATATCATATCCACAAAATGATACAGTTGATGAATTTGGTTCATTGACTGGTTTCACATTTCAGCCATATGCTTTAGAAGTCTACAATACAAGAAAAATGCATGCATAAGGCAGGTGTATATCTGCAATAAAAATGAAAGTATTTTTTTTGTAAAAAGTGCATTAAGCTTTCAATAAATTCCTGAAGAGAAATAATAATAATAATAATCTCTCAGAAAATGAAAGTCAGATATTTCTGTTAATTCTTGATGTGTTTCTTGAAGGACAACTTAAATTGTATATATTTGGAGCTTAAAATGAACTGCTCTACATAGATTTCTCTATAAAGTGTTCCAAATTTATTGCAAGCACAGAGACTTGAAAAGGAAAATATATTAAGGAAACTTTCACAGGAAGATCTTAAGCAAGGGACATTTTAAGACATGCAAAAAGAAACATTTAAAAGTTTCCTTTCTGATTGTTATGTCTTTGTTTTTGCAGGGAACATTGGGAAATTATATTTATTTATTTATTTATTATTTATTAGTGGGACTTGTATGCCGCCCCATCTCCGAAGACTCAGGGCGGCTCACAATTAAAACAACAACAACAATAAATACTTAAAAAAATTAAACTAAACAAGCCCCAGGACATAATTACAAAATACAAAGATAAGAACCACCCCACCCGAGGGTCACAGCCCGGATTGGTTAAACAACCAGGTCTTCAGGTCATGGCGGAAGGTGCGGAGGTCAGGGGCCAGGTGGAGCTCCAAGGGAAGTTGATTCCAGAGGTCAGGGACCGTGACAGAATAGGCACGTCATCGGGGGACCGCCAGCTGGCATTGCCCGGCCGACAGGACCCCAAGGAGTCCTTGTCTATGTGCTCGCACAGGGCGGTTGGTATTCGATGTCAGCAGAAGTCGCTCCCTTAAATAATAAGGACCCATGTCATGTAGGACTTTGTTAGAGTTAGAACCTTGAATCTAACCCGGAGTGCAACCGGCAGCCAATACAGGCCGCGCAGGAGAGGGGAAACATGGGAGAACCGGGAGACTCCCATCACCACCCGCGCCGCCGCATTCTGCACCAGCTGCAATCTCCGGATGGTATGCAAGGGCAGTCCTAAATAGAGAGCGTTGCAGTAGCCGAGTCGTGAAGTAACAAGGGCATGAGTGACTGTATGCAGGGCATCTCGGTCCAGAAACGGGCAGAGCTGGCGAACCAGCTGGACCTGGGCAAAGGCCCCCCTGGCGACGGCCCCCACCTGCTCCTCCAATCGGAGCCGTGCATCCAAGAGGACCCCCAGGTTCCTCGCCCTATCCACAGGGGGCAGCACCACTCCCCCTATGGTCAACAATGGACATTCCAAACTGGACCGAGATGCCGGTATGCACAACCACTCAGTCTTGGCCGGGTTGAGCCGAAGCATGTTTCCGTCCATCCAGATCTGCACCGCATCCAGACAGTGAGTCATCACGGAGAGGGCATCACTGATCTGGTTTGGGGTGGAGATATATAACTGGGTATCATCAGCATATTGATGATACCTCACCCCAAAACCACGAATGATCTCATCCAGCGGTTTCATGTAGATATTAAATAAAAGAGGAGAGAGAACTGACCCCTGAGGGACCCCACAAGTGAGCGCCCTCGGGGCCGATCTCTGCCCTCCTGCCAACACCGATTGCGACCGCCCCGCGAGGTAGGAGGAGAGCCACCGAAAAACAGTGCCCCCCACCCCCAACCCCTGGAGGTGTCGCAAAAGGATACCATGGTCGATGGTATCGAAAGCCGCTGAGAGGTCTAATAGGACCAGGACAGAGGAAAAACCCCTGTCTCGGGCCCTCCAGAGATCATCCATCAGTGCAACCAATGCCGTCTCCGTGCTGAAACCAGGCCGGAAGCCTGATTGGCATGGATCCAGGTAGTCCGCTTCATCCAGGAAGAACAGAAACTGCCGAGCCACCACACTCTCAACAACCTTCACCAAAAAGCGAAGGTTGGAGACTGGACGAAAGTTGTCTAACACGGTCGGATCCAGGGCAGGCTTCTTCAGGAGGGGTCTCACCACCGCCTCCTTCAAGGCGGAGGGAAAAACACCCTCCCTTAACAAAGCGTTGACAACTGCCCGGATCCAACCGCAGGTGACCTCCCTGGTGGCATAAGCCAACCAGGAAGGGCACGGGTCCAACAAACATGTGGTGGAACTCAGGCGCCGCATAATCCCATCCACTTCATCCTCGGAAACAGGATCGAACTCATCCCAGAACACACTGGCCAGACTACCTGTATCCCATTCCTCAGACCAGTGCAAATCAGAGGACAACCCGCTCCGGATTCGAGTGATCTTATCCGACAGATATTGACCAAACTCCTCAGCCCTTCCCCGCAATTTAAAAGTCTCTTTTATTTATTTATTCTTCTTAGAGTGGAAAAGCTTAAGGAAAATGTTAGATCTCTTCTTGAAAATAAATGTTAATAATAAAAAGCATAAAGTATAACTTTAAATCATGGAGAAACTTTTTGGGAATTCAAGAGGTGCACAACAAGGGGAAGGGCAACTTTTCCAAAGTTTTTCATTTGATTTTGCATCCTATTCCATATAAAGTATGAAGAAAAATGCTCTATACTTCTCTTCCTTGGGTGTCGCACATCATGACAAGCCCTAGCCATATTTTTTTGATCTTGCAAACTGTTTAAAAAACAATTAAAAGAAAGTAAATTATGCATCAGTAGCTGGGTAAAAACATTTAATTTCCCGGATATGAAAAATAAGCACACTCTCCAAATCTTTAGACTTCAAAAGCCTTTTGTTTGTACTAGTTCATTTTTATTCTTTTCCAAGTAATTGTGCTTAAAATGTTATCTTAAAAATATCCAGCATAGTCCTAGCCATGAATCATGGCATGTACAGGATTCCCTCACCACCACAGATGACTCTTGAATCTTGCTGCTTAATTTTAGTCCTTTTTAAATATGTTTTTCTAAGTTATGTTTTAAGCACTTTGCCTAATATTCAGAGACCTTATCATTTTCATGGCTTTATTTGTTTTAAAATGTTAATCTAATGTACCAAATGTATCCTTTTAAATTTAAAATATGTTTCCCTGTATTGTGTAGACATTTCCTGAGAACTATGACATTGAAGAAACATTTTTAGTAACAGCATCTGACAGCATCTATTTCTGATTCAGTTTTCAGGAATCCATTTTGGAACTGTTTTTAAGCTTTTGTAAAGACACTGCAGTTTATCAGCTTGCTTTATCCTTCCTTCCATTCTTTCTTTC
The DNA here is from genome assembly GCA_009733165.1 of Naja naja. Classification (NCBI taxonomy): domain Eukaryota; kingdom Metazoa; phylum Chordata; class Lepidosauria; order Squamata; family Elapidae; genus Naja; species Naja naja. Next base: position 82,592,920 of record CM019155.1, on the reverse strand, counting down.
CATCTGTTTGCAACTGCATTATTCTGCAGAGTTTGTAGAAAATAAAATATTTAACTCTATGTCTGTTGTAGAGATGTTTTCTCACCCCCTCAGTATCCAGTGACAGCAGTGGATGTAAGCTTTAGTTTTAGTGTGATGTGAGCTTTAATCTAGCTTGCTTATTTTTTCTTAGTTGTTCACTAAAATGCCAACAATTGATTAAGTTGGTGCCATTATACCAGCTAATCTTCTCAAAATCATTACATCAGTACATTATACTTACTTTTAGATTTAACACCAAGCCAATTCCATCTACAGTATACTGACTTTCTTTCTTCAATTGCTCTTTACTTTCTCTGCCTCTTCTTCTCTTTCATGTGCCCAGGCCAATTTGGTAGTGGTCTGTGTATATTAAATTTGTTCATCCACAACATAATTGCTGATTTATTAGATTTCATTAGTTTGGTTAAGATATCACCAAATAACTGCAAAAAGTATGTTAATCCCCTTCCCATATATAGTTTCTTTTTTTCCACTGCTATGAAAGAATTAATGGCCTCAATCTCTTATACAGATAAACTATTTCTGTGTACTGATTATCCACACATTTATAGCAATCCTTTAGTATATTTTAGTAAAATCTTAGTTTCCATGGATTAATGGCAAGAAAGATTTACCTTTATCTGCATATTACATTAAAACGTTCAAAATTGGAAGTGGACTCACTAGAAAATTCTGAGAATTACTAGTTTTATTTCTTTTTCTCAAAAATATTGGGACAAGAATGTATCTTGTGTAAGCATCATATAAATGCATTCTGGGATTCTAGAAAGGGGAAAATGTGTTCAGAACACAACAGTTAAGCACTAGTGAGTCACCACTTAAGTAGGAGCCAGCAGAGTGCTGCAGCTGCCAACCCACCCCCCAAAAAACCCTAATGATGGCTGCATTAGCAGAGAGAGAGCATCCAGCATCATGAGAAGTGATAGTATTGTTTTATATTGCACTGGTGAGGCCATATTAGGAATACTGTGTCCATCATTGGTTCTGGTTGCTATGATACAAAAAAGGGATGACATGATAGCTGTTTTCTGGTTCTTAAAGGGCAGTCACAGGGAGGAGGACTTTGGACTTATTTTCCAAAGCACCTGAGGGCAGGACAAAAAGTTGGACAGAAGCTTGTTCAAAATGACATCCAACCTGGAAGTAAGGAAAAATGTCCTGTCACTAAGAACAATTAATGAAACAGTTTTCCTTCTGTGTGCTCTATTGATGGAGGTTTAAAAAAAAAGATTGGGCAGCCGTTTGTTCAGAATGGTATAAAGTTTCCTGCCAAGGGCAATGGTTGGACTAAATGACCTCCAAGGTCCCATCCAGTCCTATGATTCTATATTGTTTAAATTTTTTTTTTAATTACATTTATATGCCGCCCTTCTCCGAAGACTCAGGGCGGCTCACAATTTTTGGAGCACAATCCAATGTGCTCAGCAATAGCCTTCATTCCATTGTATATGCCTGCTTATTACTAAGCGGCATTTTTACAAGGTCAGCTAATTGCCCCCAACAATCTTGGGTCCTCAATTTACCTACCCCAAGAGGATGGAAGGCTGAGTCAACCTTGAGCCTGGTGGGATTCGAGCCTACAGTAGTTGTAGACAGCTGGATCTTAAGAGCAGGCATTTATTAAAACAAATTGGAATAGAGTAAAAATGAGGAATGGAAAGATAGTCCATCAAGAAGAGCTTGACAGAACTATGTACATTTAGCTTTGAAAAAACCAAATATGAAAGAAACTATTAGTATTACTATGACATTTCTTCGGATACTTGAAATAAAGTTGGGGCCATCTTCTGTCATCCCAAAATGCAGGGTACAGACTAACATTTTTAGTTAATAGAGACTATTATGTTAAACATTTCTTAATGTCTAATCAATAAAAGTTTGATAGTGAAATCATTATTCAGCGAGTGGATTCATATTCATTGGAAATAGTGACAAAAAGGATCTTTCATTATTGGAATTTGGTTTCCTTTATGCAACAGAATTTGGATTTCAAGGTTGATTGAATTCCAACAGGATCAATCCTGTTTGGTTTTTTTTTTTTTTTGCAAATTGTGAAGCTTATGGACAATCTGGGAAGCAATCCTATACCCCCACCCCATATCTATGCTTAGGGAACAAAACCACTCTTTTCTCTCCTAACCCCAGAGCTTCAGCTTTCTGCTCTGATTTTTGTTATTATGTTTTATACCACATCCTCACTGCAGTTGCTACAGGTGCAGTTAGAGCTAATGGAGAAAATGTTGGTTGCCTAAGATGATGACATCTATGATTTCATATCAGTCATTATACATTTTATATACAAAGTGGCATTAGTAGCATTACACCTTCATATCAGACACGTGTATATAATGTGTACTGAAAAACTTATTTCTTTCTCTTTCTGTAGAACAGTGGTGAATACATCATAGTCATTCTGCAATCTATGATAGCTAGGGAGCATTTACTATGGAGCTTCTTTAGTAGGAATTTTGTTTTCCAATCTTTTGCTTTTTACTTAAGGGTGCTCTGAAAGGTCCATCGTGATCCCAATATATTCTCTGGCAATGCAGACCACCAGACATGAGAAATGGCTTTGTCCAGCTTTTATTGGAGTACTCCAGCAAAAGGATCTCAGCAGCTAAAGGATCCAAGACCTCAAACAATGCACAAGCACACATTTTAAACAGTTATGATTAAGGAAGATAACACCCTAACAATCACACATTGGTTCCTTAACACATGTTTTTTTTGATTGAATTCTTCTACTTTACACTTGCATGTTTCATACGTTGCACGTTTATGTTCATAAGCTTTCTTATCAAAAGAGGTGTGACATTTACTATTATAATAAGCTAGAAGTTACCAAAGTTTATATATCTATGTACGCATCCTTCTAGCTTGTCTTTCTGACTTGTAACTTTCTTGTTGCTAGGCAGTAGTGTCCCACCATATGTTACATTCATCACAACTGCAACTTCCTGTGTCAGCAATTCCTTTAACAAACTTTTGCATTTCCAGTCTAAGTCCTTCACAATCTTTTGGTGTTGGGATGAAATTGACTAACACAGAACCTGTGAGAAGGCCTTAAAATTGTTCTTTGTTCCTTTCACATATTCATGCAGACATTATTTCATCTTAGGATTTGACGATGGTAAAACAAGAGAAACTTTAGTATCATAGACTGCACAGAAGTTTAACTTTGCCCTTTGTCAACAAGTTGAGGAAATCACCTTGTTATATTGTAAGCACTGGATTCAGAATTCTATGAAATTCAGAGGTCAAAACACATCCCAAAATGTGATCTCCCCATCCATCCAAAATGCAGATCAGGCTGATTCACTTCAGAATCTAACAAATTCCTCATTCATTTCTAGTAATCTTTTCAAAGTATCTGTCATGAGATTTGCGAAGATTTCGCTTCCTGCACATGACAACTTCAGGAATGGTGTAACATCCAGAAATTATTGTTCAGTCTTTTAAAGCTAACAAATAAGTATAACAAAATGCATTTAAGTGACAGTTCCTGTGATGTAAGAATATGACAGGATTGGTAAATTCTTTTGCAAAGTGTGTCTCTATAATTTCACTTCATAGAAAGCACATTGTCTATGATTGTTGGTCTCTCTTGACATTCTAAAGAACTTAACATGATAATAATGAAGGGACTGACATCTGCCTATCTCATATTCACTAGAAAATAAAGAGCAGATTTAACACCTTCATGGTTATAGATCAATTTTAAAAGAAAAAATACCTCTTTAAAAGATCTCAGTGCACTTCCGGGTTGAGCTCTCCTCGCCGACAGGCCGCAAATCGCGACTGTCCGCAGTTACGGCTCGTGCTCTTTCATCGGGGAGCCCCGATCATTACGATTAGGGGCTGAAGCTGCCTCGTAGGGGTGGTTGAGTAAGGGGAAACCGCCAGCCAGGTTGAGGGAAGCCGCATCTCCCCCTCTGAGCTTGGCTTTTTCCCCCCGAAGATGACTGAAGTGGTGGTCCAAAATGGCCACCCTGAAGAGGAGGCCTCAGCTGGACTAAGATTTGTGCAGGAGGGAAGAAAGAAGTAGATAGCATATGAATCGGGACAACTGGGCAAAACAACTAAATAAAAGGTACCTCGGGATTAATGTAACAATGAACTTTTTAAAAAAGGAGAAAAGAAAACAATGGGAAGGAAAAAAATAAGAAAAATAATTATGACAGCTAAACGGGGCTTTGAACCGGGAAAGGGAGAAGCCAGAACAAGATATTTAATTAAATTGGACTAAAATACCTTGACAATAAGCAGGCATAAATTAAAGACTTAAGACTGTCAAAATAAAAAATAAAAATAAGGGGGACAAATATACAAATTGAAGATTTGATTGTATTTGAATATTGAGGCTCAAAAAGCCCTGAATAACAAAATAGAGGAAAAAGGTGAAGATTTTGTATAACGGAGAGTGCCATCTTGTGGACAAAAATTTAAATTTAAAGAAGAGGGAAAATATCCTGTTTCTTTGTGAACTTGAGTTGATACAACTTTAAATAAATATTGAAACAATAAAGCAAGAATCTCAGAAAGTGAAAGTTGAACTAGAATAAAAGAAGAAGTAAGGAAAAATTGACTGCGGGACTAATTGGTGATGTTGGTATAGACCCTGGGTTGGATTGTGAATCTAGAAAACCTGAAGAAGAAAGAAGGAAAATAAAAGTTTTTGTGGATTTCAGTGATTATAAGGTATAAAATATTTATCCTGCCGATATCGAGCGCCACCCGTCCCGTGCGGGCACATAGGCAAGGACTCCTCGGGGTCCCGTCGGCAAGTCAATGTCGGCTGGCGGTCCCCCGGCGGCGAGCCTATTCTGTAGCGGTCCCCGACTTATGGAATGAACTGCCTCTGGACCTCCGTCTGGCCCCTGACCTCCGCACCTTCCGCCGCGACTTAAAGACCTGGTTGTTTGACCAAATCGGGCTGTGATTACCTCACCTGGGCCATGGGATAATTTTAAGTATTTTAATTTGGTTTTATTGGGCTTAATTGTTTAATTCTTTTTTAAATAATTATTGTATTGTGTGTTTTAATTGTGAGCCGCCCCGAGTCTTCGGAGATGGGGCGGCATATAAGTCCAATAAATAAATAAATAAATAAATAATAAAAGTGTGCAATGATGATATCTCTTTGGGAACTAAAAATGGAACTTAAAAATATGAGAGAATTACTACCGGAAAGGGGTGAATCACTTTGCTCTGTCTTAGAAGATATGGAAATGGCGATTGAAGAACAAGAAGAAAGAACTTCAGAAAAGGAGGAGTTAGTTCAAGGAGAAGCCATCTTAAAAGAGACAATTAATACAAAGAACACCACAAAGAAAAGGGAAAAGAAGGGAGGTTAAAAATGAGATCTAAGAAGGTAATTAAACAGGGGAATACCTGTGAAATTAGGAAAGGTAGAAAGGTGCAGCAGAAAAGGGAGAAAGAAGATATAAAGAGAGGGAGGGATATAAACTGGAAGGAGAAAAGATATGGGAAGATGAAGGGGAGGAGAGGCAATAAGAAACAGGAACAGAAAATAAAGAAATATGGTAATTATAAAATGATGAAAGGAAACTGCTTTCATAGAGATAATGGTTAATAAATTAAAAAGGGGGATTCTGCATGGAGATGAGGGGTAAAAAGAATATATTTGCAATCATAAAATACTTAGAAAATAGGTTAATATAGAATATTAAAGGAGGGATGGACACTGATATTTCTTATTAGATGAATGTATATTTTTATTCTTATTCTTAAAAGAAACGTTAATGTCTATTAAATAAATTGAATTAATTGAAATGAACTGTGAAGATGTTTAAAAATGAGATTTAATATCAGTGACCAGGATTAGTTATTTTTTATTTCTATTTTGAAATCATAAATAAATCTTATAATTAAAGGGGGAAAATATGTTGCAGAATCTGATTGAAAAGATATACGATGTTATGTAGTTTTCTCTTTTTTTCTTTTTTTCTCTTTTTTTTCTCTTTAGGGAATGACTATTATTATTTTAACCACTGAGGTGATACACTCAAATTAGTAAAAGGGGCGGGGAGTCTTATGGGTTTTTTTTCTCTTTTGTGTAAAAGCTTGTATTAATCTAGAACTATGGAAAGAATATATGATGAAATGGCAAATCTGACAGATAAAAGAAATATTTAAATGAGAAAAGAATATTAATAAGTTAAGATAGTTTAAGGAAAGACATTGATAATCTTTTTTATATTAGGCAAACACATTGTTATTTTTATTCTTAAAAGAAATATTAATGTTTAAGAATTATCTCTGAAATAATTAAAATGAAATGAGAGGAAGTTTAGATTGAGATTAATATTAGAGATCAGGATTAATTTGTTTGTTCTTTTTTTCTGTAAAAATTGGAATGGAAAAAGTAAAAATTGGATAAGATAGGAAGTTGAATGTAAAAAATGAATATATAACTATTGTCATATTTGCATGTAAAAGTGGACCCGGAAATATGTTGTCTACTGAAAAGAGCCTTTTAGTATTTGCATTGTGAAAAATAGAATAAAACTTGTTTAAAAAAAAAAACTCACTGCAGAATGGTCATAAATTGAGTCATAATCAGCATGCATGGAACAACTTTTTAAAAGGTTATCAAGCTCCTATGTCCAAATGATTGACAGCAATGAAAATGTCTTATTGGTGATATTTTGGGGCCTTTTTTTGAAACATATTTGCCAGACTTTTTGTGTGACATTTAACAAATATGGGAAAAAGAAACATTAATAGAAAAGAAGACAGCTCAAGCACAAGGCTTTGATTTGTTTTTGTTTTTGTTTAAATAATCAGGTCCCAGTGTCAACTTTTAAAGATAAAGTTCTTACTGTAAACAAATTTAGGAACATTGCATAGCATTTGTTGTTTAACAGTTTATGTACCTTGACTTTGTGGCAAGTGGGAAGTGTGACAGTGGTGGGATTCAAATATTGTTGCCACCGGTTCAGTGGGTGTAGTTTGGTGGGCACGCTTTGTGCACGTGCATACACTTTGCATGCACGCGCATGCCAAATGCGCACTTTGCACAGGTGCAGAGGTGTTTGCGCAGGTGCAGAGGCATTCTACCTTGCCTCCTGCAAGCCTGAATGATCTCCCAATTGCTTCAACAGCTGCTGCGCAGTACTATTCTGTGTTGCACAAAGCAGCTGCACTTCAAATTCAGCGGATAGAGGTGAGTATGGGAGCCTGGGCAGCCCAACAGCAGAGCCATTAGAGCAGCGCAGAGAACTAGTCTGGTCTCCGCTGTTCATTGCTCCTACCGGCTCTCCAGAACCGGGCAGAACCAGTCGAATATCACCACTGAAGTGTGATATGTAGATTAATATGTAAATTAAACACATGTGTTTTTGTATTAAGAGACATTTAATGCATATGGATATATTTTGTGCACATAATATAATATAAATGCACATTTATATAAATATAAATGCACATTAAATGAGATATAATATTAATATAACATTAAATGAGAACTTATGCTGGGCTTATGCTGCTGAATTTAAAAGGTAACATGATTTTAAATTTTATTACAAGACTGGGATGTTCTCATAGCTAGAACACAAAACGTTTTTTAAAGGAATACATTAAAAAGTTTTTGAAGTAAAGTGAAACTGCTTTGGTTGCAAAGTTTAGCAGATGTCTCACATTGCTGATATTTAAATAGCAACTATTCTGAGAATTCCCAAGGTATTAATTCCACTTTTTTATGTCTGCACAGCTTTATCGACTATACTCTTTTCTTAAACAAGATTCCTGTCAGAAAACCTATTAAATAAGCTTTCCCACTAATGCTGGACTGTGTGTGTGGTTTGTTACTAAATCTGCTACATTACTAGCTTAATGTCTGAGGAATTGCACAATAGATTAGAAAACTGAATGGAAATCATAGGAGACACTTTATGCTGGAGACCTAAATGCAAATATCACAACTACATGGTTAAAGTCATATATACTATTTGCATCATAAATCTGATTATATAATGCACAGGTTTTTTCATAAATTTCACAATACCATTTTACTCTAAGAATATATATATATATATATATATATATATATATATATATATATGTAGGTCTTGGTGTATTCGGTGTTGTCCCGTGTAAGATTGACAAGACCGAATACACCAAGACCTACATACCTTTACCCGTGAAAATCTACGAAAACATATACATATATATATATATATATATATATATATATATATATATATATATTCATCCATAGAGATTGAAAAAAGACCTGAAAGCATGAATAGAAGAGATTACTCCACCAGACTGTCAATTATCTGGAAGGCTACACTCATTAACAAAAAAATCTCCACACCACAAGCCAAGCAAACACCTGGGCACAAACAGACCCCTCCTGATACCTCCAGCCCAAACACACCCCAACCAGCCACCCAGATGAAACCTAGCTTCCTAAACGATAGCCGGCCATTCACCGAAGCCAAGCCGCGCTAAAAGCCCACAATACACAAAACACAATGTTGCCAGCCAATCAAGACAAAAAAACGCTACAAAACAGACAGAAGGTATTAGAAACACCAATCAAGCAGAACACAGCAAACTCCAAGACCAATAAATACAGACCAAGACTCCCAACCAATCAGAATGAAGAAAAAACTTTTCTAACAAAGCACAAGGCTAGCACCAAATTTAAAACAGAAATGGCTGCAAAAGCCTGACACACAGACGAACCCAATACACAAGCCTGATGATGGCAGATGAGATTCTGCCAAAACATCACTACAACTTTAAAAGCACAACTATAATGACGTGGGAAAATACCCGAACAAATGAGGTGACTGGATGGAGCTGAGAGTTTACTGGCAGGATGCCCTTCTTGATGCCTATGTGGAGTTTGTACCATAAGAGATAAATATCTGCCGCTACCTAGGATTGAACTCTCAACCTTCAGAGTGGGAGGTGAGCATCTTTACTACTATTTAGAAAAATATATCGACATTAACCTTGTCTGCTTTCTCAACAAGATAAAATTAAGAGGAAAAAATGACCTTGCCAGTGATGTTGTGACAGCACAAAAATATGCTTCTGGGATTCAAAAGAGAGTGAAATGCAATTCTGAGTATTTTCCACAATTATTTTTACTCAAGTAATAGTGATAAATCTTTATCACTACCCCATAGCCTGATTTGGATTTCTACTATAAAACAGCAGTATTCACATATAATTCAAGATTGAAGTAAAAATGGTATTACTGGCAGGGTAATCATGAAAAAACATTTCTAAAAAGCATGCAGAAACAGATTCAATGGTTCACACATTATATTTGAATAAAACCTTATACTGGAAAGGGAGATTCTTATTTGCTATAGAAAGAGATAATATTCAAGGATTATTCTCCACAGTATTATAGTCATAATAGTAACCAGCAATTGATGCTAATATATATCCCATTATTATTTTAATTTCTACACCCATAATACAAAGAATAAAATAGAAGAGGAAAATGTATTCATTTTTAACAGGTTCCACACCACTACTAGAATAGCCCAAATATTTACAGGTAATTTGCCATATCCACAAAATTAAAAATGTAAAGAGAATTTCAGAGTTTTTTGATGAACAAAAGAGACATAAAGTTTATCTTGCCCAAAGTGTCATTCAAACATATGATGCATGCTTACTCTAAGAAAATTTGAGCTCACTTGAAGGTTAAGTTGTGCTAAATTCATTATCTTCACATTACGCTTCATTAATTAGTTTATTTTTATTTTTCTGTTAGTTTGAAACAGGAGTGGGATTATACCTGGTCGGTCTGGTTCCATAGGACCGGTTGTTATGATTCTGCCCAGTTCAGAAAACCAGCAAATTGCACCACTGGCTGGCCCTGACCCTCCCCGCCCTGCCCACTCACTCCTTACCTGGCATGCGCAGCATCCAACTTGTCTGCATTAGCCTAATTTTTGGTAAGTTGCTATTTTTCCTTTTATTTTCCAATCACCAGCTGTTCCTACTATCAGCTGTGTCGGGAGATTTAGATTAGCTAGAAAGCAGGAAATCGTAGGATTTCTTGCTTTCTAGCTAATCTAAAAGCAGAGCTGAACCTTCCTTAGGACTAAAGCTTCTATTTTTCAGTACAGACTCAGGTAGCAGATTGCAGAGTGGTAGATCTCTAAGTGAATCTGTGATTCTGGGAGCAACTCAATCTGCCTGCCTGCTTTCCCTGAATTTGGGTAAAAGTTGCTTTTTTATAAAAAAATTCAATATTTACATAAATATTTACAATATTTACATGCAAGGCATGCCCACCCAGTCACATAACACCAAGCCACATCCACAAATTAGGCCATGCCCACAGAACCTGTTGTTAAGAAATTTGAATCCCATCCCTGAGTATAATCATCAAACAATTGAATTTACTAGGCTACTAGAGAGACTCAAGTGACTTAATTGAAAGGTAACCACTAACTTCATGACTGGATTGTGAGTTTGATAGGAATATCTAGCTGGTTATTCTAGAACACTAAATCTTGGACTAGGGAAAACTGTGCTCTGTTGGAAGAAGACTTTTCTCATTTTTATGTTTCTATAAAATTACTTACATTGTTGATGCCACATATATTAAACTAAGGTTGTCCATTATTTATTGAGTAGCTAGCCTGCATCCTTGAATTTCAGCTTGTCTATTTTTTATGACTGACATTTCCAGCCCTAATAATTCTTCAGCTTGGAAAACAGTGGAAGATGGCCTATTAGTTAAATATCTAAAGAATTCCTTAATATCGGCAATATGCCTTTTCTAATTTACTTTACAACCTAATTTCCTGATATTACACCGAATTTATGATATATTTTGCAATATTCCAAGCAGTTTTTTTAAATCACAGAACTAATTCACAAAACCCTGTAAAGAAGTCCAGTACTATTATATTATTTTCATATTAGAGATAGAAGCTGAAAAAACATTTTGCCCATGGCATGTAATTTTATAGCTAAGATGTCAATTGAATCAAATGTTTATAGTTCATAGTTCAGTCTTTTCTAGTTTTTATTCATTTTCTTTCAGAAAAGATTTCTGACTAGCCATCAGACAGCTTTACAAGTATAACTTTAGAAGAGTTGTGAGTTAAAAGTTGGATTTCCACTGTACAGTTGTATAACATACAATGTATCTACAGTTAATTTTCTTCTTTCTTTGCTCCTGGCATACTTTATTATTTTAAACATTGCTGCAAACATATGCCAGCAACCTTACAGTTTAGATCAATAAACTTTTCTGATTAAGAAATCAAAGTTTCCACATGTGCATCAATATACTAGACACTAAAATTCTCATGTTTGTAACCTTTAGGTTGAGTGAAATGGTGCATATTGCATTTTTTTTTCTAATCAAGATACCTCAACTCAGCTGATTTTCAGAAAATGTTCAAAATCTGGGAGTCACAACTCCTGAGGGAATGAAATTTGGGAATGATGTGGCTTCTTTAAGTGCTACTACTGCTTCAGCACACAGCATTGCAGCACAGCAGCAGCAATGATAAGCTGCAGGCACATGTTCTGCATTTTTAACATTCTGACAGGTTCCCACAAGCCCATAAGAACTTATACTTATATACAATCCTTGTTCCATCCCCCATTAGCAGCAGCCAATTATCTGCTTTTGGAGAAGGGAAGGGAAGGAAGGGAAGGAAGGGAAGGGAAGGGAAGGGAAGGGAAGGGAAGGAAAGGAAAGGAAAGGAAAGGAAAGGAAAGGAAAGGAAAGGAAAGGAAAGGAAAGGATGGAAGGCACAAAGGAGCAAAGGAGGAAGAAAGGGAAGGAAGAACGGAAGGATTTCTAATGCTCACTGCCAACTTTCCACAAGAAAAATCAATGGGGAAGCCAATAGGAAGTTGGAACTTTTGTTCCCATTGATTTTTCCCCCCTGTTCATGGTCATTCTATTGCTCTGCTATGATAAGGAAATATCTCTGAAACAAAGATCTAATAGATAATGAGTTGTAGAAAATACCATTAATAATATCAAGATGTAAAGAAATCTGATAGCTAATATTTCACTTTATTTTAACATTCTTTCTATTTTGTACATTCTGAAGGTTCACTGCCAGATTTTCATCAACATAGAAATATTTTAAATATAATTTATAATGACCTATTTGGAAATTTTCCTACAAACGTAGCATTTTGACACTCCATCCCAGGGATAAAAATCCATATATATATTCTGCTTGGAAAGAACAATGAACTAGGCTTCTGGGAGGGATTATTTGTGAATAAAAACTGCTGTGCAATGTGCTGGATGACAATTCTTATATATAACCAGAGCATCTGGGCTATGACAATGAAGCCAGTTTGTCTATGCTAGTCTTTTACCATAATAAAGATTTGATTAACTTAGTATGTCAGTGAAAAGAAAAGAGACACTGATATAAGATGAGCTGCTTTCTGAACAGCATATTAATTATTGGCAACCATATAACTTCCATGGTAAGTAGGTGTCTTAGTTTTGTGAAAAAATTAATAAAATATTTCACATATATTTAATCTAACTTAAAATCTCCAAATTCAACTGAAAGAAATATATGTTTTCATTAATATTTGTTAACAACATTCCAGAAGAAAACAATTCTTAATCTTAAGCATTAAAAAAAAGCAACATTCATAGTCTTTCTAATAATTCATTCATATAGAATACATAATTATGATGATTCTAAACCAAAAATGCTACTAGCAATATCATAAGAACAGCTGATCTGACTCAAATCAAATATCTGAAATTCGTATCATTTTCTATTCACAGTATCAAATGGGTGAAACTTAATACTTGGAAATTTCCATAACAAACTGAACAACCTACTATATTTATAGATGATGCATAGCCACCTTTTTGCAATGTTCTTAAAATCCCTCCACCAAAAGTACTGAAGTATTGATACATAAGAGCATTCCTTCATTCATGAGAACTTATCAAGTTAGTGCAAACATATGCAATCAGGACCGCTATCAAGATAATAATTGTTTATCATGAATTTTGGTTGGATCAAACATAAGGATGGCTAAAAGAATCATATTAAGAAATTAGAAAAGTGGTATTATTCCAGATGGCAAAGGATGGTTGTTGAAAAGGTGTGATCTCATTGCCATGCAAAATTTAATAATTACTACTAAATAGACAAGTCTTTTGATGCTTATTGCAAATGTAGTTACCCATGGTAACAGTTAATTAAATAATAAATTTAGAAAAACAATACTGATTTCCAAGTTATTTTATTATATAATTATCATCCACCTTACTTACTGCTTACCGATCAATAATGGCACACATATCAATGCTAATATTGGCAAAACTTCCCAACTTTCTTTGCTCTATTGCATGTAAATCCACCAATTGATCATCCACATGAATAAACTGCATACAGCCCTGGAATGACCGCTGAAGAAAACCTGGAAAAAAAGGGAATAGTCAATAGGCAGTTCAAGAAAATATATACTTGTCATAAAAAAGAATCTATTCTTTTCCTTAACAAAATATATTTTGCTAGAAACCCATAAAATTGTGAAAAATTGAACCAGAAGACTTTCAAAAGCAAAAAAATTATTTTATGATAGAAACTTCAACAGTATTTTTGCTAAAGTTGTAAACATGCCAGAAACCTAGTAACATATGCTTAAAATGTACTGTTGTTAATCACAAATTATCATATGAAAAGAAGTTAGTATGATAAAATCCCCTGGGGTAATTTGAAATATCAAATTAAATCCTTCATAATATGTAGCACTACATCCTACAACACCTTGAATCTCCAAATACCTATGCAAGGGTCCACAATTAAATCAGCTAGCAGTACCTGAACACACTTGTAAGTGGATCATAAGCTTCCTAACAGACAGGAAGCAGCAGGTGAAGCTAGGCAGAATCAAATCTGATACCTGTACAATTAGCACAGCCCCCCTCCCAAGGCTGCGTGCTTTCTCCACTTCTCTTCTCCCTATATACCAATGACTGCATCTCAAACATTCCATCTGTTAAAATACTGAAGTTTGCAGATGACACAACAGTGATTGGAGTGATTTGAGACAATGACGAATCCGCATACAGACAGGAGGTTGTACAACTTGCCTCGTGGTGTAACTGGAACAATCTGGAACTGAACATCCTCAAAACTGTAGAAATGGTGGTAGACTTAAGAAGAAACCCTCCCATACTACCAACCTCCTACAATACCAGACAACACTGTATCAACAGTAGAGACCTTCAAATTTCTAGGTTCTATTATATCACATGACCTAAAATGGACACCTAACATCAAAAACCTCAACAAAAAAGCACAACAAAGAATATTCTTTCTGCGTCAACCCAAAAAGCTCAAACTGCCTAAGGAGCTACTGATACAGTTCTACAGAGGAATTATTGAGTCTGTCATCTGCACCTCTATAACTGCCTGGTTTGGTTCTGCAACCCAACAGGACAGACACAGACTTCAGAGGATAATTAGGACTGCAGAAAAAACAATTACTACCAACCTGCCTTCAATCGAGGACCTGTGTACTGCACGAATCAAAAAGAGGGCTGTGAAAATATTTACAGACCCCTCACTCCAGGACATAAACTGTTTCAACTCCTTCCCTCAAGACGCTATAGAGCACTGCACACCAGAACAACTAGACACAAGAGCAGTTTTTCCCCGAACACCATCACTCTGCTAAACAAATAATTCCCTCAACACTGTCCAACTATTTACAAAGTCTGCATTACTATTACTATTAATCTTTTCATCACTCCTCATTTCCCATCCCCTCCCACTTGTGACTGTATGACTGTAACCTTGTCGCTTGTATCCTTATGATTTATATGGACTGTTTCCTAGTATGATTTGATTGCTTATTGTACCCTATGACTATTATTAAGTGTTGTACCTTATGATTCTTGATTCTTGGAGAATGTATCTTTTCTTTTCTGTATACAGAGAGCATTTGCACCAAGACAAATTCCTTGTGTGTCCAATCACACTTGGCCAATAAAAGAATTCTATTCTGTTCTGTTCTGTTCTATTCTATAAAATCCCCTCGGGTAGTTTTAAAATATCAAATTAAATGCTTCATAATATGACCTCATGTGTTCAGCAGCCTTTTTCTATTACATGAATTGTTTACAAAAGTTTAAAGATCTTTAGTTGCAATTAAGTTGCAGTTAAGAAACAGATCATAATTGATTGGCCTAAGATTCAACTCCAAATTAACAGTAACCCAGATCCTGTTTATTTCAATAGGACTCAGCAAGGAAAAACTTTATTTTCCTCAGTGGAAAATAATTTGGCTGTTAGAAATCAAATCTCCCAACTGCAGTAGAGCCTAGTTTTGCAGCATTGCCTCAACAAGAAAAACCTGTCCACCTTTTCTTAGGTTATTTTATTCTCTATTAACAGAAACCATTTTGGTTTATTTATATTTTCTATTTAAATATACACATAATAAAATTAAAAATTGAAAAGGGGCTACATAGTATTTGTAATTTAAAATAAACTCTCTAATGTACATAGTTTCCCCTCTTTTCTATTACCTGTTCTACAATGCCTTATTTATTAACCACTTAAAAGGATCTTGTAAATGTTAAAAAGTTATACAAATAATACAAAAATTATTTATAAATATATAAATGAAAAACCCCTATTTTAACTACCTCATTCCTCTTTTTGTTCTCTTTCTCTTGGTCTTCATTTAGAGTAGCCTTTCAATATACATAGGTGTTTTTTTTTAATTCCACTTTGCAAGAAGGGGAATTGAAATTATAGGTGACTTACAATTCAAAACACATACAAAATGAACCA
The DNA here is from genome assembly GCA_009733165.1 of Naja naja. Taxonomy (NCBI): domain Eukaryota; kingdom Metazoa; phylum Chordata; class Lepidosauria; order Squamata; family Elapidae; genus Naja; species Naja naja. The sequence goes on along the minus strand of CM019155.1, from coordinate 82,577,075 downwards.
AGGGTTCATGTGTTTCTAATAAAATGACAACAGTTCCGCTTTCTAGTGATTTTAAAATAAAGAAGAAACTACTGCTACACCTGTAAAAACATTCTTGTTTCATGAAAAAAGTATTTGGATCTAGTCTTATTAAATAAATAAAAACTGGAGGGAATCACATTGAACTCAGGAGGTTCTAATAAGCTTTGGTTAGGATCTGATGACTCTCTATGTAATTATCACTCAATTCACAGTTTAAAGTTCTCCTGCACATTAATATTAAAGAATGGAGTTATGCCAAAGTGACATCACTTAAATCAATTTAAAGAAAGTGCATCTAGTCTTAAATACTCAGAAAATATCAGCAAGGTTCTGCAAAATATTTGTTAGTTGCTTTGCTTTTTAAAGTTTTTCTTTCACCTTGACGGCCAGCTGTAATACTGGGTAACATGCAATTGTTTATGAAGCAAAAATTCTTGCTTTGCTTACAATATCTGAGTTACAGATCTCAGATACTAATTTAAAGCCATTTATTTCTGTATGAGTGGCCTTCAGCCATGTAAAATAACATATAAATGTTGAAAATTGTAAAAGTCTTTAAAAATAAATGAAAAGGTACACATAAATTATTTAAACAAAGTGAAATAAGATGAAAACCACAAACCAAGGAAGGTTTAAAATTGTCCAAGCAAGAAATGAATAACATTAAATAGATATTCTTAGAATTAAGTGAGCTTAAGTAGTTCAAAAAACCTGTTATGTGTCTGGACATGAGTTATTCAAAGGAATAGAGTGGTAATGATAATGGAAAAGTATATCCTCATTATGTAATAGCTATAATACAATAGTAGTATATAAAGGTCAGTGGCTATGAGTGAATATAAGCTCTTCTGCAGTGGTGGGATTCAAATAATTTAACAACCTGTTCTCTGCCCTAATGACCGGCTGGGTAGGCGTGGTTGGTGGTCATGTGACTGAGTGGGTATAGTCAACTGAACATCACTTACCACGCCCAGTTCTGCCTCCCAGCCACTCACCTCAAAGGCCTCAACAAGATACAATCTCTATTTATTCACTATTACCGAACATCACTTAACGGTGGCAATTAAAATAACAAAATTCATTTAAATCTTGCTTAGCAATAGAAATTTTGGCTCAGTTGTGGCCATAAGTTGAGGACTTATGTAGTATAAGGAGCCTACTTCACTCATCCCTTTGAGATGACTTGTAAGAAACATTTCAAGATGAAAGATTTTGGGCGCAGGTGGTGTTGGTGTTGCCGAAACAAGTCTGCTTCTCTCCTCAGTTGCTGGGGCAGCCGCGCTTGGCTGAGGGCCACTAGAAGGAGGTGGGGAATCTGAATGAGGATGGCACTCATGACAAGAAGACCCTTCAGTTGCTTCTCACATGAGAAGCTGAGTGCTACCCGGCTCTCTTGGGAGTGAGGGAGAATAATAAGGCCACCCAGCTAGCAGGCCAAAGGTTCACTCACTCACTTTCTTTACTCTCCCGCCTCTGCTCTTGCAAGTTTCACTGCCTTTTCTCTTCCTGGCTCCCTTTTTTTCGGAAGTACTCCCCTCTCTGCTAGCAGCCGCCCCCTTCTCCCTCTTCCTCCTCACTGCCAGGTGATCCCGTGTGAAGGGGATGGCCACATCTTTTAAAAAGGACTTTTAATGAAACCTCCAATGTGATGGCCAAGATTCAATCCCAAGCCAACTCCCCCAGCTCTTCCCTCCCCACCTTGTGCATCTGCTTTATTCACTAAATTGGGTCTAGAGCCTGGGGAAGGATGAGAAATTTAAATGGGCAGGAGGGGGGAAGGACAGAAAGCCAGCAGAGTGAGATTCATGAAGTAAACTCAAGTTCCTTAGCCTGCACCAGCAAAAGGCAGCGGGGGGTGGGCTGGCTGTGGCAGGGAATACAAAGGACAACTGGAGAGATAGAGCAGTGCTTGGCTTCAAAGAAAAGTTTGCTTCAGGGCAACTGGCGCAACTAATTTCTAAAACAGAAGATCCTGCTACGATCCAGATCCTACAAAACAAGCCACGGTGTTCAGGCCATGAACCCACCTCCTGCCTTTCTAAAGGATATCCTACTCACCACCCTGCTTGCTCCCACATGTTTTCACCACAGTCTCACCCTTCTCTGTATTATTTCACTTACCTCTGCCCCATTTCCCCTCCTTCAGAGGCTCCTTACTCACTCTCCCTGCTTTTTCACCCATGACCACCCCTTTCTTCATCCCCCGCTCCCCCCACTACCTGGCTTCAGCTTGTGGAGTGACCAGGACTGGGAGAGTCAAACCGGTTTTTTAGGTGGCTGCCTTTGCACAGGGTCAGATGGCAGGCAGTCATCTCCTCCTTCTTGGCCTTAAACATACACACAGAGCAAACATGTACACATCTCATGGTGCCAGAGGGACTCGTCCACACCCCAGAGTGCCAAGAGGCTGAATTTCACGATGCACTCCAGGATCTTCTGTGAGGAGATGGCATGTGGGCGAATCCCTCCAGTGCCATGAGGTGTGTGTGTTTGCTCTGTGTGTATGTTTCAGGCCAAGAAGGAGGAGACGACTTGGCTGAACTTTTCCTGCTTTCCTTCACAGCTGAAACTGCTTGGAAGGCAGCTGCCATGGCCTGTCCTTATTTGATGCTACCTACTGTCTGGCCCTTTGCAAAACAGCCAAGCAGGGAAGGATGCTGAAAGGCAACTGAGCCTTGCCATGTCCACCCCGAGGCAGCCTTTTGGCTGAGTGCCTTACTTCAGGGGCAGCTGTGGTGAGCAGAGTGGCTAAGGCATAAAAAGTTAACAACCAGTTAATCCAGATCGGTGAGAACTAGATGAATCCCACCTCTGCTTTTCTGCCTTATAGAAGACCTTCAAGCCCCCTTCCAGCCCTGTGATTCTATGTTATAAAAGTCTATGCCCCAACTACAGGAGCAAAGTTAAAATACACTGAGGAATTCTATGACAAATTGCATCCGGTTATAAATACAACAGTCCAAAAGGATATAATGATGTCAAAATTGAAGAATGCAGTCATTTGGAACTACAGTACAGGAAGCTTTTGAGTCAGAATATAGGATAACAGAATATTATGAAGAAAACCATTTATTGCAAGTATCTGCTTCAAGCAATAAAAATAGATGGACAACACTGAAACCAAATTGGAGAGGGCTGGGCTGATGTCTGTACGAGATGATGGGCGATTCAAGAGCTCCTGAAAAGTCATCGATATCCTGCAGCTGGATGGTCCAATTGGATCTTAACCATTCCATAGAGATGGTGAACAAGGGGAGCACATTCTGTTGATCCCAGGGACATTGCAAACTCCCTGGTAGATCCAGAAAAAGCTCTCCAAACTGGCTGCAGTGGAAAGCAGCCATTGAAGCTGCTGAAAGGCTGAGACAGCTCTGGAATGGAAGAAGAAAAGAAAGGAAAGTGTGTCGGATCTGGGTGAGGACGTTTTTTTTTAATTCTTTTGCTAAAATAAAATAGTACCCTAAGGGGAAAAGAATTTTAAGAAGATAAGAAGACAGAAGAGAGAGATTAGCAGCGATGAAAGCATGTCTTTAACTGTCAAATAGTATTAGGATTAATTTACTGTTTTTTGTATGATATTAATTTTTTTAACTGGACTGGACTCTGTGGCAATTAAATAGAGAAAGAAAATTTTTAATTTTAATTTAAAATAATTGGATTACTTTTCCCTTTTTGTTTTGTTTTCCTTTTTTTTTAACCTATTAACTTTTAAACTTTAAAAGTGAAACTTTTTGGATTCTTTTTGGAAACAGTATATTAAAATAGTGAAAGTTAAGCAATAGTGCCACCTAGGGGCTACAGAAAAACTGGAGACATCGAAGAACTGAATCTGTGAGAAAGTTGTTTTGTCTGCAAGCTGTTCAGAACTAAAATCTTTTTTATTACTATTGTTTTCCCTTTTTGTGCATTGTTCCTTTGTGGAGTTATTATTTTTCCTTTTTTGAAATGGAGGACTTGCCCTTTTTTTGGCTGGATTTTTTATAATTGGATTAAGGTAGAGAAGAACCTGAAGAAAGCTGCATCTGGACTAATTAGCAGATATTTATTATTTGGGATTACAACTACTTTGAGATGAGGAAGACAGCTACAACAGCATCTTCGATCCCTACCTCTTCCTCTTTAAGTCCAGCAGGTCAGCGATCTGAGAAGAGAATACCAATTCTTGACAAAGATTCTAATTAAGAAAGGAGTGGATTATAGATGGCTAATTCCAGAAGGTTTGATGTTCATCCGGCAAGTACAAAGACATAGATTGGACTCAACAGAGAAAGCAGAGCAATTTTATGATTAATACTTCAGAGGAAAAGAAGAAGAGAGAATAAAAGATGGAGAAATAATTAAACTTCAAGAGGAGATGTCTGAAGAAAGGGATAAAGAAAAAAGAGAAGGAATATGAGAAGAAGGAGCAATCGGTGGAAGGGTAGAATCAAAAGAGCCAAGAGAGCAAAGGACAATGAGAGCCATAAATCCTATATATAAAGTTTAAATGATGGCAGAAGAGAAGAAATTAATGTCTATAAACATAAGTGGACTGAATTTGGCCATCAAAAGGAAAAAGACATTTCACAAATTAGAAAAATTAAAGTTAGATATAATATGATTACAAGAAATACATATTAAAAAACAGCATGTACAAATATTGGATTATCCTAGACTTGGTAATTTGTATGCATCATTGGTGCAACAAAATAAAAGAGGAGTAGTCTTATATATTAAGAATACAATAAAAGCTAAATTAATCTTTACAAATGAAGAAGGGAGGATATTGATGGTTGGAATAATTGACAATAATCAAAAGATACTTTTAATTGTAATGTATGCACCAAATGATAAACAAGAGGAGCTTTATAAAAAAACTACACAAGAAAATAATAGAACTGGAATATGACAATATATGTATTCTAGGAGACTTTAATGCGATAGTGGATACAAAGTGGGACTACAAAACACAGAAAATAAATTAAAAAAACAGAAAGACACTATTGAAATCTTTTTTCAAGATGGCAGAGGAACTAAGTATTCAAGATGTTTGGAGACAACTGAATAACAAGAATAGACAATATACATTTTATTCAAATAGACATTTATCATGGTCAAGAATTAATATGATTTGGATGTCAATAGAATTGATCTCAAATGTACAAGAAATAAACATCAAAACAAGTACTTGGGCAGACCACAATCCTATATGGGTCAAGTGGAAAGGACAAAAGAAAAGACCAAGATGGACTTTGAATAATTCAATCTTGAAGGAACAAGAATTCCTAAAAAATATAGAAAAAGAATTGGCTTTCTTCTTTAAAGAAAATAAAAAAAGAGGAAACTTTACTACAAAATGTATGGGATACTATGAAGGCTTATATCAGAGGACTGATTATAACTTATACAAGAAGAAGGAATTGTTTGCGCATGCCTGAGTAATGGCGGCCCGACATCGGTGAGCGCCATGGGGAGGGTGGGTTTTTGGTCATTTGGGGGGGTAGGTGGCTCACTCTTTTCACCCAGCCCCCTGTCTCGTTACCTGGGGGTGTGGGGTGTCCAGCAGTGGTCCTGTTATTGTTGGGGACCAGATGACAGAGGAGATATCAGCAGTTTGCCTCACTGGTGTTCGGTGACAATGGCGGCGGCAGAGGCGATGGTGGCGGCGGAAGAAGGTGGAAGGAGGCAGCAGCGGCGGTGCTATCAGTGTAGCTGTCGGCGTAGACTGGATGGCAGAGGGGCGATGGTGGAGTGTGGTGTTGTTGGCGAGGATGAAGAACCAGCTGGAGGGCCCAACAGATGGCTGAAGGCTGTTTGCGATGCCTGTGCTGAGCCCAGCGGATGGCCCAGCAGGAGGCCCGACGTTCAGCCCCGTGAGTGCGCTGTTGCTGCGCTTGGCTGGGCGTGGCTGAGGAGGCCTTTGCTGGGTGAAGGATGTAAATTTTGTGGGTGGTTTGGGGGTTTGAGAAGTTGGCTGCCACCTGGGTTTTGCGTCCTGGGTCTGGCAGCTGAACTTAGCCACTCTTCTATCTCTGTGGAGTTGGAGAGTGATCTGAGAAACTGGCCACCACCCGGGTCTTGCGACCGGGATTTAGGTCACTGAACTGAGTCACCTTTTGAGGGTTCTATAATATCGTGGACCTGTAGCATTGTGGACCTGTTGGACTTCTGCCTGCTGCGACCTGTTTGGAGATTCGTTCCATGACCCGGGAGGCTATGTTGGGGTCTGGAACTGTGTATGAACTGTGCTGGGATTTGCCTACCTGCCACTTTTTAAAGAACTTGCCGACTTCTCTGTTCAAAACTGGCTGGAGGACTTAACATCCAGACTACTCTCTCCCTCCCGTTCCCTCTGCACAGGTGCTGGGTGGGCTACCCCACTGCAGTGAGAGGGTGATGGGGTTCTGTCTATAACCTGCTGTGGTGAGAGGGCAGCAGGCATTGCTTAGCCTACCCGATCCTGGCCCAGGGGTTTCCACCATAGTGTGAGGGCGGTGGACAGACTGTTTCTATTCGGGTCCCCCCCCCCGCAATTTGCCGTGAGAGGGCTATCATGATTGGTCGATGTGTCCTTGTGTCTTTGGTAGCTGCACCTGTGCATGAGGGTTTTTTGTTTTTATCATCTGGCATTTTTTTTATCACCCACTCCCATCTAGAGTTGGTTTTAATATCATGATCGTATTTTCTTATTTGATGTTGGAGCTACGGGCCCTGCAGAGGGCCCCCTATCTCTGAAGTGGACTGTCAGTCTTTCTAAAGCCTACCTTTATGACGGATCTTGGGATCCTGAGAGGTGGCATGCTGCAAAATGGGGTTTTAAGGGGATAAGGGGTGGGTGACATAAATTTTTAATTAAATTTTTAGAAGGGTTAGGGAGGAATGGGGGAAGTAGGTTCGGGCGGGAACTTGGGGGGGTTCCACCGAATCATGCTCAATCATTGTCCAGGTTGGGAAGGGGTCATGGTGGGGGAGGGGAGGGGGGACCTGGGGCTCTAGGGAAAAGGGGGGATTAAGATCCCCACGGTGATTGGGAATGGCAGGAGATAGCGAAACAGAGGGCCTTATCAGTACTTGGGAGTGCGGCCCCACTATTTGCAAGGGGTGGCTTGCTCCGACCCTCCTGTTTTTGCCTGCTCCCCCGGGGATATGGGAGATCAGGTCCCTGGGCTCAGGTTGGTTTATGTCAGGTTGGTTTACCAATGTGGTAAATAAAGCTCCCCTCATCAATGAATTGATTGAGGAGAACACGGACCTGGCTTGCATCACAGAGATCTGGTGGGGGCCAGAGGGAGGAGTCCCTCTGTGTGATTTATGCCCCCCCCCCAGGTTTCTGGGTGCTACACCAACCTCGGGCCCAGGGTAGGGGCGGTGGAGTGGTGGTGGTTATTAGGGAGTCCCTTTGTCCGAGGGACGTCACTGTCCTGCAGATTGGCAGGTGTGAGTCTCTCCTCCTGAGGTTGGGCTCTGGGGTTCAGTTGGGTCTGTTGCTCACGTACCTATCTCCCAGCTGCGTGACAACGGCCCTGCCCGAGCTGCTCGGCATCCTCTCGGGAGTGGCAGTTGAGTTCCCCAAACTTATGGTTTTTGGGGATTTCAACCCTATACTTACTTCTCCGCTCTCATTGCGTCTGCAGAGAATCTCCCGGCCGCTCTGTTTAGGGTCACCCGCTCCCTCCTTAATCGGAGGTGAGGGAGGACCCTTTGCAGGGGCGGGCCAAGGAATTTAGTCAGCACCTGCTAGACAAGATTGCTCTGATCCGGGCCGGTCTGGATTCCGACTGGCTAGAGTCTGACGAGGGAATAGCGTCAGGTCTTGTTGATATGATCTGGGATGCGTTTGAGCCTGTGACTCCAGATGAAGAGGACAGGATCATGCGGAGGCTGAGTTCCACCACGTGTTTACTGGACCCGTGTCCCTCCTGGCTGGTTTATGCCGCCTGGGAGGGTACACGAGGCTGGCTCCAGGCAGTTGTCAATGCTTCATTGAATGAGGGTTCCTTCCTGGCCGCCTTGAAGGAGGTGGTGGTGAGGCCCCTCCTTAAGAAGCCTGACTTGGACCCAGCCATTTTGAACAACTTTCATCTTCTCTCCAACCTTCACTATGTGGTGAAGGTTGTTGAGAGCATGGTGGCACATCAGCTCCCGGGGTTCCTGGAAGAAGCTGATTACCTAGATCTGTACCAATTGGGTTCCAGGCCCGGGTACAGCACAGAGACGGCATTGGTTGCGCTGATGGATGATCTCTGGAGGGCCCGTGACAGGGGACATTCCTCTGTCTTAGTCCTATTAGACCTCTCAGCGGCTTTTGATGCCATTGACCATGGTATCTTGTTGAACACCTCGGGGGGTTGGGGATGGGGGGCACCGTTTTGTGGTGGTTCTCCTCCTACCTCTTGGGTCATTCACAATTGGTGTTGGCAGGAGGGCAGAGGTTGACTCCTCGGCCCCTCGCTTGTGGGGTTCCCCAGGGGTTGGTCCTCTCTCCCCTCCTGTTCAACATCTACATGAAGCCACTGGGTGAGATCATCCATGGTTTTGGGGTGAGGTATCATCAGTATGCTGATGATACCCAGCTTTTTATCTCCACCCCAAACCAACTCAGTGATGCCCTTGCCGTGATGTCTCGCTGCCTGGAAGCGGTGCGGATCTGGATGGGGAGGAACAGGCTCCAGCTCAACCTGGCCAAGACTGAGTGGCTGTGTGTACTGTCATCTCGGATGATCCAGGATGTTCTGTCGTTAGGTATGGTGGGAGAGGTTTTGCCCCCCGTGGATAGGGTACGCAACTTGGGTGTCCTCCTGGATACACGGCTCAGTTTGGAGGAGCAGTTGGGAGCCATGACTGGGGGGCATTTGCACAGGTTCACCTGGTGCGTCAGTTGTGCCCCATCTGGACTGAGATGCCTTACGCAAGGTTACTCATGCGCTCGTTACGTCCCGAGTCGACAACTGCAATGCTCTCTGTATGGGGCTGACCTTGCAGACCACGTGGAGGCTTCAACTGGTGCAGAATGCAACTACGTGGGTCGTGATGGGGGTGTCCCGATACTCCCATATTACACCCCTCCTGCGTGAGTTGCATTGGTTGCCGGTTGCCCTCCGGGTGAGATTCAAGGTGTTGGTACTTACCTATAAACCCCTATATGGCTTGGGACCAGGGTACTTGCAGGAACATCTCTTGCCAGCATCGAATGCCCATCACATTCCTTGGGGTGCCGTTGGCCAGACAATGTCAGCTGGCAGCCCCTAGGGGTAGGATCTTCTCTGTGGGAATGCCCACTCTATGGAACCAGCTGCCCCTGGAGCTACGATTGCCCCCCCGACCTCCACTCCTTCTGCTGCGGCCTAAAGACATGGTTATTCGAACAAGCCGGCCTGGACTGAGGGGGGGTTCTTAGTTTTATAATGTTAGTGTCTTTTGGGTCTTAGATAATTTGGCTCAAATTGGGTTTAATAATTTTTTAAGTAATTTTAATTTTTGTATTGTGTGTTTTTATGATGTGAGCTGCCCTGAGTCCTTTGGGAAATAGGGTGGCATACAAGACTAAATAAATAAATAAATAAATAAATAAATAAATAAATAAATAAAATATTAAAAAAGACAAGCACAACATATACTAGGATTCTAAGAAATTAGAGAAAGAACTACAAAGATATCCACAACAAAAGAATCTTAGAAGGCAAATGGATATAGTTAAGCACAAGTTGGTGCTAATAGAAAAAGAAGAGTTGGCACAAAAAATTAGGAGAGCTAAACAGAATTTCTTTGAAAATGCAAATAAAAGGATACTGCAACTAATAGATGAGAATGGAACTGTTTGTTATGAGAATGAAGAAAAGAAAGAAATAGTACAAAAGTACTATGAGAAATTATATGATCAAGAGATGATTGAAGAAGAAAAAGGTAAACAATATTTGCAAGATGCAGAATTACCTAAAATATCAGATGAAATTAAGTCAATGTTAGAAGCAAAAATAACAATGATGGAATTGACAGAGGCGATAAATAGGCAAAACACTGGAAAGTTCCTGGCCCTGATGGGCTATCAGCAGAACTATATAAGACATTACAAGAATTTTTTGATATTACAATGTTAGAGGTAATGAATGAGGTATTGACAAAGGCAAAAGTACCCAATTCATGGATGGAGGCATATATTGCTCTTATACCAAAAGAAAACTCAGATTTACAACAGATAAAAAACCTATAGACCAATATCCCTACTAAATGCAGACTATAAAACATTTGCCTCAATAGTGGCAGAAAGACTAAAAAGATATTTAAATCACTTTATACATACAGATCAAAATGGCTTCTTGCCCAAGAGACAAATAAAAGATAATATGAGGATAAAACTGAACACACTGGAATATTATGAAGCACATCCAGAGAAGCAAATGGCATTAGTATTTTTGGATGCACAGAAAGCATTTGATTAATGTACATTGGCAATTTATATTGAGGCAAATGGAAGAGATGGGTTTTGGGGAAAGGTTTATTAAAATGATTGAGGCAATATATTACAAATATATATATATATCTTCTCCCAGGAGAACGAAGCTGAAGACACCAGCCTGAAGATGACGGATGAGATTTCGTCGAAACGTTGCCAAGGTATTCTCAACCTTACACGGGACAAGACCCGAATACACCAAGACCTACATATATATATATATATATATATTTGTTTTCGTAGATTTTCACGGGTAAAGGTATGTAGGTCTTGGTGTATTCGGGTCTTGTCCCGTGTATGATTGAGAATACCTTGGCAACGTTTCGACGAAATCTCATCCGTCATCTTCAGGCTGGTGTCTTCAGCTTCGTTCTCCTGGGAGAAGTGTGTGATTGTGGCTGTTTTCCCCTTTTAAACTCTAGAGTTGGCTGTGTTGTTACTTCTTGATTGGTTTGTGGAGTTGATGTATGCAGATTGGATGGCTTTTTCCTGAGACCCTGTGTGGCTGAGGTGCTGGCTGTGTGTCTCTCAGCCTTTTGTGTTGTAACGACCTGGGTAATGGGCTGTGTGATGACCTTCTGAGTTCTATTGTTGTGATGTCCTGGGTGTGGTGCTGTAATCTCCTGGGTCGTTGTCTGTGCTGCAACCTCCTGATGTTTTGTGTTGTGATCTCCTGAGTTCTGTGATGTAGTATCCTGGGTGGAAGGCTGTGATGTGGCATTCCAGGCCTTGGTTTGGCTCCGAGTTTGAGGTCTGGCTATGTGTTTATAGCGTGTGTCAGTTTGCTTAGTTTGGGGGTTGGAGGGGGGTGTAGCAGCTGGTGTTGCAGCCATGGTCTGGTTTCTGGATGGTGGTTGCCTTTCATCTGTGGCGTGGGCTTGGGTTTGAGTCTGGTGAAGGAGATTGGTGGTGGCATCATGTGTTATTTTGAGAATATATATATATATATATATATATATATATATATATATATATGCAAAATAATGATATATAGAGACTTGACTGGGAATACTAACATTAAAAAGGGATCTAGACAGGGATGTCCTCTGTCGCTATTGCTGTTTGTACTAACTTTGGAAGTGTTAAATAGAAACATAAGGAAATGAAGGGAATGAAGATAAAGAATGAAGAATATAAACTACAGGCATTTGCAGATGATCTGGCCTTTATATTAGAAGAACCATTAGAAACAGGCCCTAAGTTGATAGAAAAGATAGAAGAATATGGGAAAGTAGCAGGATTGAAAATAAACAAAGAAAAACTAAGATTTTAGTGAAGAACATAACTGAAAAGCAAAAGAAAGAACTGACGACAGATTAAATATCCAGATCACAAAAAAAGTGAAATATTTGGGGATACAATTGACAACAAGATGTGGAACACTTAAGGAGGATAATTATTATAGACTAAAACAACAGATTGTGACATACTTAGAAAAATGGATAGAAAGAATATCGACAATCAAAATGAATATATTACCAAGAATATATCTATTTCAGAAAATCCCAATAAAGTTGGGGAAAGAATATTTTGAGGACTTGAATAAAATGATGTTAAAATATATATGGCAGGGGGGAAAAGGATTAAATTAAAATTGCTAAAGATACTAGAATGAGAGGAGGTTTTGGATTACCCAATTGGGAATTATATTATCAGGCCATAGTATTGATGTGGATGAAAGAATATATTGTTTTAAGAAATACTAGGCTGTTAATATTGGAAGGACATGATCTGCAATTGGGGTGGCATGCTTTTTTATGGTATGAGAAAAGTAAGGCACATGGTTACTTTTGACGACATTATGTATGAGATGCATTATTGTCAACATGGGAGAAAATAAGGGAACAACATTATTTGAAAATACCAGTCTGGTTATCAACAATGGAGGCACTTGTATACCCAAATGTTTTTAAAATGGAACACATTGTTAGATATAATGATATTTTAAATGAAAAGGGTGAACTCAAAACAAAACAAGAATTAGATGAAAAAGGGATGAATATGAATTGGTATTCATATATGCAAATACACTCTAGATATGAGAAAGATGTTAAGACAGATGGGTTTTATGAAGAATTGACAGAATTAGATAAAATTTTAACAGGTACTGAAGAGAAAATGACTAAAAAATTGTATGGCTATTAGGAGTGAAATTAGAAGAAGAACAAGTTAAAGAAATGATGATTGCTTGGAGGGAAATTTTTGGATATGGGATAGATTTGGATAAATGGCAGAAATTATGGAATAGAAATTATAAATTAACAATGTCAACAGCCTATATAGAGAATATAAGATGTTTTACAGGTGTCACCTTCCTCAGGCAAGATTGGCAAAGATGTTTAAATAGAATAGAATAGAATAGAATAGAATAGAATACTTTATTGGCCAAGTGTGATTGGACACACAAGGAATTTGTCTTGGTGTAAATACTCTCAGTAAACATAAAGGAAAAGATACATTCATCAAGAGTCGAGAATCATAAGGTACGATACTTAATGATAGTCACAGGGTACAATAAGCAATCAAATCATACTAGGAAACAGTCAATATAAATCGTAAGGACAAATCAGCAAAATGTTGGAAGTGTTACCAGATACCTGGATCATATTACTATATGTAAGATCATATTACCATATCCTAGAGTCGGACGTGGGGGCGACGACGAGTCTTGTCAAGGTTATCTGGAATGAGTTTGACCCTGTGACCTTAGATTCGGTGGACAGGATTATGCAGAGGCTGAGTGCCACCACCTGTTTATTGGACCTGTGCCCCTCCTGGCTGGTTTATGCCACCCGGGAGGGTACACGTGGCTGGCTCCAGGCAGTTACCAACGCATCCTTGCAGGAGGGGTCCTTTCCTGCTGCCTTAAAAGAGGCAGTGGTGAGGCCCCCCCTCAAGAAGCCTGCCCTGGATCCAGCCAATTTGAACAACTTTCGTCCAGCCTCCAACCTTCGCTTTGTTGCGGTTGTTGAATGTGGTGGCCCAGCAGCTTCTGGCTTTCCTGGAGGAAGCTGATTACCTAGATCCATATCAATCGGGCTTCAGGCCCGGTTACAGCATGGAGACGGCATTGGTTGATGGATGATCTCTGGAGGTCTTGTGATAGAGGATGTTCCTCTGTCCTGGTCCTATTAGACCTCGCAGCAGCTTTTGATACCATCAACCAGAGGTTGATGGCCCCTCACTTGTGGGGTGCCCCAGGGGTCGGTTCTTTCTCCCCTCCTGTTCAACATCTACATGAAGCCTCTGGGTGAGATCATCCGTGGTTTTGGGGTGCGGTATCATCAATATGCTGATGATACCCAGCTCTTCATCTCCACCCCAGACCATCTCAGTGATGCCCTCTATGTGATGTCCCATTGCCTGGAGGCGGTACGGATCTGGATGGGGAGGAACAGGCTCCAGCTCAACCCAGACAAGACTGAGCGGCTGTGCCTACCGGCATCTCAGGTTATCCAAGAAATTCCATCACTGACCATGGGGGGAGAGGTGTTGCCCCCCATGGATAGGGCGTGCAACTTGGGTGTCCTCCTGGATGCATGGCTAAGTATGGAGGAGCAGGTAGGATCCATTGCTAGGGGGGCATTTGCCCAGGTTCGCCTGGTGCATCAGTTGTGCCCCTATTTGGACCGGGATGCCCTATGCACGGTCACCCATGCACTTGTCTCTTCCCGTCTTGACTACTGCAATGCTCTCTGCCTAGGGCTGCCCTTGCAGACTATACAGAGACTTAACCAGTGCAAAATGCGGCCACACGGGTAGTGATGGGAGTGACCTGATACTCCCATGTGACACCCCTCCTGCGCAATCTGCATTGGTTGCCAGTTGCCCTCCGGATAAGATTCAAGGTGCTGGTGTTACCCTATAAAGCCCTTCATGGCCAGGGTCCAGTGTATTTGCAGGAGCGCCTCCTACCGCCATCGAGTTCCAATCACCCAGTGCGCTCCCACTGGCAGGGTCTCCTCGGGCTGCCGTCGCCAGACAATTTTATTTATTTATTTTATTTTATTTGGACTTGTATGCCGCCCCCTCTCCTGAAGGACTTGGGGCAGCTCACAACTAAAACAGAAACAATAAATAATTTTAAAAAGAATCAAACCAACAAGCCCAACATCTAAAACCCAATTTAACCCCCCCCCCAGAGGTCAGTCCAGCCCGGCCTGCTCAAACAGCCAAGTTTTCAGATCGTGGCAGAAGGAGCGGAGATCAGGAGCCAAATGGTTCCACAAGGCGGGAGCTGCTACAGAGTAGGCCCTCCCCCAGGGCACTGCCAGCCGACACTGTCTTGCAGACGGCACCCTGAGGAGTTCCCGTCTGTGCGCACACACAGGGTGATTGGCATTCAATGTCAGCAGGAGATGCTCCCGCAAATACCCCCGGACCCAATCCATGTAGGACTTTGAATGTTAATACTAATGTCGGTTGGTGATCCCCCGGGGAAGGGCCTTCTCTGTGGGAGCACCCACCCTGTGGAACTAGCTGCCCCTGGGGTTGCGGCTGGCTCCCCTTCGTTCCCTTCCGATCTTAAAACTTGGCTGTTTGTACAGGCCGGCCTGGATTGAGGTTGGTAGGGGTCTTTTTTAGTTAATTAGGTTTTATGGTATTTTAGGGATTTATTTGGATGGCTTTTATATGTTTAATGCCTTGTATTTATGTTTTTGTATTTCAATTCTTTGTGTGAGCCACTCCGAGTCCCCTGATACAAATCCAAATAAATAAATAAATAAATAAATAAATAAGTGGTGGACTTGTGCAGAAGCTAAAAAATGTTGGACTAAAATACACACATGGTTGGAAAAAATGATAAAACAACATATAGATTTAAAGCCTGAGATATTCTTAATGGGGATTTATCTGAAAACTATAGTAAAGAAATAACATATTTGATTATTCATGTATTAACAGCATCTAGAATTGTATTTGCTCAAAACTGGAAAAATGAGAAAATTCTGATGGAGGAGGAAGTGATTAAGAAAATAATGGAATGTGCAGAGAGAGTAGGTTAACTGGCAATTAGAGAGCAAGAAGAGAAGGAGTATTATAAGATTTAGGATTTATTTTATGGATGGTTAGAAAGTAGAGTAAAAAATTAAAATTAAAGGATATAGTAATAATGACATATAGTAAATGATTATTTTGAATAAGTCATGACATAAACATAATTTAGTAAGAGTTGGATTTGCTATTAAAGATAGATGGTAATTGAAGTAAGAAACCTAATGATATTGTAATAATGATAAAATATGATATATAATGTTGACTAGAATATCATATGAATCTAAATTCAATGAGAAATGTATACAAATATTTCTATGTGCACAAGATACATGTACCCAGATGACACACCGTATAACTGAAAGATGTTTTTTATTTGTTGTTTTGGTTGTAAAAATAATATATATATATATTCAAAAAAACCCATTGAAACCAAATTGGCTACAAAATAGAAAATAGAATAGAGGAGTATAATTCAATCAACCAGGTAACTTCCAAATGCAGATTATGAAGCACATCATGAATTATTGATGGCAAATATTCAATTTTAAAAATTAAACAGTGAACTGAGATGATCTAGAAAAGGATAAAGGGCCCTATCAAAACTGAAACAAGAAAAATAAAATGGTTTTCAGAACAAAACATTATAACAGACAGAGCAAAAGGACATATTAATATCTTGGGCAGTAAGAAAGATGAATGACCGAAGAGAATAATGCAAAACTCTAGGGAAAAATATAGATCAGGAATGCCTGATGGATAGAACAAAATAGCAAGAAAAAGAAAATGGGAGATATTTTTAAGATCAGATAAATCCCAGAAAAAACCTCTGTAAGGTAAAATTATAAGAATTGTCATGAAAGATAACATAGAGTTAATTAGGAAGTTCAAAAGAATATCCTGGAACTTCTTGCAAGTATATTAATAAAATGAAAACATATTTTAGGAAGAAATATCACTCAGTATTGGCTTAGTGACAGAGTGTTATCATTTCAACACTATAACTGGAAGTTTTACATATAGCAAACTCAGGGTTGATGGCATAGTTTGGATTTCATCTTAGTAAATATAATGTAGTTTTGTAATTACAAATCAGAAACTGATGTAACCATAAGGGAGGGAGGGAGGGAGAGGTCCCTTCCTTAAGCAAGCAACACCAGCCAATGAGGGTACTTCTCTTTGACAGTTCTGAAAGCTCTCTGTCATAGCAACTACAGAAACAATCTACATCAGTCAGGAGAAGAAAAACAGAGGGATCATATACTGATTGCTCCATGGCATCTTCCGAGCAGAAAAAGCCACTCACCCATGCTGCCTTACGTGAGAAATTACTGAAAGAAGAAGAGGTAGGACTTATGAGATTAATAACGCAAAGAAAAACTGTATTGGTGTTTAGTACTTGTATTAAGATAGCCAGAAAGGCAACATATATAGTTAAAAAACAAACAATAAGAGAAACAAAAAAGAGTCCTATTCATCTATCTAAGCTATAAATTCCAGTGAATACAGTTTGAATATATTATCTAAAGCTATAAATATTTTCTAATTAGCTTTCAATTCAATTTCTTTGGTTAAACAAAGCTAAATTTTAATTTAATCCAGCATTTCATTATTTCCCTTTTTCCCACCCCTGCATTTTCTCTCCCCCCCTGCCCCCTGTCTTTACCTGCTTGGGAAGCCTAAGCTAGAAATTCAATTACATCAACCCTGGATATTGAACATGTGTGTGAAAATGTGGAAGAGCTATGTTAATTAAAATTAATTTAATTATAATTAATTAAAATTAAACTTTATTCACATATAATGAAGTTCCAGTACATTTTTAAAAAGATCACTCCAAATAAAATTCAGATTCTTCTGAGAAATGTAATCTTTAAAAAAAAATATTGTAATTCCTATAAATAGTTTGCCTGAAGGAACTTTCAAAACAATTACGCATTATGTTTAAATTACTTTTACAGAGAGAGTTATTAGTTTGTGCTGATTATTTTAAAACCTACTTTTCAATGCATGCAACTTCATAAGGAGTTAGTATGTCATACAATCATGTAAATTTGATCACATTCTCACATTCAGTTGGAATGTAGCAAAGAGGAGAAGGATAATATCATTTAGGGAGTAACCAGATTTTATCAACATTCTGGATTCAGGAGTCTGGGCCACCTTTATAGCTAGACTAAACAACTTGCTAGAAGTTTTTCCCATATATACTATTAGGAAGGAGTTATGTCAGTTTATCTTAGTTCCTAAAAATAATATGAATAATAACTTTTTCATGTATGGAATGATGAACATAATATTACAAATTCAAATTATGATGAAAAAATGGAATTTAAAGGTGTTCCCTGAGTCAAATTCTGCTATAAAATAACAATATTACTAGGATTACCTGCCTTTAGATATGTAAAATTTATATTTAATTTATTGCATATTACGTAGTTAATTATAACATCCCAACAAGTGTTATCAATATGCTTAGTTAAACTCTTTAATTCTTAAAGATGTACAGCCTTGAGATTCTTGCAATTAAATCTAATGTATGCTTGCATATGAAATTAAAAAATAATTATTGCTAGCAAACGAGTAATAATTTGAGTTTTTGTGTGAATATTCCAGACAAATTATAGATCTTATTTTATATTTTAACTCACTTTCAACTTTCACTAACTTTAGTGGAGATAGATCATATAAGTAGGATTCCTAAGTTATCCTTACAAAACCAACCATGGAACTACTTGGTAGCCTTTAAATCAGGTATGTCCAACCCATTTTTCAGGCCATATGCAGCCCTGGACAGCAACTAATGTAACTCCACAAGATCATAAACATTTAACGTTATTACTGATTTATATACATTAACTATATTGTATATTTGATATGTACAAGATGATTTCTTTTCACTCAGTGGGACCCAGGAAAGCCAAAAGGTTGGGCTTTAAAATGACCCCCTGCATTCTGGTCATTTCTCCATAAGAAAAAATGAAAATTATTTGCTTTAAACTAAGTCAGCCATGAAATATAATCAGTCATGTCTAATCCTTCTGTCTCCAAACATAGGAAGAAAAAACAATGTTTCTCAGCAGTATTATGAGTGTTATGGAGAACACTTTCATATTCCTCAAGTTTGAAAAAATATTATTCATTCAACTAACCTCAAAACATTAAGAATATTTTATTTTTAATTTACATTACATATTTCTAAACCACCCATCTCCCTCAGAAAGGGGGTCTTCTTGCATTCTTCGAGCTCATACCAAGAGTGCACAAAATTTAGCATCCAGTTAGCAAGTAATTTTAAAAAGAATTGGCCTAGCTGTGCAGGATTTTCAAACTCAGTTTTAAGGATGAGTGACAGTAAAATGAGCTTGAAAGCTCAAAGGAGCTTAAATATATATATTTTAACCAGTTTTCCTGCCATTAAAAATATTTTAAAGTAAAAATGGGGTTATTTTGATAAATGATTAGACTAAACCATTTTGAATTAAGGATATTATTGCTAATTTGAAATATTTTGAACTGAAAAAAATTAGCATAACTTTGATAACATAGTGCTGTATTTTGTTTATTATTGTGTGTGGAAGGAGAAAAGAAAAGAACCAGAAGGGATAGAAAGTTAAGATGCCCATCAATAGAAAGAGTTTATTCTCCAAAGCAAGAATAGGATTCAGATTTCTTAACAACCAGTTCTGTGGGCATGGCCTAATTTATGGGTGTGCCTTGGTGGTTGTGTGACTGGGTAGGCATGGCTTGCTGACTGGGCATGGCTTGTATGTAAATATTATAAATATTTATGTAAATATTGAATTTTTTATAGAAAAGAGCAACTTTTACCCAAAGCAGGCAAAGCAGGCAGGCAGATTGAGTTGCTCCCAGAATCACAGATTCACTTAGAGATCTACCATTCTGCAATCTGCTACCTGAGTCTGCACTGAAAAATAGAAGCTTCAGTCCTAAGGAAGGTTTAGCTCTGCTTTTAGATTAGCTAGAAAGCAAGAAATCCAATGATTTCCTGCTTTCTAGCTAATCTAAATCTCCCAGCACAGCTGATAGCAGGAACAGTGGATGGTCGGAAAATAAAAGGAAAAATAGCAACTTACCAAAAATTAAGCTAATGCAGGCAAGTTGGATGGTGTGTATGCCAGGTAAGGAATGAGTGGGCAGGGCAGGGAGGGTCAGGGCCAGCCAGTGGTGTGATTTGCCGGTTCTCCAAACTGGGCATAACAGCTAGTTCTATAGAACCAGACTGACCAGGGAGAATCCCAACCCTGCTCCAAGGTTAAAAATTCTTATAGTAAAATCACCTTTACTATAAGTCCTCTTGCACCATAGCTAAGTAGCAAGTAAAGTGATTCAGCTGTTCAATTGAAATAATGAATTTCACATTATAGAAAGGTAAAAAAATAAAAGTTCACTTATAAAACTGTTAAGTGAAAAAGCTGCTTTCACAATCATTAGGACTAAGATACTAGGTTATTATGTTGCTTTACACTATCTTTTGTTCCATTTCAGATGCTGGCAAAATTTAAAGAGTTTTCTAAATTTCTTCAAAGGTAAATAGATTTTGAATGTCTGCTTTTTAATTGTAATTAAAGGCCCCTGTTCAATCCTGAAATCTAAGGCAGAAAGCACCTAGTTAAGTAAAACTTTTGACGCTTACCTGAAAATGCAGATAAGACAGAAGCTACCAATAGACACCAAATTGAAGTACATCAGGACTTGATGGTCATACAAAGGCTATTTATTTGTTATGAATAGTAAGTATTTTTTAGTGCTAAGGCATATATATTGTTTAAATCTGGCAGCGAATAAATCACACAGTCCTAATTAAAGTCTGCTGTTCTATTTTAAATCAACTGAAGTATATACAATGTATTTTAAAATACAGGGCAAGACAACAATACAGCTATGATGTAATTATAGGTTGGTTAACTTGTTGATATAGGACTGATGGCATATTTGAATACTTGATACTTTTGGATGCTTTAGTTGACATCTGCTAGGAGAGGTTTTTCTTATTCATAAAATAATTTCAGATTCCATCTTCTCATTTAAGTAAGCAAATTAAAAGAAACATCAAAAAGACAGATAGGACAGGGAACTTGGTTGACACCAAAGAAGCATTCTTGAGTGTGCTGATGCTTTTGGATATTAAACTGATTCAATAAAAAGGTATATGTAGTGGTCAGGAATTATTGATATATACATACACCCAAATTGTGCATTGACAGGGAGAATAAACTTACTTTCTAAACCAGGGGCCACCAACCTTTTCAACCTCAGGGACCACCAAACTCATACTTTTAAATCCAGAGGACCACTAATATGAATTTTTTAAAAATAATATATTTAATATAAAATAAATATATATTAATATATTACATTTTTATTTTATATTAAATATAAACTTAATATTTAAAAATAAATGCTTATTTAATTATAACAAAATTGTAAATGCTTAATCATAACTGTGGGGCAGAGCGAAGGGAAAAGAGGGGCCTCTCTTATCCTTTGGGGGGGAAAGAGGGAGGATTTAAGAAGCCACATGATGCCTGGAGGCTGGGAAGATCTGGACAGGGAGGAACCAGCTCCACCTCAAATGAAAGAAAAGCAGAACCATCTCATATTTCCCCCGTCAGAGGAAACCTCTCCCTCCTTTGCCAGGTGTGGCTGCCTGGAGTTGGGGGAGGAAAGGAAGTGCTGATGAAAAGGGGCTCCTAATAACCAGGCAACACCCCCCGTCCCTTTGGTCTCCACATAAGAAGAGGATTCCCCGAGGTTAAGCTCTAGGTTTCTCCCGCTGTTTCCAAGCAGAAAACGATCCCTCCCTGTGTGGAGGCCGAAGGGGGGGGTGTCAAGCCCAGAAAAGCTTGAGCTCTCACCTGCACAAACAGGCTGGTTATTAGGAGCTGTCTTCCTTGGCACTCTTTTGGTCTGTGCATTTGGTCTCCACCCTCCCCATGCCAAAGGAAAGCCAGCTGGGCTTCTCCTTCCCTCCTACCCTTCTCCTTGCTCCCTTCCCACCAGTCAATTGTTTGATGAATTATTCTATCAAAATGTGTTACACTATTGATGTTCCATGCTATGTTCCACATCATACCTATTCACCTAGATGGAAACATGACCGAGACATGTGCCTGGAGCTGAAATCACAGGAAGACAGGTGTTTTGCAAGAAGCAGGAAGAGGCACCAAACAGAAATGAAAGAAGAAATGCACTATGCTAATAAACAGCTGATGATGGTAAAGTTTGAAAATTTTTAGAAAATATTAATTCACGTAGTTGTGAAAATCCTTTTAGTCTCTAGCAGCACTGCTTAGATGCCCTGTTGCAGAGAGAGAGGGGAGGGATGGAGGGAGGGGAGAGAGAGAGAGAGAGAGAGAGAGTGGGAGAGAGAGAGAGAGAAGAAAAACTATTTTCTGAAGGCATAAATTGATGATGTTAGCTTTTATTCACTTCCCTCCTATTGCAAATGTAGCCTCCAGACATGTTTTCCTGCTATGGTTAGAAAGAATTCTTCTTTTCTCATGTTGCCCCACCTGTTCTTTTGGGTTTAGGCTGAAACACTTTTCTTTCTTATAGGCTAATTCCAACAGTTCATTCACCATTTTTCATAGGAAAGAATACCTCAAATGGGTAAAGGCTTCTAAGTTCACAGGTTTTATTTTTATTGAAGTAGCACAGTGACTTAGCTTTGTCTGATATGTAATAAAGTGCTTGTTCAAAAATATTATCTGAGTAACTCTTTTGTCTCAAGTGACTGCAGAAATGATAAAGTAGCAGAACCCTATAATTAAAAAACAACAAAAAAGTCTCTTAGCTAGGAAAACTTATTAGCTGAAGAAAAGAAAAAACATTTATCACTTTACTACATACACACAAACACTTCTTCTGGAGTTTGGGCTAGTAACTTCTTACATATTGAGTAAGGCACTGATGATAAGGGCCTTATATTAATTATGAGGGGCACATGACATAGATTTTGTAACTTGTTAACTAACATAGTTACTTTGTATTTTAATTTGACTTATTTTCTCTCTTTTGAAGTTAAACACATTTTTTATTTTTTATTTCTATAAATACATCATTGTGTGAACAGTGTGGTTCCTGGTCATTTAACATTTTGGAACAAACATGACCATAGTTTCATATTCATACTATTAAT
This sequence comes from Naja naja, assembly GCA_009733165.1. Lineage (NCBI taxonomy): Eukaryota > Metazoa > Chordata > Lepidosauria > Squamata > Elapidae > Naja > Naja naja. Next base: position 82,554,465 of record CM019155.1, on the reverse strand, counting down.
TTTCTTATCTAATTTAGTATTACTACGTATTATCAATTTACATCATTCATTATTCTCATATGCTACTTTATGTCAATCTCTCTGTATTCAATATTTCTTTTGTTAATAGTCATATTTGCAGAATTTAACAAATTATATAATTCAAATAATCATAAATTCATATTGGTTTATGTTATCCAGTATTTATCCCCCTTTTTAATGTTAGTTATGCCACTATTATATTTTTAGCTCTTTTGAAGTTATGTTCAGGTTTATTATAGACTGGAAGGTAGGAAAACTTTTTATCCTGTTGCTGTACATTTCTAAACTGAAAAGATAAGCTACAGAAGGATGGCTGGAGACTACCTTCTGATAAGAAAAAGTTTCTTAGTATCAACTACCTTTTGTAGTTGATTTACTTGGAAAGGAGAGTTATTTTTATCCTGTCCAACTTTCCTCTTGCATTTTTGTTGTTGTGTTAATTATAAAAAAGAACATAAAATGGGCCTCAGGGTTCTCCCTTTTCATAGAGAGATTCCACTTTACTAGGGTACTAATAAACTGCTTTTAAATGATTTTCTGACTTGGAGAGCTGGCTGATGAAATGAAAAAAGGATTTCTCATTTAAAATGATTCTTTTCTACACTTGCATTTTGAAGATGAGAGACAGAGACAGACATATAAAGAGAGAGACAGAGAGCTAGAGATCATAGAGGTAGAGACAGAGATATAAAATTCCCTTCTGACACTTGTGAGTGGTCTGTTCTTTCTCAATTTTGGCTCCTATACCAGAGGCCTGGGGGTTTGAGAGTTCTGTGCAGGATCCTAACTGTTCCTAGCACTACTCTTCTGGACTGACAACCTTGATGTTCCTGGGACCTGAGGTGTCACAGCCATGAGTGCTCCTAATTTTCCATATATTTTCCAAGTTAGGCCCTGGCACCTCTCTAGTTTCTCATATTTTATCCCAATGTTGATGTAACTTGGCACCACTACATCTATTACCACCACTGTCTTCTGGACGTTGTCTACCACCACAATGTCTGGTTGATTAGCCAGTACCTGCCTGTCTGGAAATCCTAGAAAATCTTAGCCCTCTTATTTTCCACAACCTTCTATATCTCCAATCTAGACATAGGAAGGTCTAGTGCATATTCTATGTACAATGTCAGTATTTGGTTGCACAGTTCAGTGTATGCTGTTTCTGCCAGCATCTTACAAACTGCCACTATATGTTGGACTCTGTCTAAAATCTCTTTTCATAATCTGCAAGTCCAATGCCCATAGACTAGTGTGGAGACTCCTGCTTCTATGGATTTGGTGTTTAGTTCCTATTCTTGTGCTGCTAGGATTTAATGCCTTAATGCTGTTGTTCACTCCAGGCCTTTTCACCCACTGGTAGGATTTCCTAATGTCTGCCACCTCAGTTAGTCTGCCACCTCAATCTGTCAATAGTACATCCCATGCAGGATCTTAACTTGCCATGGCACTTCCTCTGCTTAATCTTTCTCCTACAGATGTTTCTGCCTCAAGAATTCTATCCAGAGGTCATCACTGGATGCCTTCTTACTGAAGTATTCCTGGATGTTCTGGGTTTTATCCATAACAGTGGCTTTGACACTCAACATACCCCAAACACTCTCTTTCTATCTAGTGTGAAATCTCTGGGTGTTGGACTTGAAGTGGAAATCTCTATACATTGTGAGCTATCGTACACCCTTGACTAAATACTGGTATACTTCTTCTATCTGGGATGGCTGTCTCCTTCCACAGAGCACACAGCTTCAGGAGGGATGCACATGGAGTGGTAAGGGAGGAAGGGAAACCCACCTAGCCAAATTAATCCTGGAAATCAATGGGGTGACAGATGTCACAGCCAGTTCACCCTCACATACATACACTGTGAACTCTGAGGCATGTTCAGCTACAGAAGTGTATATCCTACATTCCCTAAAGCAGGGCTGTCAAACTCCTGGCCCACAGGCCAGATGTGTCACACACTGACCATGCCCATGCCCAGTTTAGCAAAGAGGAAAAAAAAATCTTGATATATCATGTGATGCCGTGGTGACAACGTGAGTTTGACACCCTTGCCCTGAAATGACAATGTTTTATAGCTGGAGTTGGATTGCATCAGCTCTACCAACTCTTACAAGTCAGACAGAAATTAGAGGAGAAAAATGGTTCTGAATATTACCAAGTTATAATATACATAGGATTTTACAGGAGAACTATCACATTTAGTTGTAGCTAGAGTCCTTCTGATAACCAGTGATCTTATAAAACAGATATATTATGTGGGCACTAATGAGTGTTTGTATGTGCTATTTTGGACCAATTTAGTTTCTACATGGCTGTGACAAGAATGATCATGAGAAGGATTTCCCAATCCAGTGAAGAACATAATAGACATAAGATAGACATGTGCAATAAGATAGATGTGTGCAATAATTATTTATCTTGGTGACAGCTGTTTTCTGCATATTAAGGGGCCAAGACCAGAAGAATCCTCAAATGATATACAAATTTGTATATTGAGAACTAAGGATAGTAAAGATGTCTAAAAGAATGGGTGGATTTTATTTATTTCTGCTTGGAGTTAGATACAAATATAATCAAACTCTACTATAAGTTGAACTTGTTATGTCTGTCATAAAAAGCAAAGAATGTTGATATAATAGGAGAAAAGAATAGTAGACAATAAATGTTGTAACATGTTTACTGTAAAATTAGTAACAAGGGATTAATTGTTAATATCCTTTTTTACAGCTTCGACAGGCAGCTTTAAAGCATCTCCTAAGTACTGAACACCTGCAATACCAGCTGGAATTTAACCATTTGGGAATGTCATTCTATGCTGAAAGGCTCTGAGAATCTTAAACATATGTAACAGTTTGGGCTGTAATAAGTAGGGTAGGTATTTTCATGCAGTATTCTGTATCTAGAAAGAGTGCTTTCCTCAATATCAAGTAAATATTTAAATTTATAAACAGAAAGAATTTTTTTTTCTTTTGACAGATGGTAAAATTGCACATTTGTCTTTGACTGAATTAAATAGAGCAATGGAAGATCAATGTAATATAGGCTAAAACAAAGTAAGTTGCAAAATGAGGCACGTTCTAAGAGAAAAGAGTGAAGTGAAAGAAAATTTAAGAATATATTTAATTTTCCCAGTGAAATAAATGAATTACAGAAATGTTTAAATTTAGCTAAATTTTCTCTTGAATAAGGATGATATTGAAAAAAAAGTCAACATCTCTACATAAATGTATGGAACATGTACAAAAGCTGATGAACAAGCTAAGTATATATTTAAGCCACTATTTTGTCTGTTTAATTTAATATATGCATATTTTGCTATTTGGTTTAAATGTTTCAGAGAAGCTTGTGCATAAAAAATATACATAACATAAAGTCTTTCATTTCTGATATCCATGAAAAGAAATCTCTTGACCTATGTGAAAGGATACTTGATTTAACAATAGATAATCTTTTGCCATAGCTTTGTTTATTGTTCTGCATAAATCTAAAACATTCATTCATTCAAACAATCTTTATTATGACCAGCACAAAAAATTAAACATTAAAGCAAAGCAAAATGGAATAGAACTGAGCTGAACAAGGTACAATATAGTAAGATATTACAATTGATGGTGAAATCACAGTCAAGGTCCATAAATCTAAATATTTCTTATTCTTAGTTTCAACCATTTTTTCAAAAATAACCAAAACAGTCCTTACTTAAAGTTATGCCACATATACAGCCCATGATATTCTATTACACATTTTTAGAAGAAGCATTTAAATCAAGTAGCTTCACGATAAATCAATTGGGATTCTTATAACTTGGCCAAAGTGTATGAAGTTTCTAAATCTGCTTGGTCAGTAACAAAAATTATTATCACTTTAGGCTGACAGAATGAAGAATGAATAGTTTATGTGCCATCATGAGATGTGATCTCTAGAAATAGAGTCTATTCTTGTGATTGATAATATAAACCTGAAAAATAGCTGGGAGGAGAGAACAACATTTTTACATATATACTCCATCAAGGAGAAGCAGGTTGATAGTTAATAAATAATTGTATATCCTCTTAATTAATTTTTCATATGTTTCCATTTGAATCTTATCTAGCTCGTTTGATTCGTTATAAAACTCATACTCCTTCCTATCTTTTTCATATCTGGATTCAGAGGTGGTATTCAGCAGATTCTAACCAGTTCTGGAGAACCGGCAGTGGAAATTTTGAGTACTTTAGAGAACTGGTAAATACCACCTCTGACTGGAGATTTTGCAGTATCTTTCCCCTGCCACACCCACCAAGCCATGCCCACAGAACCGGTAGTAAAGAATTTTTGAATCCCACCACTGTCTGGATTGTATCTGCAATTGTGGCCACCATGATTGGTCAATCCCTAAACTTTTTAATTCTTGTTTTGTTTTTAGTTCTCCCCTTTCGTTTAGTATGTCCTTATATCTTTTGGTTTTATCCATATTTATAACATTAAGATGTATCCATGTCTCCATTATAGATAACCATACTGGCACTTTCAGGTAGTGTTGCTCTTTGGCTTTGGTCCATACTAGCACTAATGTATTTCTAATGTAATGCCTCTGGAAATAGCTATGCATCTTACCCTTCTCGTACCATAAAAAAGCATGCCATCCCAGTTGCAGATCATGACTTTCCAGTGTTAATAGTCTTGTATTCCTCAAATTAACGCTCTCTTTCACCCATGTAGGTGCCGATGATTGGTGATATAGCTCCCAATCCGAAAGACTAAAACCTCCTCTACTTTTAACATCTTGTAGCATTTTTAATTTTATTCTCACTTTTTTTCCTTGCCATACAAATTTCAATATCTTATTTAGTTCTTTGAAATATTTCCACCTCAGTTTTATTGGAATCATCTGAAACAGGTACAATAATCTCGGCAGAATATTCATCTTAATTGTAGCTATTCTACCCAATAGGGACAGTTGTAGGTTTTTCCAATTTTCCAAATCCATTTTAATTTGTGCTTTCAGTTTATCATAATTTTCTTTCATGGATACACATCTTGCTGTTAATTGAACCCTTAAATATTTAACTTTATTTACAATTTGCATCAATGGCGGGATTCAATTTTTTTTTACTATAGTTCTGTGGGCGTGGCTTGGTGGGCATAGCAGGGGAAAGATACTGTAAAATCTCTAGTCAGAGGTAGTATTTGCCGGTTCTCTAAACTACTCAAAATTCCCATACCGGTTCTCCAAACTGGTCACAATCTGCTGAATACCACCTCTGATTTGCATGTTCATCATTCTTGTAAAATCTCTCTTGTGTTTATCTGTATCTGTATTATTTCTGTTTATTTATTTTCAAACCTGCAATTGTTCCCATATTCTTCTATCTTTGTAATTAATTTAGGTCCTGTTTTCTGTGGGTCTTCTAAAATAAACACCAAGTCATCAGAAAAGGCTGTAACTTACATTCCTCCTTCTTAATTCTCATGCCTTTTATTTCATTATCTTGTCTGACATTTCTGGCTAATACCTTTAAGATTAATATAAATAACAGTGGGGATAAAGGGCAACTTTGCCTTGTACCTTTCGTTATGTTGAAATTCTCAGTCATACCATCGTTTATAATTATCTTTGCTGTTTGTTTATAGTATAGCTTTTTAATCATGTTAGTAAATTTCTCACCAGAGTCCATATATTTTAATTGTAAAAACATAAACTGCAAATTCAAATTATCAAAAGCTTTCTGTGCATCAAGAAAAATCAGTGCCATCTGCTTTCCTGAATGTGTCTCATAGTATTCCAGTGTGTTCAAAATCATCCTCATATTATTTTTGATTTGCCTCTTAGGTAGAAAGCTGTTCTGACCCAACCCTGTTACCAGGAAGAAAATCTCAAACCTTCACACCTTAATTGCTTCCATTAATTCCATCATTGTTATTCTTTCATTCAACCTTATCTTCACTTCTTCCGACAGTTTGGATAGTTGGCTTCTTCCATATATTGTTTATCTTCTAGTATGTTTTCTTTGCTGCATAGTTCTTCATAAAATTATTTTATTATTTTTTTTCTTGTCTTCATTTTTGTGTCAAATTGTACCCGTCTCATCTTGTAACATTTGTATCAATTTCTTTTCTTTCTCTTTTTAAAGTCTGAATGCCAACCATCTCCCTGGCTTGTTTGTATTTTCAAAGAAGTTTTGTTTGGCTGCTTTAATTTTTTTGTGCCAATTCCACTTTCTCTAAAATATTTAATTCATGTTTTACTAGTTCCATTTGATTTTTGCCATTTATTTTTTGTGGGTCTCTCTGTAATTCAAATCTTTTATATTCATCTAATTTCTTTAGTCTTTTCTTCTTTTCCTTATTTTTTCTTCCTATATAGGAGATCGCTAATCCCCTGAAATATGCTTTGGCAGTATCCCATACATTTTACAGGGATGTTTCACCATTTTTATTCTTTTTAGAGAAGAACTCCATTTCCTTCCCTGTTTTCTCTATAAACTTTTTATCTTGCAATGCTGACTACTTTAATGTCCATCTTGGTTTTCTTGTTTATCCTTTCCATTTAACTTTTATTGGGTTATGGTCTGCCCAAATACTTGATTCCACATCTACTTCTTGTATATTCTCTTGCAGTTCTGGTGACATCCATGTCATGTCAATTCTCGAGCATGATTTATGCATATTTAAGTAGAAAATATATTGTTTTTTCCTCTGGTTTTAATTCCTTCCAAGCATCTTTAATTCCTAATTCCTCCGTCATTAAAAAAAAAAGGGTTTTGGTAAAGTTCTCCTAGCTTTTTTATTTATTTTGCTACTTTTGTAGTCTAATTTTATATCAACAATTGCGTTAAAGTCTCCCACAATACAAATATTATCATTTTCTGTTTCTGTGATTTTTTAATGTAATTGTTCATAAAAAAACTTCTTGTTTAGTATTTGGTGCATATATTACCGTTAATATGTCCATTTATAATTCATCATTACTTCCACTATCAAAATTCTTCCCTCTGTATCTTTATAAATTTGTTTTGATTCTATGGATTCTTTCATGAAGAGGGCCACCCCTCTTTTTTTCTGCTGTGCTAATGAGGGGTATAGTTTCCCTGTTTTAGGTTTTTCCAATAGTTTATAGTGGTCCTTTTTAATATGTACTTCCTGGAGACAAATAAAATCTAAATTCAAGTTTTTTAATTTATTGAAAAAAGTTTTCCTTTTCACTGCAGAGTTCAATCCGTTAACATTGATTGACATTAAAGTAATTTATTCTTCCATCTTTTTACTTATAAATCGGTCTAGTAGTTCTAGTGGTTCTTATTTCTCTCTGTTCTTTTGCGCTAGCTTCTTCCCATTCTGCTTTCTTTTTGCTCCCTATCATTCCCTTTTAACTATAATGGTTCCTCTTTGACCAATACTTCTTGTCTCTTATCATCTGTTTTCTCTCTTTTCTCCTTCTCTTCCCCCATGCCAAAGTGTTGTTCATCAAATTCAATCGCCTTATCTATTGAATCTAACTTGTATCTTTTTTCATGCCAAGTCACTAATAGGTCTTCGGGTATCAGCCACCTAAAATGTAGTGCTAGAACCACTTTATAAATACTTGGTAAGACTACACTTGGAACATTGCATTAAGTTTTGGTCACCACAGTATAAAAAGTTATCGAGACTCTTGAAAGAGTGCAGAGAAGAGCAACATAGATAATTAGGGGCTGGAGACTTTGGTGGGAAAGTAACAGCATTTCACAATGTCATGCTGGACACATGACTGCAAAAATGTCTTTGGATAGCACTGACTCAATAGTCTTGAAACGAAGATGAGCACTGCCCCCTATAGTCAGTAATCACTACTGGAGTAAAATACCCAAAAAACTCCTTTAATCCTCTTTCCTTTTCATGGAGTCAGGATGGAGTTCTGAGGCAATTCAAAGATTATATCAATAGAAAAATAACAACTGTTCCAGCTGTCACCAGAAAAATATTTCTATAGTATTTCTCAGAGAAAGAGACAGACAGTTAAGACCAAATCCAGTTTATTGCCCTTTTGGCATCTGTTATAGAAATAGGAAATGATGATAGGTAAAATAAAATACTTTCTTAATTCTCAGTTGTATATGAAACAACAAACAGTAATTGAAGATTGGTGATGATTAATCGGTGAATGTTTTCATCTCTCACAGAAGCATGAAAATGCTAAGTGTTATGATTATAGCAACTATTATGGTTTCAATAAATCACAATTAGTATTTAAAAGAGGCATACTTTTTTCATTCTAGTTGAAGCTATGTAGGAAATAATTAAGCATGATTTAGAATACTTTATGCCAGCCTATAAATATAGTTGCCATATTTGGATAAGAGTACATTGTAATCAATGATCTGTAGCAGCAAGATCAAGTCAATATCAATTTGAAATGTACCCTTTTAAAATATAGGTTCTTTGTATTTCTGCAAGTCCCAGTAGCTTTAGAGTTCTATTTAAAAAAAGGAAAACAAACATATGATACATTTTAGCACATGATCCAGTATAATGATCTTTTTTGGAGATCATGATAAATCTATATTTGGTTTGACCTTCATTTCATTAATTTCATTAATTATAAAAAATATTTGTGGATCTAGCAGGAGATTATTTTATTCAATGTATGATTCAAATCAGAAGTGAGTTTCCAAACTTCATTCTTTCTCTTGATTTCTATGAGAATTCTGATTTTTAATTTTAACAATGTAATGAAATTTGGGAGGATTGACCCTTTTGATTCATGAGATCTTTCCATTTGAATCAAAATAATGCAGGAGTTTTAAAATAGCCATATTCATGATTTGATTTTTTTAAAAATAATATTGGTTATACTTTTTAATTGGTAGAAAAAAAGTATACAATATTTACAGACACAACTTTTCTTTTTCTATGACTATATCTCATATTCAAAGAATATATACGTGGAAAGAATCTTAACAAATTTAGGGTAGAAGAAAGTAAAATAATTATTATATTTGTCAGGATGTGCCTGTGAGGGATAATGATTTTTTTTTTGCAAAGAAGGTTGAGAATTGGATAAAAATTAGTGCAGAGGGTTTGGAAATAGAATATTTTAATTCTGAATTCTTTAAAATTATGGATTTTTGTTTTTGGAAAGAATTAATGAAATGAGCAAATAAAAGTTAATATAATGCTTTACTTCTAAATAACAATAAGCTACTTCACAACTTATTGCCACTGAATGACAGGCCTGGCAGTTTTAACTTCTTTCTATTCTGCCCCTCCCTCTGGCATTTTCTATATGGTATAGAAATGCCTTGATTTATTGCTCTTTATTTTATTTCACTTTGCAGTTACTGAGGGTTTTTTTTACAAGATTGTTCACCAGCAAAAAGATTAAAATTTATGTAATCTTTATGATAATTAGCATTTTTTAAATTAAGGATTAAAAAAAGCTATGTACATTTTTAGACATTATGCTACTGCACGTTTAATAGATGACAGTGTTATGTAAACATAAATATTGATGCCCGATATTAATGCCTTATAGTTAGACAGGAAAAGAAACAATTTTGAGGAAAAGTTAAATATGCACAATCATTGTTTTGTTTAGGTACAATTGGGGGGCATTCATCTCCCAGTCTTTTATTTTCTTCTTTCCATCACCATCTCAAACATATAAATTTGGAAGAAAAAGAATGAAAATTGATGTCTACTTCATTCTGATGCAAGGATTGGGGGGTATGGGTTTTTTTTTTTTACTTTTTTCACAATCAAATCAATTTTTTTTAAATGTAACATTTTCCATTATCAACAAAATATCTGCGTAGTCACTCTGAGAAAATAATGATCAAAATGGGAAAGGTTTATCAAATAGAATTGTGCTTTAATAAAATCAGAAAGCACACTGTGGGATATTTTTTGTTTACATGCTCATGAAAACTAAATTGGGACACAGCTGTTGGTACAATTAGCAGTAGAAAAGATCCATGTAAAATAATTTAAGTTATATGAATATTTTTGTTTTAGTTTTTTTACTGCGAAAACATTGTATTCTCTTGTATGATGGATAAACTCTTAATTTCCAAATATTCTATAGGCTTCATAAACATGCTATTTCCCCTTTAATAAAATTCCTACATATTTTGGGAAAAAGAAGAAAACAGTTTTTTTATTTCACTTTAGATGAACTTCAGTGATTTATTAATTTTGTTTACTCAGCATTTCTCTGAGAGGACATTGCTGATTTAGATTTGCACATAAAGAACAAAATGTGTGTTTATTTTAAGAAAGACATTGCCTTTTTTACCATTTAGAACCTTTATAACAACTTCATTCACAATGCTTTAAATTATATTATGCTACTATTATTGAATAAAATATATCATTCACTGAATACATTAAATATTTTATCTCATTGACCAAATATGGTGATATATTGCAATTTATAGAGGCAATCCATATTTTAAAATGTTCATTATCTATAGTATATATGTATGTTGCATATATCTACCAACACTACTGAGCCAATTTGTTAGGAAGAACTGCTGAAGATTAAACTCTGTCCTGCTCAGATCTTCTACATGCAGTGAAGCATTCTGTGTTCTAAGTAGCATAGATACTAACCAAATGGCATGCAATACATCATTTTGATATAAACCAGTTTGTTAATGAAATCTGTGTCTAGACATACCTCAGCACTGAAAAACCTAATATGCCCCCAAGATTCAGGTACTATATTTCTTTCACTATGAGCCACTTTTTTTTTAACAAACAATTGATACTAAAAACTAACATTTGTGATTAGTTTGAGGTAATATATCCCATATATATGGGACCCAGTGGTTCAGTGGCTAAGACACTGAGCTTGTCAATCAGAAAGGTTGGCAGTTCATCGGTTCGAATCCTTAATGCCATGTAATGGAGTGAGCTCCCATTACCTGTCTCAGCTTCTGCCAACCTAGTAGTTTGAAAGCATGTAAAAATGTAAGTAGAAAAATAGGGATCACTTTAATGGGAAGGTCACAGTGTTCCGTGCACCTTCGGCATTTAGTCATGCCAGCCACATGACCACGAAGACATCTTCAGACAGCGCTGCCTCTTCGGTTTTGTAACGGAGATGAGCACCGCCCCCTAGAGCCAGAAATGACTAGCATGTATGTGTGAAGGGAACCTTTATCCCATATATAATTTCTTTTCCAAAGAAATGCAGGAAAGCAAGGATGAAGTTGGACAGAAATTTGTTGGCTTATAACTTGCAGGCAGAAGTTCCTGTGCTTCTTAAATTACTGTCACCTGAAACCATCAGAGGAGAACACTGTAATTCTCCTCAGTCAAAGTTTCTGGTGACCAATTGTTCATGATTTTGTTTTTCCCATGTTCTTCTTTTATTATACTTGTATTTTGGTCTGTGACTGCAAGAAATTAAATAAATAGCTGTGATCTGTCCTGTCACCTGATCTAGTAAAGAAAATTTTTCCATTTCATTTAAGCACTATATTCACAGCTCCTGACATATTCATTATTTAGCTGGTACAAATCCTTGAACATTGTTTTTAGAAAAGTTTGGCTTAATAATTCAAATTGCTTCTTCATTTCACTGTGTTACTCCTTGACCTGAAAACCAGTTCTGTATGTTATCGTATTAGCAATCTGCAGCTTTGAAAGCATTACAAGGCATGAGAGAGCTGGAAGTAATCTACAGAGGACAAGAGGTCCCAACTTCTAAAGCAAAACAGTTAAGCCAGTTTTTCTGGCATAAAAGTAATATTGAAGGAATGAATTGTATTTTGCTCCATCACTAACTATTATAATTTCTAACTTCTAAAATGGAGAGCACAGATTTGTGTCACCTGGATATGCATACATCTTGTTTAGGAAATGATAAATGCCAAAGGAAAGTGCATCTGACCTAATAAAAATAGTCTTTGAAAGTTTAAACTATATGCCATAGTTGAATAAAAGTCATAAAAACATAAGACAATCATACTACTGACCAGAAGAACACAGAATCAGAACAAACTTAAAGCAGAGAACAGAGCAGCCCTTGAAAGTCTAAAGAAGAACCAAACCAGGAGGTCAACATATTCTCAAAATAATCTGAAGGCAGGATAAAAACAAATGGATGGAAACTAATCAAAGCGAGAACCAACTTAGAAGTAAGAAATTTCCTGACAATTAGAATGATTAATCAGTGAAACAACATGGCTCCATAAGTTGTGGGTAGCCCACAGTGGTGGGATTCAATTTTTTTTACTACCAGTTCTGTGGGTGTGGCTTGGTGGGCATGGTAGGGGAAGGATACTATAAAATTTCCATTCCCTCCCCACTCCTGGGGGAAGGTTACTGCAAAATCCCATTCCTCCACACCCCATTAACCTGCTTTCCCGCTCTGTTCTCCTGTGCAGGGCAACAAAAGAAGACTCAGCCAATCAGCTGGGACTCAGGAGGCAGGGAAATAGACGGGGCGGGGCCAGTCAGAGGTGGTTTTTGCCGGTCCTCTGAACTACTCAAAATTTCCACTACTGGTTCTCCAGAACTGGTCAGAACCTGCTGAATACCTCTGGTGGTCCACCACTGGAGATTTTTAAGAATATATTGGAGAAATGGCAGACATTGCAGCAGTATGGTGTATCCTCCATAAAGTTAATAGTCTTATCTCTAAAGTTAATAGTCTTTTATGCTTCAAATTTATTGATTTTCACCCAAGTTAATACCGAGGTATGGTAATATAATTCCCAATCTGGCAACCCAATGCCCCCTCTTTTTTTAGACTCTTGCAACATTTTCAAACCTATTCTTGCTTTTTTCCCTAGCCAAATATATATTATTATCTTATTTAATTCCTCAAAATGTTCCCCCCACTTTTATTGAGATTGTTTGAAATAAATATAATAGCCTTGGTAGAATATTCATTCTACCAAGTAGCTATTCTTCCTGTTAATGACAATTGAAAATCTTTACATTTCTCCAAATCTAATTTAATTCGTTGCATTGATTTCATATAATTATCCTCTTTAACTGTTGCACATTTTGTTAACTGTATTCCTAAGTACTTCACTTTTTTGACTATCTGCATATCAATTCTTTCAATCAACACTCTTTTTTGTTATCTGTGAGATTTTTAACTAAAATCTTTGTCTTGTCTTTATTTATTTTCAATCCAGCAACTTCCCCATATTCTTGTATCTTTTGAATTAACTTCAGTCCAGTTTCTAATGGGTCTTCTAATATAAAGACCAAGTCGTCTGCAAATGCTTGTAGCTTGTATTTTTCTTTTTTTTATTTCCATTCCTTTTATTTCTTCATCTTGTCAAATATTTCTGGCTAATACTTCCAGAGTCAGTATAAATAGTACAGTGGACATCCCTGCCTAGTGTCTTTCTTTTTTAACTGAAGTTCTCCATCATATCTCCATTTACCATCACCTTGGCTAATTGTTTATGATACATTGCTTTAGTCATATTAATAAATCTCTCCTTAAAGTCCATATATTTTAATTGTAATAGCATAAATTGACAATTAACATTATCAAATACTTTCAGTGCATCTAGAAAAATCAATGCCATTTATTTTCCAGGATGTGTTTCATAGTACTCCAATGAATTCAATGTACTCATATTGTTTTTAATCTGCCTCTTTGGCAAAAATCCAATCTGATCTGGATGTATTCAAAACCCTTTTTAATCTCTCTGCCATTATCGAAGTGTATATTTTATAGTCTGATTCAATAAAAATATTGTCCTATAGTTCTTTATCTGCATTAAATCTGAGTCATCTTTTGGTATAAGAGTAATATTTGCTTCCATCCATGAGTTAGGTATTTTTGCTTCTAGGAGAACTTCATTATAAACTTCCAACATCACTGGGCATAATGTATCTTGTAAATTTTTATAAAGTTCTGCCGGTAACCCTTCAGACTCTGGTGTTTTATTGCTCTTTTGTCTCTTAATCACTTCTGTCAATTTCATCATAGTTATTCGTTCATTCAACATAGCCTTAACTGTTTCAGGTACTTTAGAGATTTTTCCAAATGTATTTTATTTTCTGGAATTTTCTCCTGATTATATAGTTTCCCATAGTACTTTATTATTATTATTATTATTTTATCCTCATTTTGGTAATGAAGCATCCCTTTCTCATCTATTGATGTATCACTTTTTTCCCCTCTCCTTTTTCAGTTTATATGCCAACCATCTTCCTGGTTTGTTCACATTTTCAAAAAAGTTTTGTTTTGCATTTTTAATTTTTTGTGCCAGTTCGTCTTTTTCCAATAGATTCATTTTTTTTTTAATTACATTTATATGCCGCCCTTCTCCGAAGACTCAGGGCGACACAATCTGGGATACAACCCAGTGTGCTCAGCAATAGCCTTCATTCCATTGTATATGCCTGCTTATTACTAAGCGGCATTTTTACAAGGTCAGCTAATTGCCCCCAACAATCTTGGGTCCTCAATTTACCTACCCTGAGAGGGAAGGATGGAGGCTGTCAACCTTGAGCCTGGTGGGATTCGAGCCTACAATAATTGTAGGCAGCTAGATCTTAAGAGCAGGCATTTAACAGCCTGAGCTACCAAGGCTCATTTGTATTTTATTAAATCCATTTGATTTTTTTAGTTTCATTTTTGTGGTTCTTTCTGTAATTCTGTTTCTAGTCTTTTATATTCTTCCTCTACCATTTTCTTATTTTGTTTCTTCTTGTTGTTTTTCTTCCCAATGTAAGTTATAACTAATCCCCGTATATATGCTTTAACAGTATCCCATACTGTTTACAGGGAAATCTGTCCTTTCCTGTTCTCCTTGAAAAAAAAGTCCACATAAAGTATAAATTATTTATCTTGCAGTATTGTTTGATTCAACATCCATCTCAATTTTCTTTTTTGTCCTTTCCATATAACTTTTATCGGGTTGTGATCTGCCCATACATTAGGTTCTATTTCTATCTCTTGTACACAAGCTATTGAGCAATATTTGGACCTATTAAAAGACAAGATGTTGCACCGGGGGAGATGACTGGAGTTCAAAAAGAAATGGTGTTGATGCTTCAAAATATTTCTGATATGTTGACAAAGAATCACAGGGATAAAAAAGACTTAATGCAGGACATTCTGGGGAAATCAGAAAATGTTCAACAAGAGACAACAAATAAAGATCAGAAAATGCAGGAAACAGGAAATAACAGAAAGACCAGAAGGCAAAACAGACCAGATAAAGCAACAAGAAGAACAAGAAGAGAAAGAGAAGACAGCAAGGACTTATGAACCAAATCAGTGACAATATATATTAAGGGATCAAAAATGGGATTGGATAAAAGGAAATGCACTTTTACAGAGAAGATAAGGGCTTGGGCAGACCCGCCCAGAGAGATGGCAGAAAAAGATAATAGAGATGGAAGAAATATTTGGGTTAAATAGGAAAGATGTAGACAGAGACAAAGATCCAAGGGAGGAGTTTGGGAAGCAAGCTAAAACACGAATAAGAATTGAAATACTAATTCGAACAAGAGATGATGGTTAGAAAGGGAATGTTGTTTAATATAAGATTGGTTTTATTGAAAGCTAGAATAGAGGTAGAAATAAGATTAAGGGAGAATATTATTATATAATAGACAAAAAGCAATAGCTAGATGTAAAGATTAGATGTTGAAAGATGGTATTATTATGAATAATATTGTGATTGTCATTAGAATGGCATACCAAAACACTGAACAACTAAACAATGAAGGAACATATTCTAATACAAATATGTATAATAATACCATAATTACATAAATATGATTAATATAACAAATATTATTATTTAGAGGTAGAAACAAGATTAAGAGGGAATATTATTATACATATTTTATATAACTTACTAAAAGTAATAGCTAGATGTAAAGATTAGATGTTGAAAAATTGTATTATTATGTACGTTTGAACAATATTGTGATTGTTATTAGGATGGCACATAAAAATACTGAACAACTAAATAATGAAGGAACACACTTAGATATAAATATGTATAACACTATAACTACAAAGTATGATTAATGTAACAAATATTAATATTATTATTTTTACTTAAATGAATGATACCCAGATACCTCACTGTTCATATAATGAACTTGGTGTGTATTTAAAAATAAAAATTTAAAATTTAAAAAATGAAAAAAACATAAACAGAGCAACTCCAGTTCCTTAGCAACAAAAATGTTACCTAGTCTGGAAGTGAAACTTTTGCAAGCAAACAATCAAGTTCAGTGAGGACTCCAAAAATATTTTCTTCCTATTATGAAAACCTGGCTGATCCCTCACATAGAAACTAGAATGCTATTAGTCAGGTTTATTAATTTTATAATATAACAGTAGTTAATTTCATCTATGCTGCCATGGATTCATCATAATCATCTATGAGAAAATTATTATTTTTACATCAGGATAGAAATCCCATTTTTAATTTTAAATACAGTATATGAATAAAACTGCAGCTTTTTTTTGCAAACATTTAACAAATCCTTTCGTACCAAATAAATTTCCAGAATTTGCTGTTAAAATCCTTCTTTTGTAATACATAGATTCCCTTCACTCTTAATTATTTGCAGGAATCATTAATGATACATTTATAGAATCAAACTCATTGGGCTCTTTGTATCATCAACCGATTTATTAATTATCTTTGACAGAGAGGAGACAGAAGAACAGTCAAGGAAATGATTGTATGGAAATAATTAAAAGGGGAAATACTAATTTAAGTTGCAGGAAACAATTCTATTCCATTGAGAAACTTCACACAAAATAACTTGATTCAGATATGTTTAAATTCAAATGAAATAGGTACTTGGAAATGCCCATTTCTGGGAGTCTTCATTCTTTTCGTTTCAGGCTGACTCCTGAACTTGTATGATGAGGTGTCACTGACATAACTGCAATAGGGTACTTACATTAATGTAAAGATGTATTAGTTTGAATACTGATAGTGAAATGAATAATTGATTTTTCATTGCCCAAAAAGTACCATTTCTGCAAAAAAAGTTAGGTATTGACAAATGTGTAGGATTTATAATATTTCTCTATATAGACTAAGTTCAGGAGGAAAAATGTAAATGGGATAGGAACTCCAAGATAACTTAGAGGAAACTAGCATGTTTCACAGATAAAAAATTTCCGTTGTAAAGAAATGAAAAACTACAGAATGCAAAAGATAGTGGAGGAATGGAATGAGATATCCTGAAAAAAGGTGCAAATGGCTGATTTTTAGCATGAATAGAAATACATCATGCTGCTGTTATTTTATTTGGGCTCATATTTACATTAAAGAGTAAGCACTGCATATCTTTCATTCAACAGCTGAGAAATATTTAGGGAGTAGGTATAATAGTGGTTTTTTGGTCAAAACTAAAATATATATTTTAGGTAATATGCAATTGGTGGCCCTCTTGACATGGCCATCTCAGCATGGGACAAATTACAATGGGAAACTGCCACAGGATAACTTGATGCACTTCTCTGCAGCACCTCCCTTCATGGGAGTTGGCCATAGACCACAGCATCATGACAGTACACGTCTCTGTATCTTGATTCAGTATCCCATGGGCATGGTCAGACATTCACGCCAGAGCATGCCTGCTCTGTGCAGCTACATATAGTATTGCTGTATTTACTCATGCATGAGAGTTGTGTCCCACCTGTGGGGAAGGCCTTTTGCCCAGGCTGTATTCAGCTATTCCTTTTTCCCCTTGGGCCCTCACAGGAAAGTGGCCTCTGTGCCAGTTTCAGCATTGCAGACCTATTTTTTTAGCATGCTCATTGGACCCTGAGGGGCAATGGGATAAGCAGTCTGGCCACTGTCAATGATTCCCCCATAGCCTGCCTTTCACAGGCTGGTGGGTCATTGGAAAGCAAGGTGAAGAAGCCTTTGGAGAAGGGAGGTAAAACTGCCCCCCCCCACAAAAGGCAAGATAAGCAGGATGATGAGGGCTCACCCCATTATGCAGCACTCAGGTCTCAAAACAGAGCTGTCAGCTTTCTATTTTTTTTAAAATAAACTTTATTAAACTTTATTAACACACATCATAATGACAACAACAAAAAACATACTTTAAAAACCTATTAAAAAAAAAACAATCACCCGTATTTTGTATTCGAAGCGAAGTAGTCCTAGTACATATTTGAGTCCAAATCTAGTGAACTTTTTCACTCGATCGATCACCGTAAAAGAAAGAAACAGGTAAAGAGAAAGAATACAAAAAGACACACCATGGTACAATATAAAGTATAAAATATACATCCTATTTCTGTTATTGACTATTCATCTGAGTATGACGGATTGTTAGATCTCGAGAGGTGGCACTACACAACCAAGGGGGGTAATTTTAAATTGGGTAAAGGGAAACTTTTAAATTTTTTGCTTCGTTGTCTTGAAGGGTTAGGAGGGGGGAGGGTGTCTGTCTGGGATGAGTGTGGTTGTTTTCGCTTCCAGAGTGGAAGGAATTCTAGTTCAGCCAACTGGGGCTCGCTGGGCGGGGGGGAGGGGCCCCGTCGGACCGGAGGCTGAGGTGGGGATGCCGATCTCAAGGTGATCGACTGGCGGGGGAGGAGAGGCGGGAGTCATATCGTGGGAAGGGAGCGTGCAGCTGATGTCTAAGAGCTGTGGCGCTCTGACTCCCATGCCTCTGCCCACTCCCCCGGGGATACGGGACTCGGAGGCCCTGGGCTCAGGTGGTGTATTTTAATGCCAGGTCTATGGTTAATAGGCTTCCCTCCTTGGTGAATTAATCAGGAGGAGGCTGCGACCTGGCCTGCATCACTGAGACATGGTTGGGGCCGGAGGGTGAGTGCCTCTGGTGATTTGTGCCCCCAGGTTTTCAGATTTTGCACTGGCCACGAGCTCAGGGAGGGTTGGGGGTTGCTGTTGTTATTCGGGAGACTTGATTCCGTTCCGCAGATAGCGAGAGTGCGAAGCCCTCCTCTTGAGGTTGGGGCCTGGTGGTCGGTTGGGCCTGTTGCTGATATACCTATCCCCAACTAGTGGCAACAGCCCTGCTGGGCTGCTCGATGCCCTCTCGGGAGCGACGGTGGAGTTCCCAAGCCTTTTGGTTTAGGGTGACTTCAACCTGCCCTCCCTGGGGGGGACGTCGGGATTGGCCCAGGAGTTCATGGCTTCCATGGCAGCTATGGACCTGACCCAAATAATACAGGCCCCCACACATGAGGGGGGCAACACACGCGACCTTGTTTTTGTCTCAGAACATTGGTGTAGTGATCTGGGGGTGGGCACCGTGAATGTCCAACCCATAGCATGATCAGATCACTATCTCCTGTGGCTGGTCTTGCAACAAGTGGCCCCACACCGTTGGGATGAGGAGCCACTGAGATGGTTCTGCCCCAGATGTCTGATGGACTCTGAAAGGTTCCAGACAGAACTGGGGTTTTTGCCTGCCTCCCTTATTCACAGTTCGGCCAAGGTACCGGCAGCCACCTGGCAACAGGCTGCTACTGAGGCCCTCGACTGAGTTGTCCCCTTGTGTCCCCTCACTCGCCGCAGATCCCAGATGGCTTGGTTCACGGAGGAGCTTAGGGAGATGAAGCGGTGTAGGAGGGGGTTAGAGAGCAGGTGGAGGTCGACCCACTCCGAATCCAACCGAGCCCAGCTAAGAGCCTATATTAGGACTTATCTGGTAGCTTTGGGGGCGACAAAGAGGTCATACCTCTCCTCTCTCATAGCGTCTGCAGACGACCGCCCAGCTGCCCTGTTTAGGGTCACCTGCTCCCTCTTACATCGGGGGACGGGGTTGGATCCTATGCAGGGTAGGGCTGAGGAATTTGGTCAGTATCTGTTGGATAAGAGCGCTTGGATCGCTCGGGAGGGGCTGGACTCTAATTTGCAGTGGTCTGAGGAGGGAGGGGCAAGAAGTCCGGCCGATATCATCTGGGCTGAGTTTGATCCTGTTTCCGAGGATGAAGTGGACAGGATTATGCGACGTTTGAGTTCCACCACATGTTTGTTGGACCCGTGCCCTTCCTGGATGGTGTATGCAGCCAGGGAGGTCACGCGGGGCTGGCTCGGGCAGTAGTCAATGCTTCATTAAGGGAGGGCTCTTTCCCCGCCACCTTGAAAGAGGCAGTGGTGAGACCCCTCCTGAAGAAGCCTGCCCTGGACCCTGCCGTATTGAACAACTTTCGTCCAGTCTCCAACCTTGTTTTAGCGAAGGTTGTTGAGAGTGTGGTGGCTCAACAGTTTCCGCTTTTCCTAGATGAGGCGGACTATCTAGATCCCTATCAATCGGGCTTCCGACCTGGGTTCAGTACAGAGACGGCATTGGTCGCACTGGTGGATGATCTCTGGAGGGCGCGGGACAGAGGTTTTTCCTCTGTCCTGGTCCTATTAGACCTCTCAGTGGCTTTTGATACCATTGACCATGGTATCTTATTGCGGCGCCTTGAGGGGTTGGGAGTGGGAGGCGCTGTTCTGCAGTGGTTCTCCTCCTACCTCTCGGGGCGTTCACAATCGGTGTTGGCAGGGGGGCAAAGGTCGGCTCCAAGGGCTCTCAAGTGTGAGGTCCCGCAGGGGTTGGTCCTCTCGCCCCTCCTGTTCAAAATCTATATGAAGCCACTGGGCGAGATCATCCCTGGGTTTTGGGGTGAGGTATCATCAGTATGCTG
The DNA here is from genome assembly GCA_009733165.1 of Naja naja. Lineage (NCBI taxonomy): Eukaryota > Metazoa > Chordata > Lepidosauria > Squamata > Elapidae > Naja > Naja naja. The sequence continues at coordinate 82,533,857 of CM019155.1, read as the reverse complement.
ATGATACCCAGTTATACATCTCCACCCCAAACCAAATCAGTGATGTCTTCTCTGTGATGTCCCATTGTTTGGATGCGGTACGGATCTGGATGGGCAGGAACAGACTACAGCTCTGGCCAAGACTGAGTGGCTGTGCGTGCAGGCATCTCACTCCAGTGAGTATATTCCACCTTTGGCCATAGGGGGAGTATTACCCCCTGTGGATAGGGCGCGGAACCTGGGGGTTGTCCTGGACTCACGGCTCAGTTTGGAGAAGCAGGTGGGAGCCGTGGCCAGGGGGGCCTTTGCCCAGGTTCGGCTGGTTCGCCAGCTCTGCCCTTATCTGGATCGAGATGCCCTTCGCACAGTCACTCATGCACTTGTTACATCCCGACTCGACTACTGCAATGCTCTCTATGTAGGACTGCCCTTGCATACCATCCAGAGGCTCCAGCTGGTGCAGAATGCGGCCGCGCGGCTTGTGATGGGAGTTTCTCAATACTCCCATGTTATGCCCTTCCTGCGTGAGCTGCATTGGTTGCTGGTTGCCCTCTGGGTGCGATTCAAGGTTTTGAGGTTAACATTCAAAGTCCTTCATGGCATGGGTCCGGGGTACTTGCAGGAGCATCTCCTGCCGATATCAAATACCGGTCGCCCTGTGTGAGCACACAGGTTGGGACTCCTCGGGTTGCCATCCGCATGACAAGGTCGGCTGGCGGTGACCCGGGGAAGGGCCTATTCTGTATCGGCCCCTGCCTTATGGAATCAGCTACCCATTGAGCTCCAACTGGCTCCCGATCTCTCCTCTTTCTGGCGCGATCTAAAAACCTGGTTGTTTTTACAGGCTGGGCTGGACTGATCTCCTGGGGGAGAGGGTGGGTTTTAAATTTGATTTTAATTTGGTTTTATAGTTGTATTTTGGCTTGTCTTGTTTAATTTCTTTTTAAATAATTTATTGTTCTGTGTTTTTATCTGTGAGCCGCCCTGAGTCCTTTCTGGAGAGTGGCGGCATACAAGTCAAAATAAATAAATAAATAAATAAAATATTTCCCAAAGTCTATATCTTGTCTAATCAGCTCCTCCTATTAAACACTTAAAATTTCTATAATTATTGTTTATAAAGCTATTAATTCACATATATAATGCGAAACTAGCGTTTGTCGAAACTTAAAATTGTCTTATTATACAACATATCAAAGAAAAAAAAGTATATTCATAGCATGATACAAACTGTCTCTTTTAGTCCGTTGTGTTAGCTGGTTTTGTGTTTCCCTTTTTGTTCTGCCCAATTATACCATTTAATCCAAATCCTGTAAAAATCTGAATCTTCTTTCCCATTGATTTGTAATGTGATCCTCACCGACTGGGCACAATAATGTTTTAGATATAACTGCCAATATCGGGGGCACTTCTGCCGTCTTCCAATATTGGGCCAGTGCAATTCTTGCCACTGTTAATAGATGTATTATCAAATATCTCACATCGGGAGAAAACTCTCCCCCTCTCAGACCTAGTAGGAACAATTCCGGTTTCAACTTCAATTCACATTTGATAATCTCTTCGATCCATTTTTTGATTTTTAACCAGTAATTCTTTATTTTTGGGCAATTCCACCATACATGGAATACGTACCTAACTTATCTTTACTTTTCCAGCACATGGGGTTAGCCATTGGGAATATTTTCACTACTCTAGAAGGCGCCAGATGCCACCTATACATCATTTTGTATAAGTTTTCTTTATGTGCCACCGATTTAGTTTCTGTGAGAATTTTGAGCCAGATTTCTTCCCATTCATCCAATTCTATACTGTGACCAAAATTCTTTTCCCAGGCAAGCATGGGTCCTTTAATTGTGTTCTCCGCTAATTCATGTTCCAATAAGAAATTGTATATTTTGGATATCAAACCTTTGTCTGGGCTCATAAGAATCTTATCAAACTGTGTGTCTTTCAATTCAATTCCATATTCTTTTATGTCTTTGTTATATCTTAGTTTAATTTGAAAGTAAGACCATGCATCGATAAAAATTCCTTGGGTCACTAACTCCTGTAAGGGTTTCAGTTTCCCTTCTTTATCCAAAATTTGGTGGTACCTAAGTTTTTTGGAAATATCCATTGTATTGGGATAAAATATCACTTCCATTGTAGAAAGCCATCTTGGAATCCTAGTTATCAGTTTTCGCCTAATTTCAGTCCATGTTTTAATTAAAAAATTTCGGATAATGTGTCTCCTAAAGTATGAATGGGTTTTATTATTGGGGTTCCAAAGGAACGCGTGCCAACCTATCTGTAAATCATGGCCCTCAATTGTTAGAATTCTTTTGTTTCTCAACTTTATCCAATCCTTTATCCATATCAAAGAAGCTGCTTTGTAATATAACTCCCAGGCCCGTAGTCTGAATCCACCTCTACTTTTGACATCCTGTATGTCAGCTTTCTAACTGACATGCTCAGTGTCATTAACCACTAAATCCCCCCTATTAGTGACTGCTTTAGTCTAGCAATATTCCTGCTATAGGTTAGCAGAAATAAACATACCTCTTGATCAGCTCCTACTGTCATTTCTGGTTTCCTGCGCCTGACAATGGCAAGAGTTCAGCTTTCAGTCACAATATTTATTGTTTTATGTTCATATTATGTATATTCAATTACTTCCATGTAGAACCTCCAAAGTGGATTTCAGTCACCCTCTGAAGAGCCATATAATTAATTTAGAAACCTTTATATTGTCTGTAACTTCAGATTATCTATCCTTAATTTGAGATTTTTCTTTATGATGTAAGACTCTGCTGAATAGCTATGTGAATTTCTAATTAAATCTAGAGAATAATTAGGCATGTCTATCAATGTGTTTGCTCTAAATTTTGTGAAACATAAGTCGAAGATCCTTCTTTTAATCATTCTATTTTATGTACATGTTGTTTTACACAGAAATTCTATATATCTTGCGATAACTGAATATAATCTTTTTCATTATTTGCTGCAGATGCTTCTTAAATTTGACATGTCATTGAATCCACTGGCTTTTATCAAAATTATTCTCTTGTCTATTAATCCAGGCATATATGAAATGTTAGTATGAAAACACATAATATAGTAGTTGAAAATTCATATACACATGCACATTTTTGTTGAATGCAAATTCCTCTTTACTGTATTACCCTGAAGACTTCTGAGAGAGTCATAGAGAAGTGAGTTCTCCAAATGCAACTGCTCAATTCTGCGTCACAAACACACCTAGCCAGAATGGGGCAACTGGACTTCTGAAGGCGTCACAATTGGGTGCCAAGTAGTTGTGAAAGAGTTATTCAAATAAAATGTCAGACATGTGATTTCTTTAGAGGAGGATAAAAATTTCTTAATTCTGTATTTCAGTTCTAATTACTTTGCTTTTTAGATTATTAGCTTATTTTTATTTTTCATTTTTTTTAAAATTACATTTATATGCCACCCTTCTCCGAAGATTCAGGGTGGCTTACAATTTTTGGGATACAACCCAATTTGCTCAGCAATAGCCTTCATTCCATTGTATATGCCTGCTTATTACTAAGGGCATTTTTACAAAGTCAGCTTATTTCCCCCAACAATCTTGGGTCCTCAGTTTACCTACCCCGAGAGGATGGAAGGCTGAGTCAACCTTGAGCCTGGTGGGATTCGAGCCTGCAATAATTGCAGGCAGCTGGAACTTAAGAGCTAGGAATTTAGCAGCTTGCACCACCAAGGCCCTTACCTTAATTTGGATTATTAGTTTAGCTTGCTTTCAGAAGTTGTGGATGCTCAATCACTGGAAACTTTCAAAAAGATACTGGACAACTATTTATATGAAATGGTATAGGGTCTCCTGTTCAAGCAGGCGGTTTGACTAGAAAACCTCCAAAAGTTCCTTCCAACTCTATTATTTTATGTTCTATTTAGAGATATAACATTCAGGACAAAAACTGAAAGAAATCTGCAATCAGGCTTTTAAGAAAGATGCATGGTCCTCAGAGGTGGTATTCAGCAGGTTCTGACCAATTCTGGAGAATCGGTAGTGGAAATTTTGAGTAGTTCGGAGAACTGACAAAATACCACCTCTGACTGGCCCTGCCTGTCACAGCCTGTAAAGCACTGGACACATTTACCAGAAATCACGCTACTCACAGTGAAGAGAAACACAATGATAAGGTTTAATGTAGGATTTACAGATGACATTCAGTAGTAATAGTAACAAGGATTTGTTCAAAGTCAGCGTTGAGAGCAATCGCCTCTCCATGCTGAGCAACAAATGAATTTAAATGAATTTAAAACATATCAGGACCATCAGTGGTGGGATTCAAAAAAAATTACTACCGGTTCTGTGGGTGTGGCTTGGTGGGTGTGGTGTAGCTTGGTGGGAGTGGCTTAGTAGACATGGCAGGGGAAGGATACTCCTCCCAATTAATACAGCATAACCCTGTGATTCAATCTACTCATCCCAATTAACACATAATAACTGTCATTACAGCTATGCGCCCCAATTGACGTATAACAACTCTATCATTACACCTACTTGACCCAATAATCACATAATCCACCCTGCCATTACACCCACACGCCCTGCAATTACCCTCACAGGTCTCCACCCCATGCCTAATCGCTCCCTCTACACTCCAACCCTACCTTAAAGATACAATTCTCCAACCCTGCCTTAAAGATACAAGTCCGTCTTTAGAATAGCCTGTAGCAGCCGGCATTGCTCTACCCCTTTCTCCAGCAAGACCCTGGCAGGTAATCTGAACACTGCATGAGGCCACCCACGAGGAGGAATGGAGCACAACACATCATAAGGAAAATGGAGCTGCCGGGGGAAACGGAACCGCCGGAACCACCGGGGATGTGCAGGATGCTGGGGAAGCTTAGAATGCCAGCCTGAAGGCAAAATGCGGCAGCCAGGCAAACAGCCGCAATGCCGCCTCCACTCCGCACAGCAGGATGTCGGAAAGGAGGGATACAACTGGAATGGAGCTCCGCACCTCACGAAGTTGTCAGGAATGGAGCCCGACACTGCCCCCTTCCATTCTCTGCCTCCCGAGTCCCAGCTGATTGGCTGGGTCTTCTTTTGTTGCCGTGCACTGGAGAACGGAGGTGGTTAGTGGGGTGAGGAGGGAATGGGATTTTGGAGTAACCTTCCCCCAGGAGTGGGGAGGGAATTGAGATTTTATAGTATCCTTCCCCTGCCATGCCCACTAAGCCACTCCCACCAAGCTATACCACACCCACCAAGCCACACCCACAAAACCGGTAGTAATTTTTTTTGAATCCCACCACTGATGGTCCTGATATGTTTTAAATTCATTTGTTGCTCAGCAGACTGATATGATAGGGAAGTATATTGTCTGTAGTATAGGACCAACTTAATTTATTACGTACATCAGAAAATGGATTTAAGCATGGATGAATGTGAGGTGAAACTAGTATAAAAATATAATTTGTATCGAGAATAGTTAATTCAAATATAATATCTCAGAAAGAACCTTTTAGAACTTGCACATTAAGACTCAGCTTTTGAATTAGTAAAAATTCCTTGTTTTCAGGAGAAAAAGCAAAACCAAGGAATTAAGATTCCTGTAAGTGCAAAAAAAACAAAAACAAAAATAACCCCCTTAATTTTAACAGGGAAAGGAAGCTGCCTAGACCAGATCAGACCACTGACTGGATATGCTGACTGAGATCAATTTCCAAGATATAAGACAAAAGCGTTTTTCAGCAGTCTAGAGGCACTAGAGATTGGACCTGAATACTTCTGCATGTAAAGAATGCACACCACTACTTAGCTACAACTCTTCCCCTTATATGTTGTAGCTATTTCTGTGCTTCTTCATGATTTAATGATCTGATTTAAACCTCCCATCAGCCTAACTGCACTGGTAGTGAAGCTGTCTCATTGTGCTGTTGTTTTTTTTAACAACCTAGACCTTAGAAAATACATTTTATATTATCAAAGCTCTGCTAAAATGAAAGAACTGCAACAGTGCTTATCCTCTAGGAACCATTCTACAATACAGGTCCTGTTCTCTGCCGCTTCATAAACAAGTTGGAATAAATATGGATAAATGTTCAACTAGAAATTCAAAGTTTCACAAGCTGCTTAACTTTGAAGGCTAGTTCATTAACAGAAAGGCCTTTGGGTTCAAGCCCATGAACGAACAAATGTGTTAAAGGGAAAAGAACAGTTTGAAGGCTTCCTATCTCTGCAAATTCCAAAGTAGACAGCTCACAACTACTGTACATGATTTGAAACAAAGGTAGATAATTTTTGTTATGTATGTAGGTTTGAATGTTATTGGTTTATTTGAACTGTTCTTGTAAAATGTCAAATGGTATTGGTTTAAATAGTGCGGGAAGAAACCCTGCACTCCCATTGGCTGACAGCTACGGCTGCAGGCTATAAGAGGCAGCCGTAGCCAAGCCAGGACGGGTCCTTTCGAGCTGTAGTCACTTAATAAACTCTTTGCTGGAACTCCTCGCGTCTGACTCTTCATGCAAACTTAACAATTTTTAATACATGGGTTTCATCAAAAAAGATAGTAATCAATCTAGCTGGCATAGCAAGCAATGGACTTTTTCGCCTTCAACCGAAAAAGAATGAACTTCTGAAAGCTAGGCACTTCAAAAGGAATTCTTTATTGAAAGGAAATGATTCCAGTACTAGTCAAAGCAGAATCTAAGATGCTTCCAGGCATACAGTAACAGATAAAGGGAGTTAGAACCCCTCCCCTTATTTAGATGTGGATTTTGTCAAATCTGATTGGAGCCAGATTGCTAGAAACTTGTCACCTCTTGGAGAGATAGCAAGAAGAGAAGGGACCATAAAAATTCCAGCTCTGGAAGATAATCCCTGGGAAACTCTTTTAAGGTAGGTTCCTAGAAAAGGGGAGGGGGGAATTAACATGTTGGTTCTTTGTTTGACAAAATCCACATCTAAATAAGGGGAGGGGTTCTGACTCCCTTTATCTGTTACTGTATGCCTGGAAGCATCTTAGATTCTGCTTTGACTAATACTGGAATCATTTCCTTTCAATAAAGAATTCCTTTTGAAGTGCCTAGCTTTTGAAGTGCCTAGCTTTCAGAAGTTCATTCTTTTTCGGTTGAAGGGGGGAAAGTCCATTCCTTACAGCTAGTTCATTAACAGAAAGGCCTTTGGGTTCAAGCCCATGAATGAACAAATGTGTTAAAGGGAAAAGAACAGTTTGAAGGCTTCCTATCTCTGCAAATTCCAAAGTAGACAGCTCACAACTACTGTACATGACCTGAAACAAAGGTAAATAATTTTTAATACATTTAGATGGGTTTCATCAAAAAAGATAGTAATCAATCTAGCTGGCACAGCTGACCTCACCAGCAACTGCAGCAGATGGAAAAGAAAGAAAATATTTCAGATCAAATCAAATCTTTATTACAGTCAAAGACCATCATAGAGATGGAAGGGAAATCTTTAAATATGTTCCATAATTATTGTGCCAATGAGATGCAAAGGACATATTTGAACCAGCGCTTCCATAAACATATGCTTTCCTACCATTAATTCTGGATATAATAAAAGGCAAAGTGTTAGATAATTTCTCAGTGTGATTTCCTTGAAATTTTCTTAATAGGTTCACTGTAGGAGAATTTACAGGGGAAAATAAATGGAAACAGGCAGAAAATTGTATTTGCAGTAATAGTTATTATAACAGAAGTCTTTTGATAGTCAGATTTGCAGCAGAAGTCTAGTAGAGGTATTCTAGCATACTGTTTTAAATAGAAGTGTTCATTCATAAATATTAATTTCTATATGCTAATATACATGAACTTAAGCTCCAGCAGCAATAAAATAGAATAAAATAATACAAAGAACTAAAATATTCATTATGCTACAGTACTTGTTCTTTGGGGTAAAGAATATTAGACAAAAAAAGTAAGAAAAAATAAGCTGAAGAAAATAAGGATATCTGATTAAAAGAAAAGGAAAAATAGCTAAATTTAGTTTATACCAATACCATTTACAGTTCCTCTATACATTTTTCTGTCCTTGCAAATGAGACAACCTTTTAAAAAAATACAAAATAAATGTAAGGTAGTGTCTCTTCTTTAATCAAAAAAGTTAATTTATCCAATTCAGCAAACTTTCACCAACAATTTATCCACAATGGGTTGTATCACATCTTTTCATCTCTGTGCATATAATAATCTTGCCACAATAACCATATACTGAAAAAAAATCTTCCACAGATTTTTAAAAATTGTTTATCCATTAATTGTAAAAGAAAAATTTTGGTTTCAATTGAATATTAATCTCTAAAATCCTCAGTATCAAAGTATGTATTTGAATCCAAAATCTACAAACTTTTTCAGAGGAATGAATGAAAAATGGCTATAAACTTATTCTTCAATAAACAACTGGGATTAAATATACTTCAGCAAAACTAAAAAATAACCTGATAGCATTTAATATTCCAAAAATAAAATATTTTTTCGTATAAATCAATATTTTCTTCTTAAAAATGTTCTCCATTTCTTTACTTCCAAAGCTATTGTATTCAAATTTCTCTCAAAGCCAAATTAAAGAATAAAATTATTTAAATTCTGTTAATTATTTGTTACCTGGAAAAAGAAATTCAACTTCAAATTAGTCATATGGCCTCCTTAATTTGATATCATGCCATAGCAATTACAATTAGGATTAGAATCTAAATATCCTGCAGTTCTCTTGGCCCAAAGGTAAAGCCATATGTATTACTAGCATAAGGATAGGGAAGAAGAAGGTGACATCTGATGATATCTATTGCATGTTAAAAAAGATAAACCACCAAGATCATTATTTTACAATAAGCAAAGTAAAAATAACATTATGTAGTCCAAACTATTTGGGTGAAAAAAACCAAATACTTTAGCATCCAAAAAGTATGGTGTTACCTACTGAGATAGAAATTAATTCAAATGAATGATCCATTTTTCCACTCACCACAAATACACAGAGAAGTGGGTGTATACTTAAGACCTCCAAATCCAAAACAGCAGAAATATATCAAGCAAAGTGCAAGAGTCCAAACATTGTAAAAGGATCATCACCCAATTCAAGTCCATAAAGTTGAGGTTTCAAGTCAGGAGCCTGAGTAAATAAATAGTTGCTGCCAATGGAGAGGCTTGAACTTGCTATTCTTAAGTAGAAGCAACCCATGTATCCTGTTTTCAGCCCATTCCAATGGTGGGGATTGCTGCTGCCTATCGCTGCCATCAATCTCTGCTAGTGCCACTGATCGCTGCCAATTACCACCACCATTTGCCGCCACCAAATAGCAGCAGTGATAGGCGGTGATAGTGATCCATGGCGATAAGTGGCAGTGGAAATTGGTGGTGACAGGTGGTGGCAATGATCTGCGCTGCCTGGAATGGGCCAGAAATGGGATGTGCGGAGGCAGAAAATGGGGCATGTGGAGGCAGAAAATGAGATACGCAGAGACCGCAATAGGACTGGAACAGGTAATCGGTAGTATTCTGGGAGGCCGATCCAACTGCCTATCAGCTGCTCATGCTAAATCAGGCTGCGATAATGTGCTGAAACTGACCAGGCTGTTTGGTGCAAGGACGCTAGCCAGATAAATACTGATGGATGCTGGGAGGCATATTCCCCCCACCCCCCTTGTTTTCCTTCTCTAAAGCTAATGTGTGTCTTATGGTCCGGAGCATTTTATGGAGCAAAAAATACGGTAATTGTTTCTTCTACTTCAGGAATAATTATAAAAATGATGATTTCTTACTCATTTCTTTACTAGTAGTAGAAACAAAATAAGCAGCCATAAATGTCACCTAAAGTTGGAACCCTATATTTGGATTCTGGTAGCTATATATTGTTATGAATGCTGTTGCAAAACAGTGGCTGGGAAGACTTGCCACAGATAAGTTTACAAAGCATCTATTTCAAATAACATTTCTTGATTGTGTATTTTTAATTGCACCTTGAACTGTACCACTGCATTTTGGATTCAAATGCAAAAAAAATATTTTGGAGAGCACAGAGAAAGGAATGTTGCACCCGTTTGCAATTCTTTAAGGCAGCTGCATTTTTTCCTCTAGGATTATTCAGTTTTTCTTGGGATTCCTGGGGGATGTTTTTTTTGCTTTGTGGCAAGTCAGCTTCCCATTTTTAAAAAAGGTTTAAACATATTTTGAAAAATGTATAAATACAGGTGGAGTAGATAAATTGCTAAACAGCTAGGGAGGTACAAATGAGGACCCCAGGTCTCAGATAATTGGTACAGCAATAGAGATCCAGTAGAGTAGTCATTAAATCCCCATTCTCTATCTTCTTTTTTAATACTGCAAATCCACCCCTCTCAGAGCAAATTCAGAGAGCGTATCAAAATAGTCAACATGAACAGTTTGTAGGAAAAGTTATCACATGAGCTTATTTAAATAATTGGAAAATATAGTACAAAGTAACTGTGTGGAAACAGGGTCCAATATTTTTATTTTCATAAAACATTGGTGCCAAAAATAGTTGTTTTCAATTCTAAGGTACTTCAAACATACTGCCATTAAATATATTTTGCTCTCAGACACCAAAAGTGAATGCTTCCAAAAGTTTCCAAGAACTTAATTCCAACACTTAAAATTTAGAGGACTGCTAGGAATTGACATATAATTCATCCCAACAGCACAAATGTGCAGGACTTTCTCCTCAAAAGTCTCATTATTTTCTAATCTATTAATTTTTTTGATGCCCCTGGTGCCTCAAAGCAATGACATCCCACTTCCTTGGACTCACCCACTGTCCACGAGAGCTTCACTTCCAATCGCACAGAATGCCAGTCAAGGGCTGCAAGCCCTTTCCCTGCATGGCTCAAGTCCAGCTTGAATCCTGCCACCAAGGCAACTGGCCCTTTCACACCAGCATGGCTAAAAAGATGCTGTGGAGTGTGGTCTATCAAACAGCACCAGGGAGAATGATATGAGCTTGCACAGACAAGCCAAATTGGCTCTGCTGAGCCCAGTGAAGTCCTGCTGAGAAGCCAGGAAATGCAGTTTGTGGATGACAGCAGCCTATCCACCCTCGCGGTTGTTTCAAATCGCTTGAGAAAGGGTGGTGGTGATTTTAGTCATGAAGCATGAGTCTCCTTTTAACTTTCAATTAATCCTGCAGTTGCTATGTCCCCTTTCTTCCCTCCCTCGCCTCCTTTGCTTTGAAAAGTTGCGGGGTGAGGTTTTCAACCCTCTGCTGTGACAGGGAGATGCAGCAGAGGAAAGAAAGAGCCGCATGTGGCTCCAGAGCCCCGGGTTGCCAACATCCACTCTATACTGTATATTTGGTTATAGATAAGAGATAGGATATGGGAAGAAAAGATCATTTGTATTTTAAAAATAGTTGATAAATTGGAATAGGATACTAAAATTTATTTATTTATTAGAATTTGTCAAACAAAGACAAGAACAAGAATAAAAGAACAAAAATACAATGACAGGGACAATAGGCATGTTAGTGCACTCATGCACTCATGCACGCCCCCTCTACTAACCACTTAAGTATGATGTAAGGTCCACAAAGTCAATTTGCGACTATGAAAATTTGTAGCTGAAGCAACTGAATCAGATAGAGCAAACTCTATTACAGAAATCATATTTTTTACAGTCAAGTTTAGAACGATTTACATTGAGTTTAATTTAATTTGGTGGTTGTATTATTGCGATTAAAACAAAAAAAGTTATTTACAGGTAAAACATTACTATGTATAATTTTGTATCAATACCTAGGTCTGACAGCAAGCAATGCAACTCTAAGTTATCCAAACTGAGAATTTCGAGCCTAGTAGCATAGAGAATTCTATTGTGTACAGAAGAGTGCAAGATTTTTCTCGTGAAATACTTCTGAACCCCCTCAATTGTACTGATGTCAGATATATGGTGGGGATTCCAAACAGTTGAACAATACTCTTAAGATTGGTCTAGCATAAGTTTTATAAGCTCTAATTAGCAATAAAACATTTCTAGGAAAAAAAACTGCACAAAATTAAATTTACGACTCTTAATGTTTTGTTAGCAATAATGTTACAGTGAACTTTGGAGTGCAGATCGTCAGATATAAGTATACCTAGGTCCCTGACAAAGTGAGTGTCATCAGCTTGTTCAATGCCACCTATCTTATACTTGACATTCTGATTACGTTTATCAAGATATAAGACAGAGCATTTATTGATTGAAATTTGAAGTTGCCAAATAGATGACCATCAAACACATAATTGAGATCACTTTGGAAAACAACAGAATTATCTGTAGTATTGAATAATTTTACATCATTGTAAAAAGGACACAGTTGCTTTTAAGCTGATCACATAAATCATTGATATAGAGTGAGAAAAGTGTGGGAACTAAGATGCTGCCTTGAGGAACACCACTGTTAAATGATGCAGGATTAGATAGCCAGTTCCCTATTTTGACTTTCTACAGTCTATTAGACAGGAAAGCAGCAATTTGTTTATACTTGGAATGAAGGTAAAAAGTAACTTTTTCACATACTTATCCTTATTTTTCTTAATGTCTATTTTTTCTTGAATCTTCTAGTCTTTTTTATTCTTTATTTTAAAAGTTTTTATTATTTTTTACTATTATAACTATAATCTTTAATAAAATTACTACATAAAAATACCTAAACCTCTGCTGAAGATAAACCCCAGCCAACAGGTTTGAGAAATCATAATTAATCCCATACAGAAATAATTGATACTAGCTATACTAAAGAACGCTATTATTCAAATCAGTATTTTGTTGCTTGGAGATGAGACAGTACTTTTTCAACCAGGTACAGTATGTGTAATGAATTTCCATCAATTAAAAATTCTATTGCAAGATCATAATTTTGGTGACCCCACAAACTCTGAGAAAGACATGTCAAAGTCCTTGAAATATTTCTCTTTCTTTTTCTTTCTAACAGTTAGCAGCCAGACCATTCTCATTTCATCAGCAATGCTACTAATGTTTTACAGAATAATCAGTGGGACTTCCTTTATTGACTTTCAAGAGTCTGTTAGCAGGGATCACTTGGAACTAATTGCAAGCTGGCCAGAAATTTGGCAGCAGCAAGCAGGGTAGCAGCAGGCAGGGCAGTTGGGAATTACAGGAGTGGGTAGACTGATAAATGAGATCTGCCAAAGAAAGAATAGCTTATTAACAGAGATGCTATTATTATAGCTGTGGTACTCAAATGTCTGGAACAACATATCTGATAAGAATAGAACATAGAATTTACCATTCTCAAATGAGCTGATAAAAGACTACATTTTGCACTGACCACTATGATATAGAGAACACAAAGAAAAAGAGACGCACTAGGGAAATTATGTATCATGTATCAGTTAACTGTATTTTTATTATTTATCATTATATAATGTTGGATATGAAATAGAAGAAATGTATTTGGTTGGTCTAATTGTGGAGATGTAGACACAGACAGACAGATACAGAAAGAGATAGATTGATTTGTTAAAATATATAAAACAATTCTATTTTTCATTCTATTATATTCCTTTTCCTATAATTATAATTATGTATTTGTTTATAGGGATGCTTCCTTTATTGCCTATAGAAAAAGGCAATACCCTCAAATGCCCTCTAAAGGTTATAGCCTTTCTTTCAAATAAATGCTTTCCTGGAATATATTGCAATCTATACCCCAATGTTTTCTTTTGTTTATGCTTATGCTTCCTCTTGTTGAACTAATTAATGATAATTTGTGTCAATGCATATTGGCATATACTTTATTTATGATTGAAACTTATACCTCATTTGATAATGAGGTAAGACATGTCTTATGCTGTAGTGCCAGTTTATCATAACAAAGACATGGAAGTCCATGTGGGCAAAGGATAATAAAAATAATAAGAACTAATAAAGGATGTGACCCTAACTTATGCTTATTTGCTTACTTTTTGTCGAGGTCTGTAGGGGGCGTGCGTAAGTGCACCAATGTACCTACCGTCCCTGTCCTATTGTTTCTTTTTTATTTGTATCCATTTCATGTATTCATAACCATGCTTATACTTATGCCTGTTATCTAATACTCGCTTGACAATAAATAAAATAAATAAATAAATGTGCTTTGTTGCATAGAGTAATGTTTCATAGCAGAAATATAATGTGGCATATAATGTTGAGAACATCACATTTTATAAATAGGATAATGTCATGCTGACCCCTATATTAATGAGGACAACATGACATCAAGAAGTTAGTAAGACCAATTTTTTCAGCCCTAATCTTTACTACAGTAATATATCAAAGTTATTATTGTTAAAATGAAATAGAAATTGCCAATTGGAAAGTAAACAAATTAAATGGGAAATAATAATAGGATATAATTTAATAACAAATCCTTCTCCAGACAGCAATGGAGTGAATCATTGTAATTGTTCATTTACTGGCTAATAACACTAAAAGGCAGGAACATCCTTTTATAGTGAATAGCATTCCTTTATTGTAAGATGAATGAGAAATATTTGCTTCTATGACAGCTGAAGAATGGCATGTTCTCCTTTTTTTCTATTTTAATAAATATTAAATGTCTGGGGACTATGATTCAGCTAGTATAGAATTAATTGCTTATCTTCCATTTCCCTTTGCATACATTATTACAAATCTCTGGCTTCAGAAAAAATCTCCTGAGCTTGCCAACATTAGATACTACTGATGTGATAGTCTAAGCTATTTCTTTCTCAAAATATGTATGTTGGACATTACTTTGTATGTAACGATCTTAAACCACAAGTATTTGTTATCAATATTGTGAACATTTGCATAACATGTCTGAGTAGGGTTTCTACTTGAATCCTACTCAGTGGAAGCTCCTTGAGAGAGAGATCAGACAGAGCAGACATGCAGAAGTAGGGCTCTCCTGAATAATCTAATTAAAAGCCTAAAACAAACAAACAAACAAACAAAAAATCCTAAACATGCACAGAATTGCAACCATAGGAAAAAAAGTGATGGGAGGAAAAGACTGGACTTGGAAAGAAGAGAAATCTTGGAAATCAAATATTTATTTGGATACAAATTTTATTCTGGTGAGTTCTGTGGGTAGCATGATCAGACTACAGTTTCCTTTTTTCTCCTGATATTGAGAAGATATCAGCATTGAGAAAGTTTTTCAGCATTGAAAAGAAATTCTTTATGTAGACTGAACTATTTGTCTTTGATATTGACTGCATAATGAATTAAGTACAGATCTGTTTGCAAGAGTATTTTTTCTTTGTCTTCTTCTCTATGCATATATATAAGGATTTTAAGGACTCCAGTCTTTACTAATGAAATAACCATGAATGAATTGAATATATATATTGAATGATCCTGAGAAAACTGAGTGATTATTTTAAAAAGTTGTTTACAACTATTGTAAAGTTTTACTGCTGGATTGTAAATTGTGTTGCTTAGATGGTAAGGGCTTTTATTACCCCAAAACTGCAATTATCATTCCACTTTTTTTATGGATTGCAAATAATCAGAGACTGCAATATTTTTTACAATATTTTTAACTGTTTAAATACTTTTAAATACTTCATTGATTTTTGTGAGCTCGCTTATATTTTATATATAGCTTTGTATAATCTTTTACAACAAGCTGACATTTCATTTTCTTTATTCTCAGCTGAGATACTATTCTTTTCTTTTAAACTAAGATTTTGTTTTACTTTTCAAATTTTATTCAACTGTCATTTTCAATAATGTGTGGATTACAAACTATCAAGAGGGCAACATAAAGTTTAGCTACAGGAGGGAACTAAAAGAGAACTTGAGCTCCTATAACAAAGGTAAAATTTCCTGACAGTGTAGACATTTGACTAGTGTAACAACTTGACTTCAGAGGGTGCCAATCACTGGAGATTTCTGTGAGGACACAGCCATTTATCCCTTCAGCATCATCACTCCATTATTATGGAAGACTAACATTTAAGAATAAAAACTTCACATTTAAAAAAAACTTCTAAAATTTGGGAACTTTAAAAATAAATTTCTAGAATCTTTTAAAAGTTTGGGAAAAAAATCCTTTTACTGGGGTGAGAAGCAGCCAGAGGTGGCCCAGCTGAGAAATAGCCCAGTATTCCAACTGAATGGTGGCCTGGTGGCCCATCTCAGAGAAGGAGAGACAGCCAAGCTGAGAGATGGAGAGTCAGCTCAGTGACCCAGCCTGACACTTGAGTGGAGGCAGTGTGGTACAAACAGAGGCCACTGTGCAATGGTGAAACAGATAAGTGGCAGAAGACCAGCAGCTGTGAGCAACACAGCAGACTTTGAGCAGCAGCAGTGCAGAGCTAAGTGGCAGAGGAACAGCAACTAAGAACAGTGTGGTGGACCAGCAATGGCTGAGAGCAACAAAACGGACAAGCTGAGCAGTGGCACTCTCAGCAACAGCTGAGAGCAGTGTGGCAGACCAACAGCAGCTGAGAGCAGTGCAACAGACCAGTTAAGCAGAGCAGATTGCCCACATCAGCATATAGTACCTAAAACCCCTGGCAGTGGCCAGGCAATTGATGTCAACTCATAAAATATGTCTATGGTCTTTTTAGAGTTGCCAACAGAAAGGGAGGGAGAATAGTGGGCAACTTGCATTCCATAAATGTTTTCAAAGATAGTTTCTAGGTGACTGAAGTTTCTGCCATGCAAAATTCTAACTGGAGAGTATAATTGATAACTCTTGGCTATGGATGTGTCCCATTGGAGAATATGAATTATGATATACCCAGGGAAAACCAGGCTCAAGGGTAATAATGAATGATGTGTTTTAGAGTCGGCTACACCCAGGCAGTACCGGCAATGTTTACGTCTCATAAATCTTCTTTAAGTTTTAAAAATCTGGCTACAGACTCATGATTTAAATGGGGGTAACTACCGGAGCACTGACAACTGAATAGCAAGAAAGCAGGTAGGAAATGGATAAGTACAAAATACTTGTGGATAGAGAAGAAAGGGATAAACTTTCAAGGCAGGAAGTAGAGGGTTAAGAGCAAAGTATCTCCCAGAAAACAGCCTGAGATTTCCAACAAAAAAGAAGGGCATATTATTTCATAAAAGGCCAACAATTTTTGTAAATTCTTTAATTTTAAAAAATTATTTTTAAAAACTTTTTAAAATTCTTTTTTTCAAAATTTTCAATTTTTAAAAAATTTTAAATTCTTTTTCAAATTTTAATCTTTTTTTCAATTCTTAAATACTGTGTTTTCCCCAAAATAAGACCCAGCCTTATTTTCTTTTGGGCCCTAAAATAAGTACCAGATCTTATTTTCATGGGATGCTTACCTTAGGACCACCACAGCCAGGCCTCCCACATCCAGACATCTGCTGTACCACTGCCTGAGTTCTTCTGTGGCTGCTTGTGTCCACTCATGGCCAGATGCTGCATGGCTCATTGTAGTGGTGCCTCTGTTCATGGCAGGAGGCTGAAGGGTGCATTGTGCCATTGTGCAAGCAAGTGTCCTGCCATGAGGGGTGGCACTGGCTCAATGTTACAGGAGCAACCCAACCAAGCAGAAGAAATAGATTAACATTTTGCTAATCAATTAACACATGTATGTAGGAAACATACTACAGTAGTTATTGGGGATTTTAACTACTCTGATATCAACTGGGAGACAACTCTGCAGCAAGTGGGAGATTGAAGAGACTTGTAACCAACTCAGCTGACAACTTTGTCATCCAAAGATAAAGGAAGGAACCAGAGGATAAGCTATAATGGTACTAATTCTTACTAGTAGAGAAGAAGTAATAGAGGGATTTGAAGCTGCTGGAATCTTGGGCAAGAGTGGCCATGTCATACTGAAATTTGATATAATGAAAACACAAGCAATGGAATATGACAAACTAGTATCTTAAACTTTAAAAGAGCTGATTTTGATAAACTCAGAGAGAGCCTAAGAAAAATTCCATAAATAAAAATTCTAAAGGGAAAAACAACCCAAGAAGCATGGGAAATGGGGGGGGGGAATGATCATAAAAGCCCTGTCCAGCAAAATACCACTGAAAAAGAAAAACAAGAAATCCTAGAAGAAAACAGCATGAGTGCACAAAGAAACTGAAAGACAAAAAGAATAAGTACAAAAAATGTACAAAACCTCCCAAAATATCATGAAAAATGCAGATAAGATTAACTGTAGGGGCTCATATTTCATTATATTTTGATTAAAAATTAATTAAACTTTAAAAAATTAAGGTAATATTTTGTTTGTATACGTGTCTACGTGCTTTAATGTCAGTCTTGACACCTGGCAAATGTTTATAATTAAGATAATTTTGTGTACAACACTTAAGTCCAACCATAGGTGGCATACTTCAAGGTTATCCAAGGCCAAAATTTCAAGCCTGGTGATATAGGATATTCTGTTGTGAGCAGAGGAGTGTAGTACTCTTCTAGTGAAATACTTCTGGACTTGCTCAATTGTATTAATGTCTGATATACAGGGTAGATTCCAGACTGATGAGCTGTATTTGAATATTAGTCTAGCAAAAGTTTTGTAGTCCTAGTTAGCAATTCAATATTTCTGGAGAAGAAGCTTCGTAAGGTTAGATGTGCAACTCTTAATGCCTTTTTGTCAATGCTGTTACAGTGAGCTCTATCGCTTAGGTTGTTTGGTATGAGTACTCCAAAATCCTTGACAGAGTGAGGGTCATCAATGAGGTCATATCTGCCTAGCTTCTATTTGATGTACTGA
The DNA here is from genome assembly GCA_009733165.1 of Naja naja. Taxonomy (NCBI): domain Eukaryota; kingdom Metazoa; phylum Chordata; class Lepidosauria; order Squamata; family Elapidae; genus Naja; species Naja naja. The sequence continues at coordinate 82,515,189 of CM019155.1, read as the reverse complement.
TTTTTTTATTGATGTGTAGGACAGAGCATTTGTTGATCGAGATTTGGAGTTGCCAATTGTTTGACCAATCAGAAACATGATCAAGGTCATTTTGAAGACAGTAGCATTGTTGGTGATGTTGAATAGTTTCACATCATCTGCAAGGAGGGTGCAGTTGCTTATAAGGTGATCGCAAAGGTTATTTATATAGAGTATAAAAAGTGTGGGTCCTAGAACGTTGCCTTGGGGGACACCACTGTTAACTGGAGCAGGGTTTGATATAGTGCTCCCTATTTTTAATTACTTGTTGCCTGTTTGACAGGAATGAGTAATCCACTTATGAAGGGATCCAGAAATGCCATAAGAGTTTAGTTTTAACAGTAGGTAGTTGTGTACCACTGAATCAAAGGCTTTGCAGAAGTCTATGTAAATTGTGTCTATAGCTTTACCCTGGTCGAGTAGTCTATATGTTTTTGCAGTGTAGATTGCAGGACAATTTTTTCCTGAAACCAAATTGTTATTTGGAGTGTAGGTTATCTGACTCTAAGTGGAGGGTGATGAATTGGTTCATGATTGATTGCATGACTTTGCACGTGACACAACACAGTGAGATTGGTCTGTAGTTTTCATCCAGGCTGGGGTCACCTTTTTTGAAGATAGGGATGACCGTAGCTAAGGACCAAAGGTTTGGTAAGGAGCTGGTTCTGAATGATATCTCATATATAATGCTTAGGGGTTCCGGTATGGCAGAGGAGAGCTTTTTAAGAAGTATGCACATAATCCAATAGATAGGGATGGTTTTAGGTTATGTAGTGCCTTTTCTATGTTATCTTCTGTAAAATAAATATATAGTAGATCATTACCATTAGTTGCGGTACAACTAGGAGATGTGGGGAATGAGCCATTGCTGTTTTCAAAAACTGAACTGAAGAATGTGTTGAAGAGGTTGGCCTTATCGCTGCAATCTTTCCCATTTGGTCCTTTTACGGGTGGGATGGTTCTTGAGTCTTCAAGTTGGGTTTTTTCAAAATTGTAGAAGGCACAGGTGGATTTTGTATGTAGGAGGTTTTCCTCTTGCTTGCAGTGGTAATTTGTGCATTCTGCCTTTATCTGTCAGCATAGGGTGTAATCTGTAGTATTACAGCTACAGAACAGAATGTGCCATTTTAAACACATTATACATTTGTTCAATCTTTTCTTTGCCCTGTGTTGGAAAACCTCATGAAATATCTAGTTCTTACTATGCCAGACTTTGAAAAATTCAACTGCATGCTAAGCTTTTTTTAAAAATTAGGAGGCAGTAATGGATATATGACACTATAAAATATACAGATAATATGCATATAGACTTGGCATTACTATGATAAATGTTTTGGGTACAGGTGATTTCAATTTTTTTTAATAATAAGCTTCTCTGATTGCTTGATTTATCTTCTAACACTAAATATTTAATTAAATAGTCTGATTTATTTTTGACAGAATGAGTTTGAGCATTAATTGCTAAATTCTGTCCAGAAAGCACAATAAAAAATTAGTATCACAAGAGTTACCAGATAATTCAATTTTAAAAATAAATGTCAAAAACACATGAATTTCGTTTCAAAATAAACAAATGTTGTGATGCATGTTCCCATTTAATTTTATTTAAATAAAATGCCATTTCTCTAGAATAGATTTTGATAATCTCCTGAAAAATGACTTTAACTAAACTTTTGTGAATGATAAATGTTTTCCTCCAAAGTGATGCATGTTATAACCCGACCATCTCACTTTGATAGCTGAACAAAAGAGAAAACAAACCAGCAAATATTGGTCATCTTCTTTCCAAAACTACAGCATCTTTGCTTTAATCAGACTTCAATAAAAGTTGTCTGCTTCTTTAGCATGGCAGAAAGTCAAAGACAGACATGAATTAGATAAAAAATATTGTGTTCCATATCCAAGGCCACAAGTTTCTTCCAAATGTTCTTGTTTATTGAGTCAAAGGTTGCAGTGAGAATTATATATATTGTGAACAGATTATTCTCTTTAACTATTTTTTTACTTTTATGACATAGAAGATATAAAATGAAGCTTTTATCAATAAAACTGGCATTCAGGCATAATACAGATTGGTCTTTTGCTAACAAGCCTTTTTCAATTACCCAGTGCTCAATCTTGTACTATAGATATTTGGTATACAATTTCAACACAATATCAATCAAGTTAATTGGTCTATAACTGAATGGATCACTCCTGTCACTTTATTTGTAAATGCTAGAAAGCTCCCAACCTACTGAAATCAGACAGGAATTATTCATCAGAGTAAATAAACTATTTAAAAGTGGTGGGTGTAATACTAAAAATAAATATGTCAATTGTTAAAAAGAATTATTTAAAAACTACCTTATAACTCTGAGAAATTTTAGCTTGATTAAACAATTATTGTATCACAAAATATGCAATGGTGTTTATGTATATAGGTAGTGTGTTTGAATATATTCTGACATGAGAAAAAAAGTATTTATGAAGAAACTAAACATGCCAGAATATTTCACCCAACCACTCAGAATTGTTAAACTGCAAAGTCTTCAATCGTCTAATCAACACTGTGTATTCTGAATGTCTGGATATCCTACCACAATTTTCTTGGTTTTTTTTTTACTCCATACAGGAATTCTTAGTTCTTGGTCTTGGTAAGCAAATATTACACCAAATAGCACATATATGGAGAATTCAGAGTAACCTCTAAGTTGCAAAAAAGTAGAAAATTCAATTGCAAGAGGCTACATTAATTATAGTTTTCAGTGCACCATTTCCAAATGCCTGCCTTAATAAGCTATCTTTTTAAAAGAAAGGAATAAGAATTCTAATAACTTTTGCGAAGACTTAAATTTAAAATTAGTAAAAGTACAATTTACAAGTGCAATCTACAAAACAACAATAACCTACAATTACACATCCAGTGTCAAGAATGTTATATTTTCGTATAATTATCAAAGCATTATCATATGCAGTCCTATTTCTTCTAGCTCTTTCCTTGTTCAAATTTTCCTGGCATTTGGCTGGTAAATCTTCTTCCACATTAAATCTAAAATACAAACTATAGCCCTTATTATGCTTTGATTGGATATTTTTCTCTCTTTTTGCAAACAGATTCATCTATTTCCTTCATTTGATTGAGATACATTGTAATACTCAGTAGCAGCAGTAGAAGCAATACTAGTACTTCCCATTGATTGTATCCAACATACATTAGCTATTAGCCATGCCTTAAGTATGTTCAATAATTGTAAATTATTGTTGTCATAGTGATGCTACTTCAAACAGTATCATGGGTGGTATATTATTACTATCCTAGTGAGAATGAGAAAAATATTTCTAACTTGGATTTGAAGCCGGGACTAAGATCTTTAATAAGGGGTGGATGGTGGGGGTCAAATAGCTCATTTGAAGTACAGGTGGAAGCAATATTGTTAATGAGAATAATGTGCTACCAATTTTGCTGATCATTACTGTTTGTAATTATCACCAAGGCCAGGCAAACATTTGAACTGGAAAGATTAAACTATGGAGCATCATATTGTGAAGCCCATTTTCTTATAGACAGACAAATAAAGAATATATGTGAATGTTCCTATATATTACATCAAGCACTTTTTTCTGCTAGTTTTGGAAGCATCCTTGAAGCACTTAGAATGTGTATTTTAATTCTAACATTCTGATTACATGAATTTAAAGATGTGTGATTATTTATAAGTATATAGCTATACACTTCAGTTTATAACTTTTAAATTATATGATAGTGGTAAAGAAGTAACAAATTGGTCTATACCAAACTATATTCAGCACTATTGAATTCAATGCCCAGAATGCCATACTTTCACATTATAGTTATAATCCAATTATATGATCAAAATTGTTATACATTTTATATTAGACATATTTATATTATATGCAAGCTTTGGAAAATACTTTGGTACAATAAATAAAACTTGGAATGAAATGCAGTTCTATTTGGGAATGCATAATATGTCATCTGGTTCATTTTGCATCCCTTTTTCAGAACGTTTGATCTTTCTATATTGGTAGTAGTGGCCTCATTTTCAAGAACTGCCTGGTATGGCCTCAAATTCCTTAGAAGCTCTGGAGCAGCAAAGACTACAGGGAATAATTCTTAAGATAGTGACAATAATATCCATGTTCCAGGTCAGATGGATCAGGAAAAATTGTGATATATAATAAGTTGTATACATTCAAATTCTTTTCAGACGAGTGCTAAAATTTTAATGGAGTTGATATAATATCTCCTATAAATTGCTTCTTGAGTATGAAATTTGAAATATACTATACAAAATAGTATAGCACAATTGTGGGTAGGTGTTCCACCCACATAACAAAATGGAGTGTGTGGGGAGGAGTGCTTAGTGCTTGCATAAAATGTCATGGTGAGAAAATAGAAAAGAAGGGAAATGATTTCAATGATTGACTTATACACCTGCACTCAAATCAGGATTATCTTAGTTTTACGTAGTTCACTAGCTTGACAGTATTTTCAGTAGTACTGATTGCTGATAGTTTCCTATGTGCTGCTATACAGTAATTCAAATATCTCAAGGAGATATGTAAGAAACCCAATATAAGGAAAACATACAACAGGGAGAATAAACTGATCTTTAGAAAGGGAAGTTACTTGCATAATGCAAGTGACTATCTCTGGAGAAAATAGCTACAACATTTACTGAAGATTACAAAGGAACACAAACAGATTAGGAATGGATATAACAACAAGGGAAGTTTCTAAAGCTATAAAAAAGATTAAACCAAGAAAGGTTACTGGATTAGCAGGTTCTTATTATAAATATTTTGAGGACGAACTCTTATGACCTTTACAAAATACAATGAGTTCTCTCTTACAGGAAGGAAGCATGCCAGAGAGTTGGAAAGAAGTAGGAATAATACCTTAAGAAGGAAAAGAATAGACTTTTATAAGAAAGGCTGATATTATTGAATAATGATTATAAATTGTGTACAATAATTCTGGCTGATAAACTGAAAATAATTTTGCACAAATTTATTCATGGAGATCAATGTGGGTTTTTACCTAAAAGATAGTTAAAGGATAATCAAATCAAGCCAAATCAAATCAAACGTTTAGTGTCAATGCACAGCATGTGTACAATGAAATTGAAATGAGCCTCCTTGGTGCTGGCCCTGCAAGTCTATCATATTAAACCTAATTGTGGTGTTTATGTTGCGTTCAGAAGTCTGGCAGCCCAGGGATAAAAGCTATTTTTCAGCCTATTCATTCGGCTGCCTGATGGTAGGAGACTTAAGAAGTGCTGAATCATCCCTGAGGATTTTCCTCACTCTGCTGAGGCAGCGGGTCCTGGCAATTTCATCCAGTGGTGTCAGGGGACAGCCCATAATTTTTTGTTCTATGCTCATCACCCTCTGTAATGCCTTTTTGTCCGCAGCTGTCAAGCCAGCATATCATACTGAAATATAATATGTAAGGATGCTTTCTATCATAGACTGGTAAAGGAAGTCATCAGTCATTGTTCCACCTGATATTTCCTCAAGATCTTAAGGAAATGGAATGTCTGTTGAGCCTTCCTGACCACCTGGATTGTGTTATTTTCCCAGGTGAGATCTTGGCTAAGGTGGACTCCCAGAAATTTGAAACAGGAGACCTTCTCCACACAGCCCCCCTTGATGTAGAGTGGGGCAGGTTCCTCTCTCTGCTTCCGGAAGTCACCATCTCCTTTGTCTTATTGGTGTTTAGATACAAGTTGTTTTCTGAGCACCCTGTGGATAACTTCTGGACTTCTTCCCTGTATGCTAATTCTTCTCCTCCTATAATAAGACCCAGTACAGTGGTATCATCTACAAACTTGATTATCACGTTAGATGGAGTAGAAGATATGCAGTCGTATATGTACAACGAGTATAGGTATGGACTGAGCACACAGCCCTGAGGAGAGCCAGTGCTGAGCTTCAGAGAGGAGGATGTGAAAGACCCAGCTCTCACTTCTTGTGGCCAATCCATCAGAAAGTCTTTAATCCAATCACAGGTGAGAGAAGGGAAATTCAAGTCAGTCAACTTTTCGATGAGGATGTCCAGCAAAATGGTGTTAAAAGCCGAGCTGTAATCTATGAGAAGCATTCTGATGTAGTTCCCAGGTTTCCCTAGATGACTCACTACAGAATGTAAAGCAGTAGCAATGGCATCACCTGTCAACCTATTTCTTCTGTAGGCAAACTGATATTGGTTGAGGTTTGATGAAAGGCATGACCTGAGGTGTAGAAGAACCAGTTTCTCAAAGCACTTCATCACTACAGACATTAGTGCAATGGGTCTATAGTCATTCAGGCTGTTTATTGCTATTTTCTTCAGGGCTGGAATGATAGTGGCTGCTTTCAGATATGATGGAACACTGGCCATTTGCAGGGAGATGTTAAAAATCCTTCCGTCAGCACAGGTTTTAACCACTATCCCCAGCATCCCATCTGGCACTGCAGTTTTATTGGAATTCATGGCCTTCAATACAGCTCTCACTTAATGTTCATGCAAGGTGAGTGGCTGGGAGTTGGAGAGGTGATGGGCTGGGGCTACAGGGTCAGGTCCCTTGATCTCGTAGTGGGCAAAGAAGGTGTTCAACTCCTCTGCCAATGAGCCATCAGTGTTGACTGTCTTCATCGTATTGCCCTTATAATTGGTTAGATGCTGCAGTTCCAGCCATACCTGCCTCGGATAGTTGTCTGCTAGATGGTGCTCCATCTTTTGTTTATATTTTTGTTCAGCTACCTTGATGCCTCTCCGTAGATTTGCCCTGGCGTCATTGTAATCTTAGAAAAGTGTTGGATATTTTGCAATATATGCGGCAACATAATAAAAACATGCATCATTGGTTTTCTTCTGTGGGAAAGGACTTTGAAAATTTATATAAATGTTTTAAATAAATAAGTATAATTTAAATCCAAGAATGTACAATGCTGTTTTTAGTGATGTTTTCATCATTGATTGGGAACTGTCCAGACTTTGATGTAGGGTGGCTACATAATGTTTCATATAGAAGGTAGTTATAATAAAAGTTTTAATTAAATAAATAAATGTGAATTTGACTTTCTTGTTCAAAGTTTTAGAAATAAATTTATAAAATATGTAAATATGATTTATACTTCACAGAAAGCACAAATAATAATTAATGGAGATTTAACAAATTCTTGTGAGATACAAAAAAAAAACCAAGACAGGGATGCCCACTGTCTTCTCTTGTTTACTTTGTTTCTTCATATAAGACAAAATAAGAGCATTGTGGGAATAGGATTTTTAAAAAAACTTATAAATTAGGGGCTTCCATAGATTACTTGCTTTTTAAAAATCCTTTGAAGGGAATTAGAACATTAATAGGAAATTAGAAGAATTTAGTGCATTTTCAGATTTTAAGATCAACAACACTGAAGACAAAGATTAACAAAAAAACTCCATAAAAATAGAAGAAAAACAGAATTGATAAATAAAATGGGTTTTAATATTCAGAAGAAAGCAAATATATGAATATCAATACAAATATGAATTGCATATTATTTCAAAATAACTATGTTAAGTATGCAATTAAGTTATTCTATGTTAGGAGAAAATTGTTGTTGCTAAGGAGAATTTTTGTGATAAAAATTAATATTCTGCCTAAAACAATATTTTTGTTTCAGACAAAGCTGTTTTGGCAACTGGTGCACCATTTAAAAAGAGGCAAAAAGGTATATTGTGTGGCAAAAGGGTGTTTGTGTTGCAGGGGGGAAAACCCACAGGTATTACAAATTGAAATTCTATTTTTCAGCTCAATCAAAGAATAGATGCTGCTGAGATATAGAAGGCTTCTGTAGTTAGAAGAATATGACTTGAGATTTGGGTAGAATTATATCTTTTGTATTATAACAAAGTCAAGGTTAATGTAAATTTTAAAAATCATGTGTCTATTGAAAATATGGAATAAATCCAAATCCAAATTGTGCCTGAAAATACTTTTGTGACTTTCAGCACAAGAAGCACTTTATAGATTGGATATTCAGTAGTACTTTGGTACTCAACTGCTTTGTAACTCATTGAATTTGGTACACAATATATTTTGACATGAACATTTTATCCCAGTACTCATTGTTTGCTTGGTTCTCAATGCACAAGCTACAACTTTTCAGTGTCATTAGCATTGTGACTCACTACATTATTTCCTAAAGCAGGTCAGTCAAATTGGTGGCGCATAGGCTGGATGCATCACTTGCAGGCCATGCCCATCCCAGCTCCACAAAGGCAAAAAGCATTGTGATACGTCACGACCTGGCCCATGATGTGATTGAATTTGACACCCATGCACAAAAGGAAAAATTTGTTTGGTACTCATGGTTTTTTGTACTGATTCCACTTCCTGAAATCAATTAACAATGAGTACTGAGGTATCACAGTAATGGGTAAGTACAAATGGCTAATTTATCATCATGAGATATTAGAATTAGAAATTAGAATAGATAAATGTAAAATAAAATCAAAAGTAGTACTAATGATAGAGGGATATGGTTGTCAATTGTTTTCTTATTTACAGTTATTAGAATTATTTAAAAATGAGTTAATGAGTTGAACATTATAAAACTAGTTTGAAATACAATTGTATACAAATGATGAACAGGTAATTGCTAAGATGTATAAACGTTTTTTGAAATTTGTAACAAAACAACAAGTGAAAGAATATAGGGGTGAATTATTAAAATATACAGAGGAACAATGAGAAAAAATATGTTTGAAAGGACTGAAATTTATACTCTATTATAATCAAAGAGATTTTTTACAAAATGATCTATCATTGGTACAGATTTTCCTTGACTTATGACTGGTTGCTTAACAACTATTCAAAATGATGACAGACTTGATCCGTCATATGATCTTGACCTGTCATATTCTATAACATGATCACATTTTGGGAACTTGACAATCAGTTCACATTTATGACCAGTTGCAGCATATTGTAATCACATGATTGAGTTTTGTACTTTCTGGCAAAAAACACTCACTGGATAAGCTAGATTCAGGTTCATAACCATAAGATTCATTAAACAACCATAATAAAAACAGTCATCAAGTCTGATCACATAATGCCCCAACATACAACCACAATAACATACAACCAAAAGTTCTGGAGTCAATTATGGACATTAATCAAGGACTAACTTTGTATTCTACTATATGCTACTTCTCTAGAATGTACAAAGCAAGTTTAAGTACAAGTTGGAAATGTGAACAAGGAGAAATTCTATCATGCTTACTGGACCAGAGGTATTCAGCAGGTTCTGACCAGTTCTGGAGAACCGGCAGTGGAAATTTTGAGTAGTTCGGAAAACTGGCCAATCCCACCTTTGACTGGCCCTGCCCCCATTCTATTCTCTGCCTCCTGAGTCCCAGCTGATTGGCTGGGTCTTCTTTTTTTGCCCTGCACTGGAGAATGGAGCTGCAAAACAGGTTAGTGGGGAGGGGAGGGAATGGAATTTTGCAGTAATCTTCCCCTGCCAGACCCACCAAGCCATGCCACACCCACCAAGCCACGCTCACAGAACTGGTAGTAATTTTTTTGAATCCTACCACTGTACTGGACATGTAAAAAGCTAGAAAAATTGGACTTGAATACTATATATTGATTCAAAACAATTTAAAAATTAATATACAGTGAAGACATGGAATGGTTGGTAAAGAGGATGGAGCTTGCCTACTTAATTGTCTTTCTTAAATATAATATCTACACTTATTAATGAATAAGTATATGAACTTTTTGCAGAAAAGTCAAAAAATGAATTTGTGATTTATTGTTTTGATGATTAGACAGCATAGTTCATAGAAAGAAGACAGATGTTACAACTTTTGAGAAAGAGGTATATTTATAATTGTTCGTGTAACTGTTATAAAAAAGAATGGAAGTCACTTATATCTCGTGTCTTTCTTTTTTTCTTTTAATTTTTTTTCTTTCAGATTTCTCTATTTTTTCCCCTTATTTCTTTGTATTAATTTGTACTAATTTTTATCTTCTTTATTAAAAATTTAAAATAACATTATAAAAGACAGGAGAAATTTTGGCAGGGAAATTTGAGGGAGGGAACACTACTTTTATTTTTATACTTCACCTTAATGGCTGGGAACAAAATCAATAAATCTTTATTCATTTGGATAGCAGCCATTCCCATTAGTCATTCCCTTTCTTTTCCTTCCTAAAATTAAAAAAAGGGATTGGCCATTAAACATGTATGATGGGAGATGGTATTAATGAGTATTAGATTTAACTTCTGTATCCTAAATGAATGAGAAAGACTGGATGAGATGCAGAGAATATTCTGATACAATTTCATTTTCCTCTAGCATGATCTGGCCTAGTTCATAAATAATTTCTTTCAATTTGATACACAGTCTGATAATGATCACCTTCCATTTTGAAAGTTGTAACAAATGGCAATATTCAGAGACAGGATTTAAATTGCCCTAGGGAAAGCATTACTTAGAAAGTCATAGAGTTTGAGAGTGCTAATCTATTTTTACATTTGGGTAGTGACCTCCAGCTTCGGATCTTGGTTTGGGCCAAGTAGTCTATCTCATATATCCTGTATAATTTTAAACTGCTAATTAATAATATTAAGGAAGTCACTCAGGCCCAGATTCACTTACTGTAGTACAGAAACTTATTCTCAAAGCCATAGTGTGACCATGATTACACCAGAAACAATATAAATGAAAAATTTAGAGTTATAGAATGTACAACTCCTCCTGTCTGCAAGGAATTGGAAAGAATGTATACTGAAAAATAAAAATAGAAAGAAAACAGAGATTGGGATTGTTTAAGAGATTTTATGTGACTTTGTCACTTTAAGAATAAAAATAACTTACATTTCCACAATAGCACTCTGATTTCTTTGACTTTGTAGGAGAATTTTATGCCCATATTTTATATTGATAAACTTCTTAGAGTCACAGTGAGTTGGATGGCCAAATAAATTGGAAGGGAGGAAGGAAGGAAGGAAGGGATTGGACAAGATTTAAAATACTCTTTTATCAGATCATCACTTGATCTTGTTTTGCTATTGATGATGCTTTTCAGCAGGATTTAACCCCAACTCTTAACTTATATGCAGCAGGCTTTAATAGGAAATAATTTTTTCATGATTAGTAATTATTAAAGTACTTTTGGAGGGTTTTTAAGAAAAAAACATAATACAAAATATCTATGATAAGTCATGAATGGCCCAGAGTACATTGTAGTCATATATGATAAAACAGAATAATTGTTAACATAAGGAATAGCCACAAAGCTCTGATTATGCTTTTGGATGGGCATGTCAACTGCTTCCTCCTTACATAAATGATGACAGAACTATAAAATCACAAGCTGGAAAGAACCTTGGAGGTCTCAACATTCAACACTTCTCAACACTCCAGAATATAGGCTCAAGATACATTGTCAACAGACTTGAACAGTAGGCCATGTCCAGCAGTGGGCTTCAAATTTTTTAACAACCGGTTCTCTGCCCTAATGACTGGCTGGTTGGGCATGGCTGCGTAGTCATGTGACTGGGTGGGCATGACCAACTCAATATCAAAAGGTAGTTTATTATTTCGTGCATTTAATACTTAAATAAGAACAATAAAAGAGATACATAAAACAATAAAAGAGGTACACAAATATTTACATAAGAACAATAAAAGTGTTATTCAGCTTTAAGGTATTTCCAAATTGCTGTGTCATTGGCATCCTCACTTTCACTTTTCTTCAGTCTTAACCCCCGCAACAATTTTTTTTACTGTAGGAATAGGGTCCCATTCTTTTAGAGGTAGGCCAATTACACTAATGGTCCTTAGCTTTATTATGTTGGAAATAGGAGACTTCTCTTCTCTGAACATATGATGTTCATTTTAGAAAAACCCCTTTCTGCTTCTGCTGAACTTACAGCTATTGTTCCAATAATATTTTTAGCTTTTTGAATACTGGCAAGAATTGTATATTTCTGGGAATCTTTTCAAACATTTTCCACAAAATCTTGATAATCATTATTATTAATTTCATAATTAAAGATGTCACTAAATACAAGCAATTGTTCCTCAGCTGCTTTCCATGGAACCACCACTTCTTCAATATTCCAGTAATCTGGCTCTAAAAAATTGAGGAATTGTAAATTAGTCCTGTCTTGCAACTGACTACCTGTTTTTAAATGTTCACAGTCCATTAGTCTTTTCTTCAAATTTGTTATGATGCTTTCTAAAAGTTTTTCCTCAGGAAGACTAACAAATTGATGATTTCGTACAAACTTTATATTTTTGAAGGTTTCTGAAGTAATTAATCCATCCACTTTTTCCCATATTTTTCCTTTCTTCCTTTCCATATCCTTTTCCTTTTTAAGCATTTCAAAGGCTTTAATTGATCTTATCACAAGTTTTTCAACCTTTATGATTTCTTGCTTGCAGTGCATTTGAAAAAAGAGAAATTTTGTTTAGAATGTCAATCATCAATGCCAAATCAGTCATAAAATATATATTTTCAAGACAAGCAGCCATACTTAATTACTTTTCATTTGAATGAAAATACTGATGTAGTACTGGATAAGAGCGCCTGACAGCCAGGGTTGACCTTAAACTACAGGCAACCCATTTTTGTCCCAAAACTCTACCAATCTTTATAATTTCAATCCCAAATTGTTCAGCTATTTTGAAAAGTTCAGCTTGGTTCTTGTTAGATTAATGAAAAATAGTAAATATCTTATCAATAGCATTTTAAAAATGATTTACTTGTTTTTTTTTCCTTTATCGAATCATCTAAAACAAGTTGGAGCCGATGGTTTAAGCAGTTACGATGTTTGGAAACTCTTTTACTATTCCAGTGCTCACTCCAGATTTTCTCCCAAGCATAATGTTGGCACCATCGGAGCAAAATCCTATTAATTTTTTTCCCAGGTAGTTCTTAGTAAACCCAACATTATTTAAACTTTCAATAACTGAAGAACATATTGTCTCTGCATCTTGTTTTCTAATTCAACTAGCTCAACAAAAATTGTTGGTGAGGTAACTGAATCCTCAACTTTTAAGAAATGTATAGCAACTGGTTTGCAAGGTAACACTGAGGCTTCATGAATAATCAAACATATTTTCAGATTATTTTCAATAATTTTAGTAAATAATTTTGTTTTAATTTCTTTTGCAATGAAATCAACTATTTTCACTACAATTTTATGTGAATGCAATCCTATTTCCATGTCTACTCCATTTGCAATTCTATCACTTTTTCCATGAATGAAAGTGGCCTACATTTTGTACCAGGCTGTAAATTATATTGAATTATATTAAATTATATTCTACAAGTAGTACCTAAATATTTTTCAGTCATCCTATCTATTCCTTTTGTTATTGCATCCTGCTCACATTGCTTTAAGTTCTCTGTGCAAAAGTTTATATAGAATAAAGCTGCTCTTGCTGGGAAAGTGTCTTGCGCAGCACAGCAAAATTTAGCAGGCATGAACCACTGCTTTGGGTCTTGTAAGTCCTATCTGGAAAGCACTGCAGCAGAGAAGCAGCATTGAACCCAGCTGGTTCTCACTGCCACAGCGTTTTCCGGATGGAACTTACAGGTCTGACTCTGAACCCAAAGTGGCAGCTCATGGCTGCTAAATTTTGCTCTGCTGCACAAAACGCTCTCTAGGTAGGCCACCAACAAGAGGAACAGCAGAGAGAAGCAATTGGGTCGGGCACGTGAAGCATCTCTGCAAGTGACCAAGGCTCGCCTAGCACCAAGGGCCAGAAGAAGCAGCAGAAAGATCTGAGATGCAGGAGATTCAACCCAGCTGCCCAGCTGCTTCTCTCCACTGCAGCGCTTTCTGGATGGGACTTCTTACAGGTAAGAACCTTACACAAACCGCTTCAGCCCACCTGCATCCATGCCCCCCCACACCCATGCTGCCCGCCACAGTCCTCCCCCATGTCCACATTACCTCCCCACTGCCCTCTCCCCCTGGCCCTTTGGCTGAGCATGGCAGGCCGTAGGCCAGATAAATTGGTTCAGCCCAGGGGGCCAAAGTTTGAGGCCAGGGGTTCTAGACGAATGTTGGCAGTAAGCATAGATTTCCTGGGGGGAATGCATGCAATGGCCCTGGGGATGAGGTATAAAGTAAAACAGCAACTTACCTAAAATTAGGGGGTAGCGAAGGCTTAAGTTGGGAGCAAGGAAGCTGGAGAGAAGCTAGGTCATGGGCACCATGTAGTCTAGGCTAGGGCCTAGGTGAGCTGCAATGGCTGTGGAGCAGGAAAGCAGGAGAGCAAGCAAGGGAACCAGAGAGGGCCTATGCAAGCTGTGACAGCTGGGGAGCCAGGAAAGAGGGCAAAGAAATTGGAGAGCAGCTGGGGCATGGGTGCCACGTGGTCTAGGGCTTAGGGAGAACTGTGAGCAAGGCAAGCGAACGGCCAAAGTAGACGACACAAGACAAGAAGTGGCTGTAAGAGGCAGGGCAGTGAGAGGCAGGTGGGGTGGGGCAGGGAGGGAAGGGTGGTGCCAACCAGTAGTGGTATTTGCTGGTTCGCTGAACTGCACAGAATCTTAACAACTGATACACCCGAACCAGTGCAAACTGGCAGCAGCCCACTTCTGGCCCTTTCTAACAAAATGAAATTGTACAGGTACAGATTAGGCAAAACTTGGCCTAATAGCAGTAACTGTGAAAAGGATCTTGAAGTCTTAGTGGACAATCACTTATATATGAACTAGCAGTGTGCGGCAGCAGCCAAAAAAGCCAACATGATCCTAGGTTGCATTAACCGAAGAGATACAATCAAGATCATAGGAAGTATTAGTACCACTTTATAAAGCCTTAGTAAGACGATATTTAGAATATTGCATCTAGTTCTTCTTGCTTCTTACATATTGAAAGAAACTATTTTGTTATTTTTGGCATTTGTTGCAAGTCATAGTTCATTCTCCCTGAGCTTGAAGATTAAGTCTATTTCTGGTATTCTGTTCTAGTTATATGCCCTCTTTTCACTTTTATATTTATCCTTTTTGTTCCTAAGTTTGTCAGAGAGCTCTTTGTACCACCATTCAGGTTTTATCTATAGTCTGCTGTTTTTCTTTCTATGTTTTATTCTTTTTGTTCGAATCTTTATTATCTCATTTTACAATCCTTTCTATTCTATCTTAGTTTGTTGAAATCAGTTTCTAATAGTCTAAAACACTAGTTTGACTTTGTTCAGGTATCTGTGCATTGAATTGTGGTGAAGTTTAGTCTGAAATGATCACTTCTCCCTGGATGTTTCTATAACTTCCACTCCCTCAAACATTTCATATATATTGATAAGAATGAAATCCAATATAGCTATTTGTTATAATTTATAAACAAGATATAAACATTTATGTAGAGTATACAGTTGTTCTATCCTAGTCTTAAAGTAAGATGGTATCATTCTGATTTAAGGACAACTTATGGTTAGGCTTGATCCCTGTATAGAATTGTTTTTTTTTTAAAAAAGAAGAACATTTGGCCATCTAGGAGGAAGCAATTTAAAGTGGTGCCTGGCTGCAGGTGATCACCAATAATTTTCTTAGTTAACAGATGAAAGAACACATTGCTGAAGTGGAGACCTTTGCTTTGAAATAAGACAAATTACTCCAAAAAGCTTAATACACTAAATGATAAATGATTTTAAAAATATGGTCCTGATCATGAATGAATTACAATTTCTTTAATGACCCACAATAATAAACTGAACCATTTTGAAACTTTTGACCTATTCTTCAAAAAGGTTTGGGCAGTTTGTACATTACCTGCTATAAATTGTTAGTTCATTTCCCATGTTTTCCCTTTCATGGAAAGTTTGAAGAAAATTTGGAAAGGTGATGGAAATACTAACATATTAAAATCTTCCAAAGAAGGTACTAACCTTTCACAGTATTTGAGAAGACTATATGCTAGTTTCTGAAGCATCTGACCAATTTGTAGTCTTCCTTGCCTTTTTCTTCACCATTTCTGCTGTTATTACAAGTTCTTTCATTTCTTTTTTATTCTTTTAACCAAGTCTTTTAACCAAGCTGTGTTTTGTTGTATTTCCTTGGGTTATTCAGAACCATACTATTTCTTCCTTCTCTGGTATTGACTGATTCACTGCAATCACTCCATTGGTGGGCTGGTAGAAACATTTTCTATTAGATTGAAATTGGAGATCCTGTTTGTAATTTGCAATTTGAGCTTTGGTTCTGCTGATCTTGTTATTTGCTACTTTATTATTTCCAGTGCTTCTTTGATCTTTCTTTTTCTTAAGCACTGTTCCTAAGTGGTATTTCTTGATTAGGTATTCTTTAGTCTTCTTGTTCATCAGTTTCTTTTCTTTCATCTGTTGTAGCTTGCTTGCATCTGATCTCAGCTTGCTGATCTTATTTTCCAATCTGATCTTCCATTTTAGTGGCACACCATTTGGCTTTTTTTCTTCTTTGTTGATTTTGCATCACAGAAATTCATTATAACTGCAGCTATAATTAGGTGGTTTGTTTTTTGCAGTGAGCTGATACTTACATTTGATACTTTTTTAAAAATTCATATTTATATGCCGCCCTTCTCCGAAGACTCAGGGCGGCTTACAATGTTTGGAGCACAACCCAATGTGCTCAGCAATAGCCTTCATTCCATTGTATATGCCTGCATATTACTAAGCGGCATTTTTACAAAGTCAGCTTATTGCCCCCAACAATCTTGGGTCCTCAATTTACCTACCCCAAGAGGATGGAAGGCTGAGTCAACCTTGAGCCTGGTGGGATTTGAGCCTGCAGTAATTGCAGGCAGCTGGAACTAAGTGCTAGGCATTTAATAGCCTGCACCACCAAGGCCCATATTGATGATACCTCACCCCGAACCCACGGATGATCTTTCCCAGAGGCTTCATGTAGATGTTGAACAAGAGGGGAGAGGAGACTTTGGATAATACCAAAACTGCCTTGTTTGCCTCTATTGAGTTATTTCTCACAAGGCTTTCATTTCTCTGTTCTGTCTTTCTTTTTCTTTTCTTTCTTTCTTTTTTTCTCTTTTCTTTCCTCCTCCTCCTCCTCTTCTCTTCCCTCCCTCCCTCCCTCCCTTCTTTCCTTCCTTCTTCCTTCCTTCTTTCCCTATAAAGTGTGAACTGTTTCTCCATGCAATGTAATTTTGCAAAATGCTGGAAGTCATGTTTCTTGTAACCTTCAAACTCTAAATGTTACAATATACTTAAAATTCAGATTATGACACCCTGGAAAAATGTTTGCAGCTATCAAAACTGAATGTCACCTGATGCATACAAAATAGTGCATTTGAAGAATGTTATGCCAGATAGAATTATAAATCTGTAAACAAGTTTAAATTTACAAATAAATAATTCATGATTTGCCCCAAATAAAAGAGAAATAAAAGTTTATATAAACATAAAAAATTGTCCTGCAACATGAAGGATTTGGGATTATTCAGAAGCAGAAGACGACTTCTGTTCCCACAGTAGCAGTTCAGGCAAGTAATGCTTCAGGA
Source organism: Naja naja (assembly GCA_009733165.1). Taxonomy (NCBI): domain Eukaryota; kingdom Metazoa; phylum Chordata; class Lepidosauria; order Squamata; family Elapidae; genus Naja; species Naja naja. The sequence goes on along the minus strand of CM019155.1, from coordinate 82,497,675 downwards.
CCAATTTCCCATATTTTCAATATGACCACCCAAATATATTTGATTTTAATTTTTCCCTTTACATCTAAAACACTAGATCAGGTAAAACAATTGTCTTTACCCTAAATATGTTATTGCCCCCAGGCATGTGGAAATATAAACAATTTACATATTAAAAATTATATATTAGTGAAATATGCATCCATGTATTACCCTAAACCATAATTTTTATTATGATCACAAACCAGCAATACAAATAAAAAGCATTAAAAATAATAATAAAAAATATAAGAATTAAAATATTTATACCATATTGTACCACTTCAGGCTACAAATAGAGATGTGAGCTTGAAGGCACTCAAATAGAGAGGGTTATTTTCATTATATTCATTATATATCCTCTTACTCCTCATTTTTTGAAAAATATTGATGGGAAATTGTACAATAACAGAACAGGGCAAGGGCTTAAGAATAGTACATTTAAAAAAAGAAACAAAAAAGCACTATGAACAAATGTCATCAAAGCAGAAGTAGAAAAGAAAGAATGAAAAACTGGCCATATAATAACTGGATGTACTAAATTGCACTGAATTTTTTTAAAAGCACAATTGAGTTACTAAGTTGCTTTACATTTATGTAAAAAAAAATCTAATTCCTTGTAAATCCTGAAAACATGAAATCACAAATTAATTTTACAGGATTTTAAAATTCAGACTAATTGACATCTAAAAAAACAACACACTAGACATTGCTGTCATTGAAAAAACCAATAGCTTATTGATGCAGTCTTTTCATTATTTAATATTAGACTAGGAAATTTTAAAAAAATACAAAATGTAGAGATTATCAAATAGAAGATTGCAAACATTTGTAAGAAATCAACAGAGGTGACAGGTTTTATTGTGCAATTAAGTGCAATAAGGTTTAGAAGAATTTAGACTTTGAACAATTTAAGGCAAGCCTATTATAAAAGCACTGTTGGGCTCAAATAATGGAAAAGAGAAGTGGGTAACATAATTAGTGCAACTGGAATATAATAATAAGGTATGTTGAAGAAAAAAGAGACTAAGTCATTCTCAGTATTGGACAGTCACATATTATTATTTACATTATCAATTTGTTTCAGTGATTCATTATTTACCACTATCCCCCAAATAAAATTATTCATCCAAATTGTTCTTCTATATATAATGTAATATTATTTCTATGTATCTATCATTGTTCTTAAGTTATAAAGTAAGGGTTTCCCAATAGTTACATTTGGCCTTGTCTAAGACTTTCCAGGAACTTTCTCAGTTCCCTCTTCTCTCTGTTATATTCTCAAATCTTATCCTAAGAGTTTGGTTTACATTCTCATTGTAATCATGGGATGACATGATGTGTTAGGTATATACAAAATTATCTATTACTATTTGCATCACTGTTACAAGTGTATAATTACATTCTGTCTCTGTTGACTTTCACATGCAAATTTTTGTTTGCTAAATCTTCATATTATAGTCTATTTTTAGAGGTGTATTTTTTGTCTCTGCTTATTTTAATACATAATTGATAAGAACTGCAAATCTGGAGGATTATGAAATCTAGTGAATGACCAAGAGTTCTTGCCAAAAATATCCAGTTTCTCAGACTACATCTTAGACTATTCTGAAGAATTGCGCATCTCCTGTATCCTGGGGTTCTATACATCAAAACTGACAAGTACCTGAGGCCTTATTTTGCTTTGGGGGGAAATGATATCTTTGATTCAGGTTTGCAATACCATTTAAAATACTATGGTCAAAAACACAGTTTAACATGCAGGCAAATAATAATGGAAGGAGGAAAAAAATAAATCAGGAAACTGAAAGAATGCCAGTCTGGAGGGATAATGCATATGAATAAACTGGCAGCTTCACCATAGAATACAGGAATTTGTTTTAGATTTAAGAAGCTAATAAAAGTATTCATGAAAAGACTGGAACTAGTAAAAAGATTCAGAATAGAATAAAGAAGAATAAGTTGGAAGGTACCTTGTAGGTCTTCTAGTCCAAGCCCCTACTCTAGTAGGAGACCCTATACCATTTCATCAGGCAAGTGGCTGTCCAGTATTTTCTTAAAAGCCTCCACAGATGAAGCAGCCACAACTTCTGAAAGTACTGTTTCACTGATAATTGTTCTAATTCTCATGAAATTTCTGCTTAGTTTTGGGTTGCTTCTTTCCTTGGATACTTTCCATCCATTGCTTCTTGTCTTGCCTTCTGGTGCTTTGGAAAAATGGATTGATCTCCTCTTCTTTGTGGCAGCCTCTCAACTTTTGGAACATTGCTATCATGTCATCCCCAGTGCTTCTTTTCAATAGACTAGACATACCCAATTCCTGCAACCATTTTTATGTGTTTTAACCTCCATCCTTCTAAACATGTTTGTTGTTCTTCTCTGCACTATTTCCAGAGTCTCAACATCTTTTTTATATTGTGATGACCAAAGTTGAATGCAGTATTCCAAATGTGGTCTCACAAAGGCATTATAAAGTGGCTGTCAGCTCCAAAGCTGGCCTGACTGAGGTATCTTTGAAGCTTCAGTGTGGCCACAATGGTGCTGAGGGATAGGGAGGGAAGAATAGAGATAACTGGGGTTTTGTAGCCAAAACAAAGTAGTTTCTCCTGAGAACCAAGGATGTTCCCACAGGTGGCTGAAAGAGGAGTGAAGTTTCCAAGCAACTGGACAGCACCTTTATTGGACCATGTGACTGATTGTTTGGAAAAGGGGGGAATAACTTTTACTTTTAATTAGTTGAAAACCACAGGAGCCTTTACAGTTGGTTTTTACCAGTCTGTGTCAATATGATATGTCCAATAAACCTGTTTTATGACATAATATGATGACATAATAGGATGACATAATAGCAGTGTTCCAATATCTCAGGGATTGCCATAAAGAAGAGGGAGTCAAGCTATTCTCCAAAGCACCTGAGGGCAAGAAAAGAAGCAATGGATGAAAGCTAATCAAGGAGAGAAGCAATCTAGAACTAACAGGACATTTCCTGACAGTTAGAACAATTAATCAGTGGAACAACTTGCCTCCAGAAGTTGTGAATGCTCCAACACTGGAACTTTTAAAGAAGAGATTGGACAATGATTTGTCTGAAATGGTATAGGGATTTCTGCTTAAACAGGGAGTTGGACTAGAAGATCTTCCAATTCTATTCTATTCTATTCTATTCTATTCTTCCCTACCCTCCTTAGAGTAATGTTCATTCTTTTTTGTTATTGTTTAGGGCATATCATTGATTGCAACATTGATAATGATAACAAGGACAATGAGGAGATACTTATGACTTTGCTAAATCTGCATCACACTGCTTCAGCCCTACCTCACTTTGATGGCAGCCTACCATAAAGTATGGGGAGAGGTAAAGGGAGATGAAGAAGGGGGTATGACAAGAATCAGAAATGTCAACCAGAAACAATGGTTGAATGATCCAAGGACAAGGCATGGGAACGAAATGTAAACACCTATCAAAGAGGTGCCAATATTCAGAACTGTTACCAAAACAACTAATTTGAACTTTATTGGACACTAGTAAGATGACTAGGGGGAGGACTTGGACAGGGGAATAGTAATGGCTTTACACAGGAATTCTCAGATCTGTCTTTGCCTATGCTGTAACCACTTGATTTTAGTAAATATCTTTCATTGCAAATGGAGTTAAGGGTCTATCTTTCCTAACCACCCAGTCTGGGAGTTACCTGTGTTGGATACCATTTATGCAGACGGTCTTTCCTAACTTTTTTTATACATATTTTTTATGACTGCGGAAAGGTTGGAAAAGTAGACAGTCTTTGCAAATTTATAAAAAGCCTCAAGCTGATCAACTACTCAGTTAGAATTTATTGAGTCTTTATATCTGTATGCATTTCATGGTTCAAAAACTACTCCAATTTAGTTACATTACAAATATTAATTTCTAAGAGAAGGATACTTGTTATTTATATTAAAAGAGAAAACTGATTTAAAGTTTATACTGAAAATAGAAGTGTCCAATTAAATAATTTATTATCCAGTTTATGGACTACCATATACAATAAAACAAATCAAACCATGCTACATTTATAAACAAAGCCAATACTTATAACAGCTTAATGAACTTCCAGTCCAATTTAATTATAATGGATGACTAAGTAATTTAATTAAGACCAACTTAAACACAAAGTTGTATTGTTATTTTTTAAAATCTCAAATTAATGTGGAAATAAATTTAAACAGATTTATGGATAACTTCATATGAAAGTTTACATGGAGCAGAAGGAGACTGATTTGCATATTTTAATGGGAAAATAAAATTTTAAATGTTTCAGTCAAGAAACATATTAAATTATGTTAAGTCTGAGTTTGCCATGGATATACTGATGGCGATTTCATGTGTACTGGGATTTGCATATACTGTTTAAGGATTTTAAGAGATACTATCAGCATTTTTATATATTCCTATGAAGTATTTTGTTATTTAGAAAGAAATAATTTCTTCCTTCATAACATACAGAAAAAATTATCTTGTCCTCATAATTCACCAAAACTGGGGAGAACATGTACTTACATTTTACAAGCTCTCATTCTCTCTCTATCTCTCTCTGTCTCTGTCTCTGTCTCTCTCTCTGTGCATGCACTGAACTCAATATAATGGAACAAACAGGTTAGTAAAGGCATTCCCAGTATGTGTATATCAGCATGTTAATTCTACATATTCCCCATGGCATAGGGAATTATGGGAATATCTCTCTTTGATGGTTTCTTCCCATCCTACCAGTTTCCGCAGATTGTATATCTTTCAAGTCCCATCAGTAAAAGAATGTCACTCAGTGGGCCTTAGGAAGCGTGCCTGTCTTGTGAAATAGCTTTCTCCTTGAAATGCAGATAGCTTTGATCCTTCCAGAATGACATGAAGATCTGGTTATTCCCAGGCACTGATGCCAGATATCCAAGGGAGTGTGTGTGGGTATGTCTAATACACTGGTGTCATAATGTCAATATATTTTGTTTTCTTATTACTTTCAGTACCCAGTGTATAATTCAAAAGAGCATGAGCATCCACTAATGAGTCTTCCAAAATTAAATTAACATGTAACTGCTGGCAAAAAGCACAATATTACATTTTGATTACATATTTTTGGCAATTAGTGAAATCTTTCAGTTCTTTCTCAAAAGATGCCTGAGTGCCCAATATATACACAACAAATATACAATGTGTGTGTCTGTGTGTGTGCCTGTGTGTATTCAGTATTTCAAAGGGAATTGAAAATACACACACACACACATGTACAGACAAATACACAAATATATATACTCACTCACTCTCAGTAACAGCATGGGAGAAGAACCAGGACTTCAGTCTCCTTTGATACTAAGAGGATTTAGGGTGTTCAAATCTCAGAGAACACTTCATTCTATAAAACAGGCACTGTTACACAGAAGGCACAATTTTTGGGTCCTGATAGATGTTTAATTGAAGAAATTCAAAGCATACCAAACTTGCAAGGTCAAATTTACCTGGCAGATACTATAGAAGAGAGATGTAGTCCTTCAAGCCAGACCTTACCCATATATGATCTGTTTTTCAAAAAAACAAAAAACAGCGATCTATTTTTCAAAAAAATGGCCACACTTTTAAAATATTGGGAGATTGGGAAAAAACTCAATTCAACTTGCTCTCTCCGGCTACTTAGTGTATACCAGTCTGCCATAGGAATGAAAGGTCTTCGTAAATAATTTGTAGCTCTACAGAACATTCAGTTTAACCTGGTACAAATGATATATATCCTAAGATTTCTTTTGATAGACTTCCGGTTTTGAGCCTTCCCGAGGACAGACCTTTCCACATTGTTCTTCAGCTTGGTTTGTGCCATGCTGGAGAGCCCCTTTTAGATCTGGGGCAGAAGCTGCCTCAGAGGGGCGGCGGAGGAAGGGGAGACCATCAGCCAGGTGGAGGGGAGTCAAATCCCTCCCTGGACTGGCACAGCTCCTCCCGAAGACGCCAGAAGCGGTGGTCTAATGGCCACCCAAGGGGAGAATAAGACTAGAAGAAGCATTGGGCAGGAGAGAGTTAAAGAAGCAGACAGCATGAAATACGGACTAAATAATCAACTGAAAATTACCCTCTGGATTAACACTACAAAGCATTCTTAAGAAAGAATTCAGCTGCAAACTGAAAGAGGTTTAAAAAAGGTGTGAATTCTTTGTGAAAGGACGGAGCTTCGAGCGAGAGGTAGAAGCCATAAAGAAATTATACAGCCACTCGGATGAGTATATTTTGATTTCATTTAAGCATTAATTTAAGCTGATTTATAGACTGCTAAAGACTGTTAAGGAGGAAATGTTTACCAATTGGATCCTTTTGTGGATTGTGTGGCTTGAAAAGCTCTGAATAACTGGGAAGGAAAAGAAAAGAGGAGCTGTGGATTTGTTAGAACAAAGAGCCACCTGAGTCAAACTTAACTTGACTTTTTTCTTTAAAGAACCTGTCTCCTAAAATACAAAGAAAACTGACATAATAAAATAAGAGTTTCCAAAATTGAAATATTGAAGTAAAGAAAGATATATGAAGACTTTGCTTTTGGATTTTGCTGATTTCGTTATGGACTTGGTATTGGACTAATTGAGGACTAAAAGCTGAGAAGAAAGAAACAGAAGCCGGTTTTTGGGAATTAACTTTAAAGACATCAATTGGATTAAATAAAAATTGTAAAATGGAAATATCCTTTCAGGCACTAAAACTGGAACTGGGTAAAATTAAGAAAACCTTGCAGGAAAAGGTGAAACTTTTGGCCCTTTTCTTGAAGAGGCAGTCAGAGTATGAACAACAAAGTATCAAGAAGAGGTGGAGCAAATTCCAGAAGGGGCCATCTTTAACTATTATCGTCGAGAACAAAGGAACCCAGAGGGAAAGAGGAAAAGAATTGGGAAAAATACGAGGGTTGAGAAATTGAGTAAAGAGGGAAATATCTGGAAAATAAAAAGGGGAAAAGAATCAGCAGAAACTTGAAGGCTGGAAGATAGTCAAAAAGAGAGAAGGGGTTAAAATTGAGTGAAATAATAAAAGGGAAATGTTAGGGGATGGAAGGCAGAAGAAACAGGATCTGGGAATAAAGGAATATGGGAAATTTGAAAAATGGGAGTAAACTTACACAGAGATAATGGTTGAATAACCTTGGGAGAGGGGTTCTGCAAGGTGTAGGGGAATAATATAGATAAATTTTAGTTGTGAAAAGGGGACATAGAAGATGGATAATAGAAGTGTTATTTTTGGTAAAGCTCTCCTTTATGTATAAGAAATAAATATAATGAACATATGGAACATGATTATTAAATATATTGAATCTTTCTTTTCTGAGGATTGGAATGCTGACTTTCTTTTTATTTCTCTTGATTTAAGTATGAATGGAATAAATAATAAATGTAATAGTGTAGGAGGAGATTTGAAGGTGAAATTGGCATGAGGGTTGACTAATTGTTATTTCATTGATAATGGAATTTTATGCTCTTTATTACCTATAAAGATAATTGCAATAAATAATGAAATATGTTTATTGAACACATTGAAATATCTTAAATATCTTAAATATATTAAAATAAATGAAATGATATAGGAGGTGAGATGAAATGGAGTTAACATCAGGGCCTATTAAATGAGCAGATTAACATGTTCTTTTTTTCTGAAACTAGATAAACTTTATGAAATTAAGATTAGAAAGGGGAAACCATGCAGAACCTGACTTATATGTGTTATATAATCTTAAATGGGATTAGTAATTTTAATGTGCTAGGTAATAAAATGTTAATATTTAATGGAAGAATATGTAACTCAAAGGTGGTGCACTTAAATTATTTCAGGGGAAACCAATTTATAGAAGGAGTGTTATAAATTAGAATTTAAGAGGAATATACAAATGTGACAGCCAAAAGTATTAAAATATAATAATTATGAAGTTAATATATGTGAATTAAATAATGAGATAAACATTTGGAACAATATGATAAAATAGAAAATATATAAAAACATTGTTAAGATAAGAAATTGAATATAAAAACTGAATGTGTAGTTATGGACATATTTGTATGTATATGTCAAACCTGTAATCATGCTGTTTACTGAAAAGAGATGTTAAAATGTGGAAAATTAAATAAAACTTGTTTAAAAAAAAAAGATTTCTTTTGATAAAGACCTGCCCCGGATGGCTGATAGTCTGTTAAAAACAAATCTTTTATATCTTGGTAGTTGAAGCAAAACAACAAAGAATCAGATTCTATATCTACTTTGGAGATCTGTTTATTGATCTCATTACTGAATAGTAAAAACAGTAAAAGTACGTAGCTTTTTCTCTGGTAATATCACACTACTAACTAGGGCATACAAAACATTTGCTAGACCAATACTCGAATACAGCTCATCAGTCTGGAACCCACATCATGTATCTGATATTAACACAGTTGAGAAAATCCAGAAATATTTCACAAGAAGAGTTCTACACTCCTCTACTCGTTGCAGAATACCTTATGCCACCAGACTTGAAATTCTAGACCCAGAAAAACCTAGAACTACGCCGTCTTCGGTCCGATCTAAGTATAGTATATAAAATCATACATTGCAATGTCCTTCCAGTCAATGAATACTTCAGCTTCAACCATAACAATACAAGAGCACACAATAGATACAAACTCAAGGTTAACTGCACCAAACTTGATTGCAGGAAATACGACTTCAGCAACAGAGTGGTCAATGTCTGTAATACTCTATCTGACTGTAGTTTCTTCCCCAAACCCCAAAAACTTTAACCTTAGACTGTTTACTATTGACTGCATCCCTTTCCTAAGAGGTCTGTAGGGAGCGTGCATAAGTGCATCAACGTGCCTACCGTCCCTGTCCTATTGTATCTTTTATTTTTCTTATATGTATTCATTTCATGTATTCATAACTATGTTTATCCTTATACTTATTATCTTGTAAGTGATTGACAAAATAAATAAATAAACAAACAAACAAACAGTATTGTATATTATATGGTTACAATTCAAGTATCACCTCTAAGAGCTGACCCAGGAAGTTAAAAAGAAAAAGGGTTCTGTTGTGTATGCTATTCTCACCTTGATTACAATAGATCTAAACTGTCATCTTTTTCCCTATTTGAATTAGTTGTCATTGTCCTTCTGATATTATAAAAAACAAAGGAATTCTGGATATAAGCAAATACCACTATATGATTTAAGATTTCATCAAGATGTGGAAGCATTTGTCAATTAGACAATTACAATCAATGAACCCTGCATTACCAGTGACCCCTTTTATTCTATGGAACTTAACCTAAAATGTTTAAGATTTAGCTAGTTACTCCAAATTCAATCATATTGCCAGAAACCTCTCAAAGGCTTCTATTCATTCCAAGATCAAACTCTGGAACTTTTTACAACCACATCTTGACTACAATTATTGCCCCTTTGATATTTTTATGTAGGCATGCTAAATGATCTGTGGCCCTTACTAAGAAATTGATTTACAGATCTTCAGAAATACTGAAGATAGATACACTCAAGTTCATTCTTTGTGATCAGCATTTAACATTCAGTCTGTCTCTAGGGCTAAATCCATCATTCTGAAGATAGGATTTTAACTTTCATTTGCTACCTTGTGAATCGAATTTAACACCCATTGCTGCTCTTAGGCAATACATACCAGTGTGTACAATTGTTGGCTGCACTGGGAGCTTGAATTCACGATACGGCCATGAAATCTTCATTATGTGTTCAGCTGCAGTTTCAGTGTTTTGGATATCTGTGTAATATTTAGAGACCAGGAATACCATGTGGCACTGAGGGTTTTTTTTGTAGCCAAGAGAGATAGAAGAGATATTTTGCTGGAATTTTGGGAAATCTTGACATAGATGTATCCTACATTAATTTTCATTACATTTCATGCTATCATCTTACAGGTCATTGTCCTCCCTCCACATATGTCACTGTTTTTGTATTTCTTAGAGTTCTATAAGAGGATTGGAAATGAGGATAGTTAATGCGTTTTACTAGCCACATTCAGTCTGAGATAAAAAGAATATGTCTACTCTACCTTTAGCACTTTATTTCTCAAGTATGATCTAAATAGAATTTAATAGTATTTAGATATAACTATAGGGTTATTTATTTATTTATCAAATTTCTTTACCATTCATCTCATCTAAATGACTCTGGGCAGCTTACAAATAAGGTAATGAAATAATAGAAAAACATGACTGCAAACCCAGTTAAAAGCAAAATTAAAAACAAATTGCAAGTTAAAAGTAAAAAAAAATCAAAGTTAAAAAACTCAATAGGCTAAAAGATTAGCAAGGCAGAAGAATGTCCTCAAGGAACCATATATATTAGAGCAAATTATGGATTACCAATATATGTGTAATTAGCACAAATTTTAGTTGAGTTCATGAACAGGACAGGACAGGACAGAACAGAATAGAATACTGTGATTAGGCGCACATAGAGAGATCCAAATGAAATTCTTTTTCTCTGTGCTCTTCACCAAATCCTCAGAATTGACTCAAAATTCTCTGACAAGTACACATTGTGTTTGATACTTTATACATTTCTCAACTTTACTACAGGGGGAAAATGGTTGGCATAGTTTTGATCCAGCATAAGGCCATACTGGACTGTGATTCGGTTCATTGTTATCCTTCATACCTTTTCAATCACAATTATGCCAAATGCCTTCGCAAGCACACTTAATAAATTAATTTCCATATAGTTTTTTTCATTCACTTACTAATTTTGTCTTTTTATAAAGGAACATTCTAATATCCAAGTACAGATATACAATTCACACATATTCCCACAACAAATCATATTCATATTTAAACATTTCTCCAGTTATAGCATCTATGTAGTGATGGGATTCAAATAATTTAACATCTGGTTTCTAGTGTAATGACCAGCTGGGTAGGTGTGGCTTGGTAGTCATGTGACTGAGTGGATGTGGCCAACTCAAAGTCACTCACATCGAGGGGTGTTTCACCTCACCTGGCCTCTCATGACCATGGGGATGCTGCAACAGTAGTAAGTGTGAAAAATGGTCCTAAGTCATTTTTTTCAGTTCCATTATAACTTTGAATGGTCACTAAATGAACTGTTGTATATCAAGGATTACCTGTATAAAAATACAAAAAGCTTCTTTGTTTGCAAAAAGTTGCCCTAAATACCAATCATTAGATTAGAAATGGGGGGGATACACACTGAAGATCAAGGATAGCCACAGCCATCATGGAAAAGCTAAACTATTCTGTCTGAATACTTTCCTTTTCATCAGCAATACTTGCAAGTTGGAATTACAAATCAGGCAGGGTGCCAGAACATCTTGAGGAATTAAAATAGTTGAAATGTAAATGTAACTATCAGCAGCCAACTCATAAAGTCAAGCCCAGCAAGTGGGTGGGCACACTTTGGCTACAAAATGCCAGCTAAAGAGACAAATTAACAAAGTATATAGGGGACCCAGGTTCAAGTCTCTGTCCTCCCAAGCTTGTCAGGATCACAATAAAATTAATACATGCCACAGATATTTAAATAAATTTCAAGCCTGGTTACTAAGCCTTATCATCATGAATGAAAACTAAAATGAATTGAAAGATCCACACCCATACCTCCTATTTTTTTTATCTTACTATCAGTGAGCAATCATGTGCCTTGGCCACTCCAAAGCAATGAAATAGACCCCTGTCCCAAAGGTGCTTTTTCAAGAGGAAATGGGACTTTCTGGAAACCAAGAAAATCCAGTTACATCTTGTAGAAAGTTACCACCCTCTCCCCAGAAGAATGAAATATTTTGAGAAATATTAAAAAAGCACAAAATTATATTTCTCGAAATGAGAAATAGAGAAACATGCTCTTAAAAGGCAGGAAACAGTCTTTCTTAATAGCCTCAAAGAAACTGAATAGCCCCAAAGGTCATCTTTTAAAAATGCAAATTTGGTAATCCATTTAAGACAGGATTAAAACACCAAAGAAACCAGTATCTAGGATTAATTACATTTGTTAAACAAGATTAAAAACCTCAATTCATTACCGGCCTTCATGAGACAAACTAATTAAAATCAAATAACAAAATACATAAAACAAGCCTCTAAATTACAAAATGCTGTAGAACAAACTGTATTAAAATCCATATACTCATCAAACCAATTGGTCAGCTGCTCAGGACCTCAAACCACATTGTCCTGTTCATCAATAAACCATCTTTCCAATCAGTCTCCATGTTTCCAGTGTCTTTCTCTACACTTGGAACTGAACCAGATGGATATTTCTTCCAACATTCTTGAAAAAAAACCATCCTCTGGAACAACCATGACCTGGAGAACTGGAGAATCCCCATAGAGAAGAGACTCTGTGCTCAGTGAACTGACAAAGCACCCTTTTCCACTCAGGAGAAGCAATCCTTAGATCCATTTGCACCACTTAAAGATACCAGCTGATCTCACTCACCTCACAAGGTATCTTAAGGAAATCATCCAGATTAAACAAAGATCACATATCCCCAGAAAGGCAGTAAAAAATCAGACAGTGCCAAGCTTGCATCCTGCGTCTTGGAAGTACACCCCAAAAGTACACCCAAAGCAGTGTGTAAAAAGCTTAGAAAAAGATCAAGCCCTTAATAAAAGTACCAGCAAACAAATAGAAACAAACAAAAAACTCCAGAGATGTGGCTCTGGATAGTCTGGGTGTACTGCTAAGAATCATTACCTGCTGTAACAATATAACAAGGCTTAACCAGAGAGGCAGTTTCTGAGAACAAGGATAAGGATTAGGCTAGAAACAACACAGAGGCACACCAGAATGTTTCCTTCCTGCCTTCCTGACAGGATAAGCCCTGTAAAGTCGGAAAAACAAAAGGCTGTTGGAAGGAGATTTCTTCCAACAACTGGCTCTCTGAAATGCCCAGAAAATTAAGAAATGGTTCTCTCAAATGGGTACCAACCGAATCCCACCACTACATCTATGTATTTAACCTGACCATTGTTCAACATTCGCAGGATTTATAATGGCCTTTTATCATTATTTTTTTTATTCTTTATCATTATTCTTAAAAACATAAGTAGTTTTTTCAGTATTACAATTATCACTATATTTTACATGGAATTTTCTGGGTACCCTTCTCATTTTAATATAATCATTTATATTCTTAATTGATGATATGATGTGATGTCAAATATTCCCATCTACTCTTATTTGGCCTTTTTCATTACTTTCAAAGCTAGTTTTAATTTCCATCAAAATTACTCTACATCTTCTCTTTAATATTCATTTACCCTTTTTACAGCTTTTTTTATATACATACTTCCTTCAAATGTATTTCTTGTACTTGATACCACTCCAAATCTATCCTTTATGCTTCCTATGGAAGTAAACACCATATAGTAAAATTAAATATTGCTTTCCCCTTCTCCACCCCCCCAACACACACTTCAAGTCCTTACAAAACATCAAATTGTGAGTCAAGAATTCTGTTCACTTCTTGCCTCTTCCCTTCCTGCCTTTTTCTAGTGATTACCTAGTGAAGGATTAATTTAAAGAAACAATGTTTGGGATAAGGTAGTATGTTTACTTAATTTTCATCTGCAACACCTTTGTTGATGTTTTCAAGATAAATTTATCATTGTGATTGGAAAACAGCATCATGTAAAACCTTGCTTTACAAAAAAACATTCCTGAATGTTTGAATACAATGGATATAAAGTGAATGTGGTCTGTCTTGGAGCTTGCTTTTGCAGAACAGACTCACCATGATTCATTTTGTATAGTTGGGAAATAGCTTCCCAAACTTCCAGAAGTTATTTTGATAAGCTGAGATAATATTTCAAGAATGCTTTATTATTAAGAAGTCAGGGTCAGCTCATGATTATGCTTTTGTGAAGTGCTTTGTCTGAAGCTTCATGAAGCTGAAATGAGGCTGCAGAGTTCTGCATGTCCTACTGAATGTGTTTGCCCAGTGTATATTTCTTTACAAATGTATAATGGTGTGTGTGTGTGTGTGTGTGTGTGTGTGTGTGAGGAATTTTGTGTCATTTTAAAAAATATTTTATTGATTTCAAGTGTTATTTGTAGCTCAGTGAAGAAAATGGATTGCCTCTCTTTTAATCATTTTAATCATTTATTTATATATATTTTATTTATAATTGGACTTGTATGCCGCCCCCTCTCTGCAAGGGGCGGCTCACAATTAATAACACAATACTTCAAACAATAAATATTTAAAAGAAAAATTAAATCAAACAAGCCCAATCATTAAAACCCAATTAAAATAATTTAAAAATAATTTTAAAAATCATGGATTGTCCTTTAATCATTTTAATCAACCCAGATCAGGATTGCCTGTCTTAATCATGCTCATGGAAAAGGCATTTGAAATAATTCTAAAAAGTCAATTGCATATTTAAATACTAGCCAACCATGGACCTCTTGAAAGAGTTTCCTTATTTATTTGATTCCTTTCTGAAGCCTTTAATAAGGATCAGCAAGCCCTGAACATATATTTTATTGATTCATATGGCACACATACTTTTCTCAGTTCTCCTGGGCATAGAATACAGGTATCCATGGTAATCCTAAAGTTTAGAGTGTGGAGATCTTGGAAAGAACTGGAAATATTTCCTTGTAGCCAAGATTTCAAGCCTAAGATCAACATCAATATTTTTCTAATAATATTGTTGTAATTAGTAAATGCTAGTTATTATTTGCCTTCATTAACCAACTAGTAGTTTGGTGAGTGCTGCTAAGATCACCTTGATCAAATGGGAACAAATATATGAGATTCGCTCTACTAGTCTGAACAGCTATGAAGCCCTATTGAGAAACTCACTACCAGACATGAGCCAAGAGTCAGGCCTTCTCAATACTACCTGCCTTGCTCTGGAACACACTTCCTACAAAATTACATGATCCTTACTCACCAAGATTTCAAAAAGCTACTGCCTTTGATTTGGAATGAGTTTTGGAGGCTTTTATTAACCAACTGCACTACTTTTCCCTAAAAATTATTTACTCATTCATTCATTCATTCATTCATTCATTCATTCATTCATTCTTATTGGCTGTCCAATTCTATTGGACTCTGGGTAGTGCCCAAAATGGTGGGAAAAGACATTAAAAACAACTAAATATATTAAATAACAGGCAATCTGAACAAAAATGTTCTAACAAAATCCCCAAAACAATATTGGGAACATTAAATAAATAACAAACATCAACTTCAGGCCTGGAACTAAAGCCAGTTCTCAAAGCTTTTCAGTACCCAAGAAGAAAGCATGCTCTCCTGATCTCTGAAGGGATACCTTTCCTGAGGGTTGAGACTGCAACAGAGAAAGCATTATTAATGCAGTTCATTTTCTTAAGCATACCTGCACTTCGTCTTTAATAGTTGACTGACTGATTGAATGCTGATCTATTTTTACCCCCTGCTGGACCTCATCTGATTTTTCCCCCCTCCTCTCTTTGATTTATGTTGTTGCTTTGAATAACTTTTGCTTTTCTGTAAGGAAATCATGGAATATCCTTGGGTAGTGAAAGGGTTTTTACTTGGTTTATATTTATTGGACTCTCACCAGAGGGATTTTGTATTTTATTAATCTTCAAATGTTCAGAGCTTTATTTTCCTTCTTCTAATTTTGGATCAAAATATCCTGAAAATATCTTTCATGCTTCTCTATTATTATTATTTTACTCTGAGGAATAATTACTTCAATGTTCTCTATTTCTGTATACTTTTATCTAATGTTGCTAAGTTACATAGAGCAACAATGTATCAGGTTACAGACAAGCAAATGTGGCTGATATCTTAAAAACCCCATTTGGTAACATTCAATCCCTTGTTAAAAACTTTTAATTTTTTTTGATGAAACAATAATACTAAATCTATTTAGATATAAATAACTGTAGATAAGTCAGATTCATAAAAATTGGATTTAAAAGTAGAAAATTTAGTGGGAATTGAAAGATATATGGATCTTACACATTTAGAACTAACCAAGCAGATTCCTGAAAATCAAGCTTTCATTTTTTTTACGATGACAAAAAAGTGAAGAAGTGATAAATTGGTTTTCCCTAAGAGAATTTAATGTATTGGGAAATGGATTAATCATATTTAACTGGAAACAGCTTCATTTGGACTTTTTAGATAATGGCTTTATTTATTTTTAACCAGACAACAGTTGATAAGAAACAAATGTGGATATTTGTTCCAGGAGGAATCAGTGTTAACTATTTGGACAATTTGGATAGATAAGGAGCCAAGGTAAACTTTCTATGAATTGATTATAATAGCAGTTTGTTAACAGAGGGTTTTGAAATTTTAATCTTGCTTTTTTATTATTGTTTTATCTGTTAACTATTTTTCATTAAAATGGTAGATAGATGACAATTTAATATTCTGCAAATAGAATTAGTACTTCAAAATTTTATTTTGCAAAGGATGAGAAAGTAATATTGCAATATATTTATCAGTATTAAAGCTGAGGGGATAATATGTGTATATGTGTTAGTGGGTTTTTAAATTGAACCTTTTCAATGTCTTTTGTGGTTTTATTTTGTTTCTTTCTGTTAAAGATTTTTGGAGTTTGTATTTTAACTTTTTTTAATAAAATAAAAATAGAAAAAAATAAATGGAGTATTAAGTAGCAGCTGGTAAATGTATACCATAAGTCTTCCATATAAAAGCTGAACTTGTTTTTTATTTCTGTTCAGAGTCCAAGATAAAAATCAATCTCACATATGGTATTAAAATATCTATAATCAATCCAATAATTATCAACTTTATTGAAGTTCCTCCGTCATATTACTGATGTTAGCTACAAATTGTTTTTAAGATTTTCTTACAATTTAAAAAATTCCTTTTTACAGTTATTGTATTGTATGTTAGTCTTTTTCTTGTGATTTCATATGCTGACCATCATTCTTTTGCTGGCATCCACTCTGTATTAACTACCTGTATATGCTTTTAGGTTTATGGCAGTCATATTACTAGTGTCAGAAACCATGAAAAACCTAAGCCTATGTAAATGGAGGTTAATAAAGTCCTGGCATAACCAATAAATATTAATTCTATCTCTCCAAATAACAGTCAGAAAAGATCACATTTGTGTGTGTGTGTGTATTTAATGGAGAGAGAGAGAGAGAGAGAGAGATGTATATACAGATTTGTACCCCATGTCTCTCTCTCTCTCTCTGTCTCTCTCTGCAATGTAATTATGCATGTGTATCTGGGTAAAAATAAAAGAAGATTCTTATTTAAATCACTACCAGGTTGTATTTGGAAGGTAGATCTAGATCTAGAATACTGGATTTCACATTGTGAAAACTCACACATAAAATTCATATTTTGCAATTGATCAATCTTAAGCTGGCGATATCTCTGTATGACAACCAGTGGTCATGGAGGAGTGCTTTTCATTATCCTTCCTGCCACAAAAATACATGTTTCTCAGAAGAGTTTGCCATAACTGCTGAGAGAATTTGAATTTATCTTTAATGAAGTGCATATTACTTTTCTGTAAGACTATTTAAAAACTAATCCCCATATGTGTTTTTATTAGTTCTATGGATGAAAGATAATAAAATAAAAATGAACTAAATGCTCTGGAATGAAAGTAACCTTTAAATGATTTTAAAATGAAAATTCCTGATTCAGGCAGAGATATCTTTACATTCTTGGCATTTTTTCAGCCTGCTGGGTAGAAATTATATTTCTCCTGCTTATCTTTTAAATTCAAGCCAAACTTTGTAGGAAACAAACAAATGAAGAAAAAAAGGAACACTTTCTGAAAAGGTGAGGAGGGACCCTTAAATCTATATTTAGTTGGTTACAAATCACACCAAACATGCAAAAATAGAACACTTACAGAAATATCCTATTTTAATCCCTGTGGATATTTGCCTTAATCAGGACTCTAAATATAAATAAACTTTTACCCTCAATCATTATCAGAAATGATTTCTATCCTCTTTTTGAGGCATGTTGAGGTTGCATATCCTCTCTCCTGTGCATGGATTCTACATCTAGATAGGGTTATGAGGGTATTACATTCAATAATGTAGTAAGTGTTCACTGATATCCACAAAAGGATAAAAGGAACACATTATAATGTTGATCATTATGTCTGAGCAGCTGGACATAATGATTAAATATGGAAGATTTAATCAAGTCCTTGTGATGAACACACTTCTGTTGTGTTCTTATTTTTTTCATTGTTTTAAGGATTTGTTCTAATTACATTTTAGTTTTAGTCCTGGATATACTTCCTCTTCAAATATTTAAAAATATTCATTTAAAGCCATAATTAAGGCTTTAAAATTAGGTAGGTATTAATTGAAAACAATCCAGAGTATTCTTTGTAGAAAATCAATATAAAAATATAAATGTTTAATTTTACATATAGAACTGACCAACTATTTCATTGTATTATGAATTATCTTATTTTAGGTTATTCTGCCATATTTGTAAAGTAGAGGTTATATAATTTGGAAAATTTAATCACACAGAACAAGACTATTAATAACATATTACTGTTTGAAAAAATAATAGAACTATTAAGAAAATAAAAATATATCTACTTTGACAGAATACAAAATCTAAAAGAACTTACAATGACTTATCTATTTATATGCTGCTAAACTAATGGAAATTTGAATACACTGATTTTGGGAAAGAAAATTAGCATTTGTTAGATTTAATTAACACTTAAATCACACCTTACGTTTAGAACTGAGTCAATATGTAGGGATTTATTTTTCAAATTTTAATGTATCCATAGATTCCCTACATTATAAATCCATAGTAAGACTACACCTGCAACCCTGAATCCAGTTTTGGTTACCACATTACAAAAAAGATGTTGAGACTTTGGAAAAAATTCAAAGAACAACTAAGGACCTGGAGATAAACACATTTGAAGAACAGTTGCAAGAATTGGGTATGGCCAGTCTAAAGAAAAGAAAGACTAGGGTTGACATGATAGCAGTATTCCAGTATTTGAGGAGATTTCACAAAGAAGAGAAAATCAAATTATTCTCCAAAGCACCAGAAGTCAAGAGAAGAAACAATGGGTGGAAACTAATAAAGAAGAGAAGAAGCAACTTGGAATTAAGGAGAAACTTCCTAACAGTGAGGACAATTACCTAATGGAACAGCTTGTCCTCAGAAATTGTAGATGCTTCATCACTGGAGGTTGTTAAGAAAAGACTGGAAAAGACATGTCTGAAATCGTATAGGGTCTCTTGTTGGACAGTGGTTGGACTAGAATACCTCCCTTAAAGCTCTATTATGACTGATTGCTATCACAGAAATTGCATTGGCACAAAAACTGTTTTCAGTTCCCCATATAAGCGGCAACCAAAGTGAAATTTAAATCAATTTATATTCATCTTGGCATACCATGAGTACACAGCTTAAACCATATGCTTCTGTCTCTGTATTAGAAGTATTGTTTGAATTAGAAACTAATTATACAGCTTTTGGTATTCTCTTAGTTTGTTGTTGTTGGTCTACAGATGTTTCATTATCCAAGTATCATCCTTTGTGATAATATAATCTAAGCTCAGAGAGTATCAAGGATTCTATAGTTCAGCTGGGAACTACATATATTTTTTTCTATTACAAATTAATCTCTGAAGCTGAACTGTATTTTGACAGGAAGTAGTAATGTTACTTGTACTTTAACTAAAAAAAAATCTCCTCCAAGGCTACTAAAATTGTTTCAAAAACGTTCTCCAAGAAAATAATTTGAAAGATATTTTACCTCCAAACAGATATTTTTCTCCTGTCAAAACTTTCAGTGGACTGTTACTTCGAACAGAAGAAGCTTCATCACCATCAATGGCGAGAACTGCAAAATTTTCTTTGGCTAAGAATCGAACCTCATGCCATTGTCCATCACAGAGTTCTGCACCTAGAAACACAAATGGGGGGGGGGGGAGTGATTTATTCAGTTTGTTATTTTTGGGCTATTAGATAGTGTGATACAGGTTTTACAGCATATTCAGAAAGTACTGAATCACATGTAATTATACAGATAATGTATTCATTTATTATGGAAAATTAAATGTGTGCAATATATACTACTACAATAATCCAAAATTCATTTCTTTCTCTGAATCCCCAAATCTATGATCAACCTAAATCAGTGTTATCTCTTCTCTCTTCCCTCCTTCCCTCTGTTCACCCCCCTCCCTTTCCCTTTCCTTTTCCCTTTCATTCTCCTCTCCTCTCAGATTTCAAGACATTATATGAACTTCCTGCATTGTAACCTCACAGCAGTCATTGCTGTTATGAAAATGTCAAATCTGCAAGTAATTCTCATTATTAGTTGTAGTTACATATAGACACAGACTTCTCATAAAATTGATGAAGCGAAGGAACATTTATCAGACATAAATTTACATTCAAAAGGCTTCCCATCCCATTTTCTTTTCTTTTATAATTGTGTATTTCCTAGGTTTATTATCTGCATGCATTAGGTTATAAAATTCTTAACTTGCTTATTTAAACCACATGCAACCACAACCCTCTTGTGACTCATAAGAACTGACTTTCATGTGCAAATTAGATATGCTAATGAAATATATTCTTGCTAGAATTTCTTTTAAATGACATTACTTTAAAATTTGGACTCTTGAGATTGCCACTTTGATTGAACAAGAAGAAACAGATGTTTCTCTTATAAGAAACATGGAAGAAAAATGGTTTAATGAGGTTTTCTTTTTTGCAAGATCTTAGAGTGTAGTAAGAAATAGTAAAAGATGCCATTTGCAAACTATTTTTTGAACAATATTCCAGCAATTGTCATATATCTCTGTAATTGATCTTGAGAGATCAATCAGAATGGAGCAATCTGTAAACTGCAATAAATGGATGTTGGCACTAAATGACTCTTATTAATGCTTTTTAATGCCAATATACTTATTGACAGAATAGTGCAATAAAGGAATGTTTTCCTACTTATTAATCTGCTGATAAGTTAGGAAGTCAGAAATGCACACCAGCAATCAGAATTCAATATATTCTTGAATAACTTCTTGTTAAATCTGAGGAGAATTTTTATAGGGGATAGTGGCCCAGTCCATAAGGTTTTGCCAAATATCAGGCAACTGCTTCTTTTTGATCCAGAGACAATAAAAACACCAGTAAAAGCTTTATTATTAGCTCAAGCAAGCAGATTGAATAATATAAAAAGCATACATACCACATAAGATGACTCCTAAACTCTTATAAGGACCTCCTTAATAACAACAGCCGAAATATCCATAGATGGCCAGTTTCCACAACAGCTAATGTTAGATTCCATGTAGAAATTCTCCCCTCCCAATAATGCAAATAATAATATTTTTATTAAAACCTAGCATCATGACTTCATGGCTCTGCCTGCCAGGCTCTCTCCTGACTGCAAGACCTGACCTTTATCAGCTGGCACATTCCAGGATGGAAATTGAAACCCTGAGACTTTCATAGGTTTGAAGCTATCTGAAGATCTCTCTAGATCTCTCTTAATATGAAGGAGAAATGAAAATATGTACCAACACCTTACAATAATAATGGTCTTTCCACAGTACTACAGCATATGATCATACACCTATATTGGACTCCTATATCTCATGAGTATGAGATAGCGTTCATGAGGCAGCGTTCTAGGACCAACTCTCTTCATACTCTAATGACCTTTGTGATCATATTAAGAGCGACTGATGATGATGTAAAGCTATTCAACACCACTGACAATACTGCTTCCCTTCAAAAAGACCTCAACTATGTGTCAGAATGGTCAAATAAGTGGCAACTTCAAATATCAACAAACTAATGCTCTGTCTTACATATTGGTAAAAAAAATCAGAAAATAAAATACAAACTGAATGGTCAAAACCTTGTTGATGACCCCCACTATGTCAAGGACCTTGAAGTACTCATCTCTAATGATCTAAGTGCTAGATCCCACTATAACTGCATAGCCAAAAAGGCATTAAGAGTTTTTAACCTGATCCTATGTAGCCTTTTCTTTGGTAATATTGCACTACTGACTAGAACATACAAAACATTTGCTAGATCAATATTTGAATACAGCTCATTAGTCTGGAACCCGCACTACATATCAGATATTAATACAGTCGAGAGAGTCCAGGGTTATTTCACAAGGAGAGTGCTCCACTCTTCTACTTGCAACAGAATACTTTATTGAAATTTTAGGCTTAGACAACCTAGAACTACACCGCCTTCGGTCTGGCCTAAGTGTAGCACATAAAATTATCTATTGCAATGTCTTACCCATCAATGACTACTTCAGCTTCAACTGCAATGTTACCAGAGCACACAATAGATACAAACTCAAGGTAAACTACCTGACTCTGTGGTTTCTTCTCCAAACCCCAAAAACTTTAACCTTTGACCTCACCCCTTTCCTAAGAGGTCTGTAGGGGGAGTACATAAGTGCACCAACATGCCTACCATCCCTGTCCTAATATTCCTTTTTATTTGATCCATTTCAAATAATCATAATCATATTTATACCTGTTATCTAATACTTGCTTGACAAATAAATCAATAAAATAATAGCATGACACTCAAGATGCTACAATGCAGTACCCTCTGAAATGAAGAAATAGAATAAGGGTTTTTTTAATGTGGGTTTTAAAATTTTTTAAAGATTATTTAAATATTATCTCACTGAAATCAATATTCCTCAATAAATAATTATCTGCAGCTGTTTAAACTAAACCAGTTGAATTGGCAAATCACTAACAAAAAACCCTTTCATATAGCCATGTTTTATGTATGTAGTTACGTTTTAGATGTGTACATAATCTAAACATAGGCCTGGACATTTTGTGATCAGTGCAGCCTTTCATCCATGACTCAATAGTGCTCCTGATTCCTGTGAGGACACAGATAAATCTCTAAGTATTTCAATAACCCTCTAAAGAGTTGCAAATGACCAGATGTCTGCAAGGAATATAAATCCTTCCATTTCCCACTATCGTATCAGAGCTGAAGAAGCTTGTTGGATGAGAAGCGAAATGTCCTCAAAGAAAAAAATAAGAAAGTACAGTTGCCTCCTGAAAAAGCACCTTTAGTTCAAGGGGAAGAGTTGTCATCAACTATAATAAAAAATTTTAATTTTTAATGGAAGTTTTAATTTTTTTCAGCAAAAGACAAAGAAACATATGAATAATTGACTTCCATAAATTAGAACAAGTCAAATAGTTTAAAGATGTGGACTACATTTTAAAAATTCAGTAATTTTTGCTTTTAGGGAATTAACAACTCAGTAAATTATGCCACTTCTATTTTCCAAAAGAGTACAAACTAATTTTTTTAGATAATGGGGCAAATTATATTCCAGCAGCAAATTGTTTATGGTTAAAACAATTGTCCAAATACTATGTGGATACAACATGGTCCATATAAAAAACCTATGGGCTTATGAAATCATTCAATAAAATTTGCTTAAAACTTTCTTTGATACTCCACAATGCATCCTGAATGCTATCTTGAGGCTTAAAGTGAAAGAGTAAGGCAAGGGTCTTCAAACTTGGCAAGTTTAAGACTTGTGGACTTCAACTCCCAGAATTCTTCAACTAACATGACTGGAGAAGGAATTTTGGGAGTTGAAGTCCACAAGTCTTCAAGCTGTCAAGTTTGAAGACCCCTGGTATAAGTCATTAAAGTCCAGGGCTAGAGCCCCACAAACTCAGTTCTGAAAATCATATTTGACTCCAGAGATCTAGTACCATACCTGCATAGAAAAACTTTGCAGTCTTGGATTTTTCCCCTCAATATTTCATCCAATTAACCAGTGGTGGGATTCAATTTTTTTTACTACCGGTTCTGTGGGCATGGCTTGGTGGGCATGGCAGGGGAAGGATACTGTAAAATCTCCAGTCAGAGGTGGTATTTGCTGATTCTCCAAACTACTAAAAATTTCCGCTACCGGTTCTCCAGAACTGGTCAGAACCTGTTGAATATCACCTATGCAATTAATCCTTGAGAAGGCCACATCAATAGCAAAATGAAGAATAATGGACATTGATTGCCAAAACAATATCACCACTGGTATTGAATTCTATTGCCAAATGTTAGATAGCCTCAGGTATCTATATAGTCTAACCTTATACAAAAGTGGACTTTTTCCAGAGCTCATTTTAAAATCAGCCTCCCTTAGCATGGTGGGAAACTTCCATACGACTGCTTAGATACTGTTATGGAATGTGAAACTAGAGAAGCAGTGGAATATTGGCAGTACAGAACATTTGTTTGTTTATTTATTCTAGGCAACAAATATACCTAATATTCTTTCTTCTGCCTATTTCCTCCACAAAAATCCTCAATCCTGAGAGGCAAATTGGGCTAAGAGATAGTGACTGGCTCAAGGTCCTCCAGCTGGCTTTCATAGCTAAGGCTGGACTAGAACTCATGGTCTCCTGGTTTGGAAGGAGGCAAAGGCCCAGGAAGAAGCATAAATTTACAGACTGCATAGTCCTAATCTGGATGAGAGAGGGGCAAGAAATCCATGGTAGCCAGACCATAGAATCTCTTAGGATATATCTATTAGAATAGAGAGTTATAGCTTTAGTTTGGCAAGAATCTGTCCATTAAGTATTAAGACCTGGACTTAAATGAATTCTGCTGTATCATCTTTGAGACTGAGACTGACATTTACATACTTTGACCTATAATGTCCTTTTTATGATAGGCCAAGATGTGCTCTGATCTCAACAATGATCTGTAAGGTTGAACTGATAAATTTTATCTTTGTTATCTTTTAAGGGATGCTAATTCTATACATGCTATCATACTTTATCAAGTAACACAAGTGAGAGTAGACAGCACCCAGAGTGGCATAGAGTCTTCTATTTGAGCAGGGGGTTAGACTAGAATACCTCCAAGGACTCTTCCAACTCTGTTGTTCTGTATTCTGTAATTGACAAAAATTGTAGTTAAATATGTGGACTTAGTCTTTTATTGCTTTTATTGCTTTCTTTTTACCCCTGATAATGAATTGCTATACAAACTATTTCTCTTTTCCTGCTATAAAGGCTGGTCAAAGACTATTGCAAATAAAAAAAATATAAATATATTATTAATCAGCATCTATCAATACTGGGGACATTATTTAATAACAACATTCTCTCTAAACATGGAAGCAGATATATAAGCCATGATTTTTTTTTTGAAAAAAAGTTTTATTTTAACAACAAGGACAACAAATAAAGCCATCTTTCAATTTTACAGTGTGTCGGTTGAGTACATACGTATATCTTGTGTGCATAATAATATTATTGTACACTTCTTACTTAATTATACTTATAAACAGCAGGGAAACAAAAGAGCTTCATTTATCTAGGAACCTGAAATGACTCTTGATTTAAATCATATGGTAAAGAACCCAAAAAGGAAGAAAGAACAACATCAGCAAAAAAAAGAACACCTCACCTGTTTTTGGAAATGGTTCAAGACGGAACACACACACACACACACACACACACACACAGAGGAGAGAGAGATGAGAGAGATGAGAGAAAAATGAGATGAGAGAGAGATGAGAGAGAAAGAGAGAGATGAGAGTGGGGGGAGAAAGAGATGAAAGAGGGAGAAAGAGAGATGAGAGAGGGAGAAAGAGAGATAAAGAGTGGGATATGAGAGAGAGATGAGAGAGGGAGAAAGAGAGATGAGAGGGAGAGGGAGATGACAGGGAGAAAGAAAGAGAAGAGGGAGGAGAAAGAGAGAGAGAGATGGAGAGAAAGAGAGATGATAAAGAGAAAGAGAAAAAGAGAGGGCGGGAGAAAGAGAGAAAAAGAGACAGACAGGGAGAAAGAGAGAAAAAGAGACACAGAGAGAAAGAGAGATGAGTGGAAGAGAGAAATGAGATATAGATGAGAGAGAAATGAGAGAGACAGAGAGAAAGATAGAGAGATGAGAGAGAGAGAGAGGGAGAGAGAGAGACCTGTTTCCCAGAGAAAAGAAAATACCGGGCGCCACAAAACCTGGGTAGGCATGGCTGGGGGAGGGTCATATGACTGTATAGGAGTGGGTCAGAGATGGTATTCAGAAGTTTCTGACCAGTTCTGGAGAACCAGTAGTGGAAATTTTGAGTAGTTCGGAGAATCAACAAATACTACCTCTGACTGGAGATGTTACAGTATCCTTCCCCTGCCATACCCACCAAGCCATGCCCACAGAACCGGTAGTAAAAAAATTTTGAATCCCACCACTGGAGTGGGTGATGTCAAGTCAGCCACACCCAGCCAGGTTTTGTGGCTTCTGGTGTTTTCTTTTCTGTAGGAAACAGGTCCAAGTGGCTCTTTGAGTGTTTAAGGTTGCAGGCCCCTGGACTAGAAGATCTCCAGGATCCATAGCTCTATTATGATTGATTGATAACAAGTCAAAAACCTTCTAGGTCTAAGGTGGTCCATAGCATGAGATGTACTTTTAAATGTCAGTAGGGATAATAAAAGCTGGGTCCTCATAATAACTTCAGTCAATACAAGCTCTGCTGAGTTCCAAGGTTTGCTTTTTGGCACATTACATTATTAACCGCTTTAGATGGCCAGCTGAAGTCAATTATACATGACCAGTCTATATTTCTTTTTTTTAAATGTATGAAAAACATTTTATCCCTCATTTTCCCTTCAGATATTCTCAGACTGAATCTTGTATATGTTAGATCTCCTGTCATATGCAAAGTTATTAATTATGAAACCATCATTGAAAATGATGAAAATAAATGATCCTTGCATTATTCTTTGCTTATAAAAGTGACATCCTGATACTTAATAGAGACTGTCATGAACTGTTTATGAAGATAAATCATTGAGCTGCACAAATCATGAGATGAATTGTAATAAATCAGTCATCAGCTTGTCCCAAAGGATTTTGTGACACTGTCAATTAAACTTGGTAAGCACAAGTTAGTTTTTATCCAACAGAGACATTTTTGCCATTGACAACTCTACCATATTGGTAGCATGGAATTTATAGGGGACTCTTAACAGAAAACATAGAACTTTGGAATTTCATTTTGCCCTTCATCATTTGTCCATTTATTACTCTCAGAAGGAAAAAAACCTGAAAATCCTGTTTTATTAAGCCTGAGTAGTCCCATAAAAATGTTCCAATGTATAGAAAAGTTAATATAGCTTTTAGCTTTGCTGTCACTCCTGAAACCCTGGCAGAGCAAGAAATGCTGGTGTGTGATATAGAAGCATGACTTTTTATCAAATGGTTTATTGTTGCATTGTCGAACAGTATCAGTCTGGTTACAGACTGAAAAAAGCAAATTGCTAAATTAGGGACAGAATCAGATTTCACATAGTATTTCATACAAAGAGAGACAATTTAGCTCTGTGGTGGCTTATCTTACTTTATGGTAATATATAAGGTAATTTATACAAACAATTGATAGAAAAATCACAAAGCAATTAGTGTATGTGGATAAGACCATTTTCTAAGACATCATTTTCTCCATGCTTATAACAAATTATACAATAACCAAAAAGTCATCTGAAAATGTGAAATGACAATAATCATATAATGTAATGTAATCAATCTGAAGATTCTGAAATCTCTTGGGAAGAGAAATTGTAAAGACAGCAACCCAAATATAAGTAAGACTAATGCAACACAGAGGGTTTGAAGACTCAGAAAAATCTCACACAAGGAAGTAAAAACAAGTCAAGATGGCAGCCATGATTGCATGATCAAAGAACAACTCACTCTCTCTCTCTCTCTCTCTCAATGTACTCAAAAGTTGTGTGGGGATTTCTGGTGAAGATGGCCAACTGAATACATGTCCAGGGCGGGATCCTGAAGGGATTTCTCCTGGGGTGAAATTATTCAACTACTAACAGAAGAAACTGGCACTGCTTCAGATTATATGACTCACCTGGGTTAGGGAGAGTCTTAGAATTAACCCTCGAAGTTACTCCAATATAGCTGAGGTCTGCAAATAACTTCAGGAGCTGATCCTCAAAGCAACTATGTGCCTAAAGCTGGGCGAGGGGTGAGTGGCTGCAATCAGTTCATCATTTAAGAAGCTGCCACTTTGAAATTTACTTTTCAAACAGATAATAAATTGTGCCTTTCATTTCTTAATCACCTGTAAGGACTATTAATCTTTACTAAGTTAAAAGAGGCTCTCTTGAGTCACAGCTTGCTACTCTTTTTTGAAGACCTGTGGCATTTTGGGGATTTCTTCAGTGTTAAACAATAGGGTGCTAAGGAAACCAAAATAAGGAAGTGTAGAGCAAAAAAAAAGTTGACAGAGAAACATAAAGGCAGAAAGTTGTGGTTTTAGCTTATTATTTGTAGTAATTTGTTGCTTGGTCTGCTTTGCTATGGGTGGCTAAAACTTTCTGATTTTTATGATTCCTGTAATCTCTGCAAAAAAAACTATCTTTGATCAAAGAGGGAGTCAAGATGGAGGAGCAAATTATTAGAGATATATTTGAAAATTCTCTAAATAAAATCTACCAGTTTGTAGATCAGCTCTGCTCTAAGGATGATAAAAAATTCTCAAACTACTTTAGAGATGCAAACGTGTAGAAAGTTACCAAACTACCGAGGCATCTTCACAAGTAGCTGGAAATGCAGAGAAGTCAACTGCAATTTTGGAATATAAATCTTGCAGTACTACAGCAGTTATTCACCCTTATGAACAACCACAGAGAATCTGCAACATTCGTCCTGTACATTGCTGGCCAAAGTGGAGCTTCTGGGGGATGAATCCAGCCCTCTGATGCTCAGTTTGGCCCTCCATGGGCCTCCCCCAGTCCATTGCAGGCTAAAATGGAGCCTCCAGGGGCCGGGCTCTCCGAAACTCTGTTCAGCCCTCCGTGGGCTTCCCCAAGACTGTTGCAGACTGAAATGGAGCTTCCAGGGACATAGGCTCCATTTCAGGCTGCAATGTGCTGGGGAAGGCCCACAGAAGGCCAAATGGAACTGCAGAGGCATGCACACGGCTGAGAGACTGCTTGCTAGATCTTCACAAGCTAAATGACCCAGTGCGGCAGGTTGGGGGGAAAGCAATTGTGGGGAGTGTTAAGTTTGCATGAAGAGATAGATGCGGAGTGCTTCAAGCTCTTTGTTTATTAGTGACTACAGCTCAGAACGGACCCACTTTGGCTGGGCTGTGGCTGCTACTTATAGCCAGCAGTCGCAGTTGCCAGCCAATCAGAGTGCAGGGTTTTCCCGCACTTTTTAAACCAATCATTTCTTACATTTTACAAGAACAGTTCAAACTAAAACAATGACTTTAAACCTGCATACATAACACCCTCCCACTAGGTTCAGTCCATACTCAAACCCCAGCCTATCTAATGTATTCTTTTTAAATAGGTGGGGCTCTTATGTACGTTGAGACCTCATGGTTCAGATGTTTTAAGGTTCTCACCTTGAGGAGGAAATGTGTCTGCTGACATTTCCTTACTAGGACTTGTAGTAATGGTAGAACCTGTTTGGTTACTACAACCTGGTCTCTCCTCCCAATCCATCTCCAACCCAATGTCAGCACCTAAATCAGGTAATGATGTGCAATCTTCCATTTGTGAAAATGGTTGTTGGTATTGTGACAGGTTTTGGGATGGTTCCTGTCGTGTTAGCTCGTTACACATGGGGTTGATTCTTGCTTGTTCATTACACTCATGATCCTCCCTTCCCCTAGAAGAGGCAGTAGGTATGGGAACCAGAGAGGAGCAAAAGCGATGCTCCTGAGGCAATCTGGATCTTAACTGATCAATGTGCCTGCTCCAGAGGACACCATCCTCTGTTTGTACCCTGTAAGACCTGGGGCCTGTGATTTGGGTTATCTCAGCAGGAATCCATAATGGTTCACCCAGAAGATTTTTAGCATAAACAGAATCACCCACAGTGAATGTGAATTTTGCTAGTGGAATCTAGTGGTGCGTTGGGTATAAGTGGGATGAAGGCGATCAAGGGGAGACCTGAGTTTCCTACCCAACAATTCAGCTGGGGACAAATTAGTTGAGGGGTTGGGAGTGATATGCTGAACACTGAGAAGTTTTTCAACTCTCTCAGTGATATCCCTGGACCCAATTGCTGAAGTTTTTCCTTGGTAAATCGTACCATACGTTCAGCCCGGCCGTTAGCCGAAGGATGCCCAGGGGCTGTCAGGGCATGTCTGATACCCTGTTGTGCTAGATATGATTCAAAAAGGTTGGATGTAAATTGAGGCCATTGTCAGAAACAAGCACATCAGGTAACCTGTGAGTTACAAAAGCTTTTAAGCTGTTTGATGACAGCTTCAGTTGTGGTGGATGCCATAGGGATAACCTCTAGCCATTTGGAATATGCATCTACTATAATAAGGAAAGTGTGCCCTCTGGTAGGGCCAGCAAAATCAATGTGAATCCTGGACCATGGGCCCCTAGGACATTCCCATTCCTGTGTGGGGAGAGGTGGGGCAGGCCTGACTACCTGACAGTTGGGACAAGATGCAACCCAGTTTTCAACCATTTTGTCAATACCTGGCCACCATACATCTGGCCAATCCCTTCATTCTGACAATACCTGGATGACCCTCATGTAACATTTCCAAAACCTCTTTTTGCAGTTTTGCAAGAATAACCACCCTGTTACCCCACAAAATACATCCTCTTAATACAGATAATTCAGTTTGCCTGGATTTAAAAGGTTGGGCAAGTTGAGGTAGATCTTGAAGAGGCCAACTTTTCTTAATCCAGCCTATAACAGGAGCCAATAAAGTGTCTTTGGCAGTCTCTCTGGCAATTTCAGCAGCTGTACTGGAAGCTTGGCAACAGTTTCTAGGAAAAAGGTGTAAGTCTCAGGAGCAAAGTCCTCAGTGTGAGAAGGAAGTGGGCAGCGACTCAAAGCATCTGCATGCCCAATGTCTTTGCCAGGCCTGTGGATGAGTTTGTATGAATAAGCAGCAAAAATTCAGTCCACTCAGCATTCTTGGTGACAGGATAGTGGGCGTAGGTTTGTCTCCTGCCACAATGCCTAACAGAGGTTTGTGATCTGTGACAATGGTAAATGTTCTCCCATATAAATACTCATGGAATTTCTTGACAGCTGCAACAATTGCCAAGGCTTCCTTGTCCAGTTGGCTGTAGTTCCTCTCTGCTTTGGTCAAGGTGTGAGAGTAAAATGCAATAGGAGCTTCCCTCCCACTGGGAAGCCTGTGGCTCAAACCCCCCCCTCCAAAAGGGGATGCATCACAAGTCAGTACAACAGGCAAATTCTCAGAGAACTGTATCAGTACAGCATCAGGCGTGATTAGTCTTTTAATATTGTTAAATGCAGATTGTTCTTCTGCCCCAGACCCACAGACTTTTTGTCTAATAATCTGTGCAGTGGTTCTGCAATGGTTGCCTTCTGAGGTAGGAACATGTGATAAAGTTAATGAGTCCAAGGAAGGCTTGCAAATCTGTTTTACATTTTGGTCTAGGGGCTTCTTTGATTGCCTGAACCTTGGCATCTGTGGGGTGGATACCATGCTTGTCAATCATATAGCCCAAGAACTCAACCTTGTCAGTTCTAAGAGTGCATTTTTCTTCCTTGAATTTTAACCCGCTTTTTGAATCTGGTAAGGACTTCTCTGAGTCTCTCTTGTAACTGAGTGTCATTTTCAGCAGAGATTAACACATCATCAAAGTAAGGTACTACCCCTGGCAGTCCTTGGAGGATCCTTTCCATAAGGCTTTGGAAGATGCCTGGTGCCACGCTTACTCCAAACTGTAACTTTTACATTTGAAAGCACCTCTATGAGTTATAATGGTTTGGGCCTCTGCAGTGGCATCATCAACTGTTAGTTGTTGATATACCTGGGCTAAGTCCAATTTGGCAAAGACTGTACCCCTGCCAAGTGACTGTAGTAAATGATGCACCACTGGAACTGGATATGCGCTCTGTTGGCATGGTTCAATGTCCTTATAGTCTCCACAGATTCTCACTGACCCATCAGTCTTGACTGGTGTGACTATGGGTGTCTCCCACCTGAAGTGGTCAGTGGGCTCTAAAATTCCTTGAGCTATTAGTTTATCTAATTGTGCATCAATTTTTTCCTTTAAGGCAAATGGGACCCTTCTGGGCTTTAAGGTTGGTGGCACCTTGGGATCTAGATTGAAAGTGATAGGGGTCCCCATATACTTGCTCAATCCGTCGCTGAAGACCTCTGGAAACTCAGACTTCAAGGCCTCCTCCCATTCAGTGTTGCTCACGTGATTGATGCCAGTCACCTCGATGCCTAGTGGATTGAACCACTCAAGTCCCAGCAAGCTTGGGCGATCCTTGTCCATGATGGTCAGGGGCAAGCATTTGGTGTGAACTTCACGTTGAATTCTCTTGTTCCAACTACTGGAATCTTGTTCCCTTGGTAGTCTTTAAGAGTCAGTGCTTGCTTCTTGAAATGCTTCTTCTGAATGTTTGGGAGTAGTCTGTGAATAGTGTCCCATGACACCATAGATAAATATGAGCCTGAGTCCACTTCCATTTGGCAAGGCCTTCCTTCAATTAGTACCTTGACATGCACTTTTCTGTTATTGATAGAAGAAGAATGACCAATAGTTACTGTCTGATGAGTTTCATTCTTCCCTTTTGCTTCTGTGCTGCGCCCCATTTTCTCACTGAGGTTGTTGGGCTTGAATTCTTTGTCAGGAAACTTCCTTCTGTTGGGTGGAGTTCTGGATGATTTGCAGACTCTTGCTAGATGTCCTCTTTTTTCACAACGGAGGCAGATGGTATCTAGGAACTTGCATTCAGTGCGCGGGTGGCTTCCCTCACAACCTCTGCAGTAGAAATCTTGCCTCTTTCTTCCCAGGTCTTTCTTCTTCCGCTCCATTCTGAGTCTATAAATTCCTTTCCCCACCTCACTACAGTCTGACTCAGAATCTATTTGCTCACAATGAGTTGTTGTGGACTTTTCCACATCAGGATGGCTTGTGGCCTTGTTAATTTTTTTCATGGCTGCTGCTGAGGACTTGGTAGCTTCTGCTGAAGAGGCCTCTTCTATTGCTTCCTTCAGCGTGATCTTAGGTCTTAGTAATAACTTGCTCTGAAGCACCTTGTCTTTAAGGCCCAGAACAAATCGATCACGCATGGCCTCTTCTAAATTGTTAAATTTGCATGCACCCCCAATGTCTCTTAAACTTGCCACGAAGTCGTTTATGTTTTCAATTTTCCCTTGATCCCGATGGTAAAACTTCTGTCTCTTAATGAGGCATGATACTTGTGGGGCGTAATGGGCTCTTAACAACTTTTCTAAGTCAGGCCATTCCATTACCTTCACGTCTGCAGCTCCCACCAATTCGCCATCTTGAAGACTGCGGACCGCGGTCGTGAGAAAGACCGCCCTCTTCCGCTTCGAAATGTCAGCAAGATCGTTTCCTTCCAGATACATTTGGAAACGATCTGCATACGTCTCCCAGTCTTCTGCCATCAGATCGGACGGGGCTGGGGGGGTGTTCAGCACAGCCATCTCGCTCTCTTTCTGTTCCGTGTTGCCTTCTTCTTCAGGGAGATCCCACCTTTGTCGCCAGTGTTAAGTTTGCATGAAGAGACAGACACAGAGTGCTTCAAGCTCTTTGTTTATTAGTGACTACAGCTCAGAACGAACCCACTTTGGCTGGGCTGCGGCTGCTACTTATAGCCAGCAGCCGCAGTTGCCAGCCAATCAGAGTGCAGGGTTTTCACGCACTTTTTAAACCAATCATTTCTTACATTTTACAAGAACAGTTCAAACTAAACCAATGACTTTAAACCTGCATACATAACAGGGAGCATGAGGTATTTTAGTGGGTCAGGGAAGCCTTGGGTGTTCTTAGGCAGGTGGCCTGTTCCATCAGTAGCCCCCGCATGACCTCCCCCCTCAGAAATACCTCATGTGCACATTCGATTAGTGAATGTGTGGGCAAAAGGAGATGTTGATCGCATTCAAGGTATGAGATTCACTCCCATGAATCCTTGGGTTACGGATAGAATGGAAAGGCTCTATTACATATGTAACTTGAAGACTACCTATACTTGATAAACTTTCCAGAGAAGAGAAAGATTTTATTCCATGAAGACAAGCTAAAAGGAATGACTTAAACTTAATAAATTAACTGTATCTAGGACAGATTTTTATCTGTCTGATATTTGGAAGAAAGTCTTAATCTAAAATTTGAAAATGTAGTGTGTGTGTGTGTGTGTGTGTGTGTGTGTGTACATTGCCTAAGTAATTCTTAAAGTACGACCCACTGTTTTATCTATGCCTGGCATATTCATCAGTGCATCTTCTTCATTGTTCTTCAAATATTCTTCCAAAGGCTTTTTTTTCTTCTTCAACTGTCTGATGTACTTTCAACATTCCACACCATGCTTATACTTGATATTGCAGTATTTTCATCTTTTAACACTTGTGCTAGCTATTTCTTTGGAATGTAGGCAATCTTGTTTTTGTGCTGTTCTACATGATCAGTTATTTTTTGTTTCAATTCTTTTACTTCTTTAGTTAGAGGGCTTTGTTCTTCCTGAGGCAAAGGAGAGGGTGCCTAGTTTTCAAATAAAAAAATGTATATCTGCTGGATTCTTCTATTGCCAACTCCCCCTGGTTTGCCTCTACATTCTGAGTTACTTCTGGCAAGGCTTTGATTTTTTATTTTTATTTTTTGCCCTTTGATTTTGGGTAAATCTTTGTAGTTCTTCCAATTCTGCTTCTTTATTTCGTATTATAAATTGTTGATCTGTTAGCCTCTGTTCTGTTATTTCTGATTCTGGATGTTGTTTTTTCCAGAGCTGGTACATTTGTTTCAAATATCCTCTTTTGGGTGGATTTGATCTGTAATAACAGATTATTATTTCTTTGTTTTCAATCACTGTATATTTGCAATGGGTAAACACCTTTGCTTCTAGTAGTTCTGCAGCTGCTGGTTCTGGTTGCTCAGCCAACAGTCCTGAGTCTAGTAGCCCATTTTTCACCAACTATCCAGGAACTCCAACATCTAGCATGGACCTTGTTAACCCAGGTGACACCTGAGCTGATATGGCTTTTTGAAATTTATGTCTCACCATATTTTAATGGGACAGACTCACTTTGTCTGACTCCTCTGATGAGACCTGTCCAGTATGGTTGAACTCTCATCTTCCTTTGAGCACACAAACCCCATAACCACATCAAGGTAGTGCCTCATTGGGTGACCAGAAACAAATTCCTTATGTGTCTTATCACTCTTGACCAAAAACAGTATTGAAGTATGCAAGTACTACATGTGTAAATATTCAGTACGATTAACACTCATACAGCCATATTTTGCACTATTTGAAATTTCTAAATGCTCTTCAAGGGAAGCCCCATGTAGAATATGTGTTCAGAAGATGGATCATGAGGGCATGAGTGACCATGAACAAAACTTCCCAAATTTTGTTACACAGATAGATCCCATCATTGGAAAAGGCAAACACATTCTCAAAGTCAAATGCATTTGTTTCAGGACCTACACAATGCAGCCCTACGAGATTCTGAGAACACAACAAAGACAGTATGAGAGTTGGCATTTTGTAGATAGCTTGTTAGCCATGTAAGGGGCTCTATAAATAACCAGTTTTAGCACTTTAAATTAAGTTCGGTGAGCATCTGGCTATTAATGGAGCTTCTTATTTAAAAGGAATATGGGATCTCAGAAAGGTGCTGCTTTCCTTCAGTACCATAACACTCTAGATAAGTTGCTTTTTTTTGCAGTCTTCAAAGCCATGCCACAAAGACTGAATTGCAATAGTGCCTTGAGATTATCAGGTTATGAGCTATAGAAGCCAGTGTTTCTCCTTCACGTACATATGTAGTCCTCAACTTATGATCATAATAGAGCCCAGAATTTCTTTAAGACATGACAGTCATAAGTGGTTCACCCCTGTAATCAAATCTGATTTTACAACTTTTTTGCAGTTGTCATTATATGAATGTCAAGGTTATTAAGTGAAAACAATGGTTATTGAATGAATGTTGTGGTCATTAAGCAAATGCATGTATCCCTTGAGGGGGAAATCAACCCCATCCCTAACTGCTACTTAATAACAAACTACTTGTGTCTAACTGCAAGAATTTTTAGAATTTGCTTCTTTCTTCTCTTCAAAGCATATGCCTTCTTTTGAAATACTTCATTTGTTAGGTCAAAAGTCATAGTTGTGATCTTTCTAACTGATTCTATATAAATAGTTAATTTCTTGTTTGATAGAATAGATTAATATTTTAGAAGCTTGGAAAGGCAGTTTCTCCCCCATCAATGCACCCTATGTCTGAAAATAACTATGCTATTCTCAAATCTATAGTGAATTTGCACATTGGGATAAAAGTAATTTTGAAGACTCAACATAAGAAATGTGTTTTCTTCATTTATTGCTATATAGATTTTCAACAGTTCTAAAAATTTTAAGACTACAAAAAATTGACAGAAGTCATTATAATAGTAATTCAATGCTGATGTACTATAGAATATTTGTTGTGCAGTAATTTACTTGTATAAGGTTTCAAGTATGTCCTGCATAACATAAAAATTGAAAGCATAAACACATAATTTATATTTTAAAAATAAAGGTAATTTTTTTTCTGTACCAATTGCTCTCATTTAAACTTTCTTCTGCTCCTTGTACCTCAGAAATCTTCTAAATAATGATAAAAGGTTCTGTTAAATCAAAATGAAAATGTTCACAACGTTTTCATAAAAATGTCACACTTTTAGAGCACAGATACTCCCGTGTCATTACTAAAGCTAGTTATGGAAAGCTGTTGAACTGCATACAAAGAAATCACAATGAGCTTCCATTTTGATGAAAAGAAATCTGCCAATACTATCCAGAAAGAGTTTTTTGTTAAATGTTACAGAATTTATGTAGATGTCAATCTCAATGTTGAAGCTTTTTTTCTAACTCAGTAATACTGGAACAACCACTATTAATTATATATATATATATACTGCAATCACTTTACCCTAATCCTGGCATTCTTACTGTCTGTTGTTTCAAGTATTTAGGTTTCTATTCTAAGTGGACCACAGCTGCATCATAGGCATCAATGTCACAATATTACAAATTCAACAGCTAAAATATGACTTGTTGCTTCATTTTCATACCAGAAAATATTTTGGCTACTTGATTTTCTGTATGCGTCAGGTCCACTGTTAATCAGACAGGGTTAACAAGACAGGTTTCAACACCCATAATATATTACTATGCTAATTTATTTATTTATGTAGTTATTAAACTTCTATGCTGCCCATCTCAACTATTTTTATTTCTTACCCATAGGTGACAATATATTTCCTTATTAGGTGTGTAAATAAATAGATGATAGATCACTGGATAAATCACTGCAGTTTTCTTGCAAAGTTTTTTCAGAAGTGGTATCCCATTGCCTCCTTCCTAGGACTGACAGAAAATGACTGGCCAAGGTCATCCTGCTGGCTTCATGCCCAGTATTAGAGCACTGAATTTGACCCTGGTG
Organism: Naja naja; assembly: GCA_009733165.1. Classification (NCBI taxonomy): domain Eukaryota; kingdom Metazoa; phylum Chordata; class Lepidosauria; order Squamata; family Elapidae; genus Naja; species Naja naja. The sequence continues at coordinate 82,460,197 of CM019155.1, read as the reverse complement.
AATAATGTTCAAATCCCAGTGGGAATGTATCTGACAGTAGGGGTCCTTGGGAAAAGATCCCCTAACATGTCACTTATCTATCTCAAAGACGAGAGTGACATGGACTAGGGGACTCATGCTAGGACATCATCTGGGTTATCAAGGTCCATGCCAAATGCTAGACAATCTGACAATAAGTGGGCTACTAGAACAAGGCATGTATAAAGATGACAAGAGAACCTGAAATTGATGAAATGCTACTACATTTCACAAACCTAATGAGAGGGGATATATGAAATATATGAGATAACTATGATTGGACAGAAACCTTCATCTATATTCACTCAGAACCAAGGAATTATACAACACTTCAACATAGTGAAGAGGAAGCTGCTCTCACAATTTGAGACTGACCAACTACATATTACATAATAGATTCAATAAGAGATGAATAAACAACTGGATGTTATTCTGGATGCCTAAAGTTGGAATATCATTGCAAGCTCCTCCATTACAGAGCACAGCAGCTGATATAACACATAATATCATGTATAAACTAGCAAAAAGAGAGTAATAGACTTCTCAGAAAATCCTTATGACAAGCATAACTCAAACCAATTGACTGATATGAGGCTAGAGGCTAAGACAATTTAGATAGTGGTTAGTTAGCTGATGGAATTGCAAAAGAGTGTGAAGATTAAGATAAGAGTTGCCTATTGGAAAAAAAAACAAGGACCTGACTCCATCTGAAACCCCAGAGAACATTAAACAAAGGCTCACAGCACTGGCTACCAAATAGGGAGATATCCAAGAGAAGCAAAGGTTAAGAAGATAAATACCTTCCAAAAACAACCCAAAGTGTATTCTCACTGCAACTGCAGTGCAACAATTCAAAAATAGCAGAATGGCCAACAATAGAAATTCTGTATCTACATTCTTGGTGACCCAAGTGATGCTGTGGCTGCCCTCTCACAGTGCCTGGAAGTTGTGAGGGCATAAATAGAAGACAACAGGCTTTGGCAACTCTGGCAACTCTGGCTTTGGATACATGGAATTCTGGGATCTGGAACATTGTCATCTTTTACTTGGATCCCATCAGCCTAATTATTCTATCACAGATAGATCCAGTCCTTAACTTGGGGGTTCTCCTGGACTTGCAACTCCTGCTCGAGGAGCAGGTGAAAATCATGGCTAGGACAGCCTTTGCCCAACTTCATGTTGTGCAGCAGTTGTGGCCTTTCCTGGATCAGGATTCCCTGTACTCAGTTGTACAGTCCCTAGTCATCTCATGCTTGGACTCTTGTAATCCACTCTACATGGGGCTATCCTTGAAGAGTATTCAGACACTACAGATGGTGTTGAGTGTGGCAGTTTTGGGAGTCTCAAGAATGGCTCCTATAATATCACTGTTCTGTGAGCTGCATTGGTTACCAGTCTGCTTCCAAGTGCAATTCAAGGTGTTGTGATTACCTTTGAAGTCCTTCATGGCATGGGTCCAGGTTACTTGGGGGGTTGTCACATTCACTAGGATTGGCCTGTCCCACTTGTGCCGTCAGAGGAGACATGATGTGGATCCTATCAACCCAATTATTCTGGCTGGAGGAGTCCCGGAGGAGGGCCTTCTCTGCTGTTGCTCCTACCGTCTGGAACATCTTGCCCCTCAATGTGAGATTGGCCCCAATTCTCCTATCCTTTCATAAGGGCCTAAATATGTGACTCTGCCAGTTGCCTGGGCCCCAATGTGTACAGTGGAGGTGGTTGATCAAGTAACAACAGATCCCACCAACCTCCCTTTCCACCCTGCCGATGTGTCCTTAGATTTTAATTGTTGATTTTAATTTATTTATGTTTTAATGTAGATATATTTTTATGACTGTAACTTCCCTACTTATGGTAAGATGGGTGACCAACAAAATTTATAAAATAAATAAATATAAATAAATAAAAGCCAAGCATAGACCCATAGACCCAAGAGTCTACTACCTTAGGCAGAACCCAAGGGACACATTCTGCCTCAGAGGCAGTCCAATACCTGGTAGAGTGTAAGATGTAGTCAGGAACAATACACACTCAATAGTACAATCCAGTAACTGCACTTCGTATTGAATATTTGCAAAATATATGGGCTGGATCCTCCCAAATCCAGATAGAAGATTCTACAGAAGATCACAGAGAATAACACAACTAAGACCTTGTGTGACTTTTAGATGCAGGTGGGCAGGCAGATACTGACCAATCAACCAGATCTTGTGATAATAGACTAGAAGCAGACAATAGCTGTCATCGTAAGTGTAACAATCCCAAGTAACAGCAAAAAGTAATATAAGAAGCTGAAAAAAGTACCAGGGCCTGAAGGTGGAAATAGAGAGTATATGAAAAGTTAAGGCCAAAGTGGTTCCAAAGGTGCAATGGGCACCAAGGACTATGACTCCTAAGCTGGGAGAGTGGTTCTAACAGATCCCAGGAGTAGCATCAGAGCTCTCTGTTCAGAAGAGTGCAGTGTTAAAAACATTAAGATACTGTAGAGAACTCTCAAATTTCCATACTTCTGATAGAGAATCCAGATTAATACATTTCATCCAGAGTGGAGAAAAGAGATTTTTTAAAAATTATATATTCATTCTTGAATAATTATTTCTGAAGAAAACTTACCTAAAAGAAAAATATATCTTTTCTTTGAGCATACTCAAATACAATTTAGAAACATCAGGAACCATCTATATTTGTCTGTGGATAGTAATTTCTTTAATTGGTCTATGAAGACTATATTTGAAACCAACCATTAGAAAAATGCTATTATTCCCTTGTGCAAAGAGAAAGATATCAAGAAAGAATACAAAAATTAATTAGGAATTTTGATTGCAAGAATATGAGATGTGGCAATGAACAAAATCAGACAAATGTGATAAGGCTCTATTCAGGAGAAGAGGTGTGCAGATCAGAGTTTAGCTCTTCAACATAAAAATGTATGATGCACAAAAGAACATGTATTGCATCTTCATTGACTCAGAGAAAGTACCTGATAAAGATACAGATATCTGAAATGTTTTGTACATACTGTATATGGAGTTGAAAGTTGCTTGCAGTGTGGTCTATGATGAAACTAGATACTAGCTTCTAGTATCTAGAAACTAGATACATAAGAAAATAAATAGAATGTTTAGCAAAATGTTCCCAAGATGGCACCCAACGAGGATCGTGAGGTTCTTGCTCCTGGAGAACTTATCACCTTTTAGATCCTTTTAGAACCTCCACCTTCACCAGAAGTCACCTGAAATCATGTGCTGAAGCTCCTGTGAGTAACCAAGATCCCTTAGGAGCCCGATATTCCCCTGCAGCCAACCCAGGTGAAGCAGCCTCAGCAAGCTCCCGCAACCTTTCCCAGCAGCCATAGCCTTCCATCCCCGAGCCCCTGTGAAGCGCAATTCCCAGGTGGTAGGGGAGGGCAATTTCCCAGAGGTCGGGCCATTGGACAATCTCCCGCAACCTCCCCAGCTGCTGTAATGCTTGAGCCACGAGCGCAAATACCAGGAGGCAATTAAAGAGCCAGGAGGCAATTAGAGAGCCGAGCCAGAGCACAGCCATCCCCACTCAGCTTTCTGAGCCCCAGATAAATACAATTTCCTGGAGGCAGCCAGAAAGCCAAGCCAGAAAGGACTTACAGTCAGCCAGTCTAAATCCCAGCAACAAAAACTTCTTGTTATTTGTTGTTACCAGGAAACAATCTTGCTAGAAAATAATTCCTACAATTGTCTACCTTACCAAACAATTTCTCACCAACCTCTATCTCACCAGGAAACAATTACTTAGTAGCTATTAAAACAAAAGAAACCATGTGGCTTTAAGGAGTTTTCCAGTTCTAAGTTTCCTTGGGTGGAGTCTTGAACCAAGTCAGCTGTGAACGGAGTCAGCTGTGGTTCCCCAAACAGGATTCCCTGAACGGAGTCAGCGTGTTTTACTCTGAATTCAATAATTCAGCGTGTTTTTAGTCATCCTGTTACAGCCTGTTTCAGTGTGTTCCAAACCTACAGCTTTTACAACATGTCTCACCCAGCGGATCAGATAACAGCAGCCATCAAAGCAATAAATCCTTCTCACCCAGTCGACTGGATAGTAGCAGCTAGCAAAGCAATAACTATTTGCTAACTCTCAATACTACTTCATTACTTTAATACTTAAACACTGATTACTTCATTACCTCAAAACTTATAACTTTTCTACCTCATGACCTATATCAATGATTAGATAATGATGTCTCTAAATCAATTTCTATAAAATAATTAATTTATCAATGGATTAATTGATTTATTGTTTTGATTGATTAGTGTGATTAGAGTGTTTAATGCAAATAGTGTGATTACTGATCAGTGTAAAAGATCAGGATTTATGTAATTTAATTGATTAGTAAAATTAGTGATTTAGTGAATTTAATTGACCAGTGTGATTAGCGATTAGTGTAATTAATTGATTAGGCTGATTGTTGCTTAGGAAAATTATTTGACTAGAGAGATTATTGTAATTGATTAATTGGTGTGATATTGGCTATATTGATTACCCAAATATCTTGTTTCATTAAGCAATTTAATCAACATACCATCTCAACAAACCTACCATGCCAGGAAAAAAATCCAATGCCAAACCACAACCTAAAGAGAAAGAAATCCCCACCAACAAACCACAAGACTCCTGCACATGCCTTATATGTAATGAAACTCTAAAGCATAATGAAAATTCCACCAAATGTTCTCTATGTGACAACTACGCTCAACATGGCTGCTTGGGATTACTCAAGTAAATGACTCAATTCCTAGAATCATCCAACCATGCATTTCAATATTTCTGCCCATCATGCAGACCCAAACTGGACAAATATATTGCCCTGTTTGAAAGAGTTGATACCATAGAAACACAAATAACATCCCTTGACACCATAGTAGCATCCCTGGACACTTTAAAAGAAAGATTAACTAACCTTGAAAAAAAAGACACAACACAAAAACCCAAACAACCAATAGCTACAAACCACATCTCTACCCAACAACCACAACTCAATCCACAAAAAACCACAAATCCAAGAAATAATGATATCCCAATCCTCGTCAGAGAAGCTGTCAAGCGGGAACGGAAGCGTCCAAATGCCATCTTATTTGGTCTAGAGGACAACAATGACAATGATGACATCACAATTGTCCGCAATATCATCAGTGACTATCAAGCATCAACCATCTCCCCTGATGAAATACTTGACATTTCCCACATCGGCCCAGAGTTCAAAAACAGTGATGGCTTGGTGGCCCCACGCTTCTGCAGAGTCATTTGCAAAAATGAATCAAGCAAACATAAATTCATTTATACTATAAATTCACTCGCCAAAAGCAACACCAACCATAAGAACCTCTGTTCTCACCCTGACCTAACCTTACAGCAACGTGTACAATCTCGTGAGCTACGCTCTGAGCTCAAAAGACAAGGAAATACTAACCTATACATTGACTACTGCACAGAATGTATCAAAAGCAAGACCTTCAACTTACAGCCCAAAAACCATCACCCCAACATCCAACATTAGGCATGCATGCCCCTTACTTCCTCCAGACCTACTACTACATATCTAAAATGCAGACTACTCAACGCAAGAAGCCTCAAAAATAAAATGCATGAATTCCTCATCTTATTAGGCATGACCACATTCAACCTATTTGTCTGTGAGACATGGTTAAATGCATCTTTTCCAGACTCCATTACCACAATCAGTGAATATCACGTTTATCGGTCAGATCGCGAAATCCGTAGAGGAGGTGGAGTTGCTATGTTCTACAAAAAATCCCTAAATCTAAAAAAGATTCAAATTACACAGGAACTTGCTCTCCCAGAGACCATTGTCTGTGCACTGTCCTCAAATGCCACAATCTACTTCTTACTATGCTACAGAGCCCCAGATTATGACATAGTTCATGCAAACAAGCTAATTTCACTGTTAACATGGGCTGCCTCTTGCCCTCACCCTCTTATTTTCCTTGGTGACTTCAATCTACCTCTTATAAATTGGACACTAAATGAATGTACATCTGAACCCATTCATGCAACCCTGTACAATGCTGTTACTACACTGGGACTGGATCAACTAGTAACTAACAACACTAGACTCAATATCTGCCTCAACCTTATCTTCTGCAACAGCTCAAACTCAATATATGGCCTACAAATACAAGAACCTTTTTCAAACAGTGACCACAATATGATCGACTTTTGTCTCAATTTATGCCCTCACAAAGAAGATCATAATGATGGATCCCCAAAATACAACTTCAAAAAAGCCAACTATGATCTCATAGATGCTGACCTATCATCTCTTGATTGGCACATTCTGTTCTCTAACTGTAATACTACAGAAGACCATTATCATGCATATTTGTTTGAACTTGAAAGAGTCATTAAACTATATGTACCATTAGTAACCCCCAAAACAAAAAAAAGCAAATTATTCATAACAATAAGGAAACTTCAATAAAAAAAAGATTGCTATGGCATAAAAACAAAACCAGCTATGTAGCAAACTTTAAAAATCAATATAACACCCTATGCTGACAGATAAAGGCAGAATGCACCAATTACCACTGCAAGCAAGAGGAAAACCTCCTTCTACAATTTTGTTAATACCAAACTTAAAGAATCAAGAAGCATCCCACCCCTAAAAGGACCAAATGGGAAAGACTGCAACAATGAAGCTGTTAAGGCCAATCTCTTCAACACATTCTTCAGTTCAGTCTTTGTAAACAGCAATGGTTCATGTCCCACATTTCCTAGTCGTACCACAACTAACTGTAATGACCTGCTACATATTGACTTTACAGAAGATAATGTAGAAAGGTACTACAATACCTAAAATCATCCCTATCTATTGGGCCCGATGGATTATGTGCATACTTCTTTAAAAAAGCTCTCCTCTGCCATAACGGAACCCCTAAGCATTATATATGAGATATCTTTCAGAACCAGATCCTTACCAAACCTATGCTCCTTAGCTATGGTCATCCCTATCTTCAAAAAAGGGGACCCCAGCCTGGTTGAACACTACAGACCAATCTCACTGTGTTGTGTCACGTGCAAAGTCATGGAATCAATCATAAACCAATTCATCACTCTCCACTTAAGAGTCAAATGACCTACTCTCCAAAAAACAATTTGGTTTCAGGAAAAAAATGTCCTGCAATCTACAACTCCTACACTGCAAAAACATATGGACTACTCTACTTGACCAGGCTAAAGCTATAGATGCCATTTACACAGACTTCTGCAAAGCCTTTGATTCAGTGGTACACAACAAACTACTGTTAAAACTAAACTCTTGCAGCATTTCCGGATCCCTCCATAAGTGGATTACTGCGTTCCTGTCAAACAGGCAACAAATACTAAAAATAGGGAGCACTATATCTAACCCTGCTCCAGTTAACAGTGGTGTCCCCCAAGGCAGCATTCTAGGACTCACACTCTTTATACTCTATATAAATGATCTTTGCGATCACCTTATAAGCAACTGCGTCCTCTTTGCGGATGATGTAAAACTATTGTTGGGCTCTACATCTTACCAGCATCCTGAAGCCTGACATTACAACTGTGCCTTGGAGCTGTGAATCCCTGATAGCTATGAATCCCTGATCTGCACTTTGAGTCCAGCATTGCAACTTGGCAGGTGGCAAACCAGATCAGTAGAGAAGGAAGAGAGGGCCGTGGGTGACATTTCACAGCCTCAGAAGTCAACTCGAATGTGAGGGGCTGTAGCCTTGAAACTCAGATAATACAGATGGATGTTTTGCTTTTGCAATGTTTGGCTTTAACACAGTGCTGCGATTGAAGCGAAGTGATCGTGGCTATTTAGGATACTAATAGAAGGGAGGAATGTAATATTAGCTTAGGCGTGGTGTAATTAGGCATGGGGTGGTGGCATGGATAATTAGATAATGGGCGGATTAGGGTGGGGCAGAGGTAATTGGGCAGGGATGGATAAAACAATGTTGGGAGTTAACTGTTTTCAATGCTGACTTTACACGGACATCTGTTGTTACAGCTATTGCCACGATTGTGAACAAAGCAATAAACTCTTCAATTTCAATTCTACAAGTGTGAGTAACATGGTTTATTGATTGAAGCCTCCAGTTCTTGGCAGAGATCGACAGAAAGTCAGCATTGACAATGCTACTACTGACAATGCTACTATCCTTCAAAGCGACCTTGATTATGTGTCTGAACGGTCAAACATCTGGCAACTCCAAATCTCGACCCACAAATGCTCTGTCCTACACATTAGTAAAAAAATCAGTATAGTACATCAGTACAAATACAAGCTAGACGGATATGACCTCGCTGATGACCCTCACTCTGTCAAGGTCCTTGGAGTACTCAACTCTAATGATCTAATTGCCAGAGCTCACTGTAACAGCATTGCCAAACAGGCATTAAGAGTTGTAAATCTAATCTTACGAAGCTTCTCCTCCCGAAATATCGAATTGCTAACTAGAGCATACAAAACTTTTGCCAGACCAATACTCGAATACAGCTCATCAGTCTGGAATCCACACTACATATCAGACATTAATACAATCGAGCAAGTCCAGAAGTATTTCACGAGAAGAGTACTACACTCCTCTGCTCGCAACAGAATACGCTATATCACCAAGCTTGAGATTTTGGGCTTAGACAACCTTGAACTACACTGCCTACGGTTAGACTTAAGCGTAGCACACAAAATTATCTGTTACAATGTGCTACCAGTCAATGACTACTTCAGCTTCAACCACAACAATACAAGAGCACACAACAGATACAAACTCAATGTAAACTTGATTGCAGAAAGTACGACTTCAACAACAGAGTGGTCAATGCCTGGAATGCACTACCTGACTCTGTTGTTACATCCTCTAACCCCCACTCCTTTAACCTCAAACAAAGGTGACCTCACCCTATTCCTAAGAGGTCTGTAGGGATCTGTAAGGGGCGTGCATAAGTGCACCATCGTGCCTACCGTCCTATGTTCCCCATTTATTCGTACCTAGTTCCTGTATTCTTACTCATGTTTATACTTATATCTATTACCTTGTAAGCAATTGACAAATCAAATAAATCAAATAAATAAATAAATTGTTCAGTACTAAGTGGGGAACGAAACAAGCTTGATATTTCCTTGGCTTATTAAGGTAGATAAACTACAGATAAACGAATAAGGATGCTTATAATATTTTATAAAATTTCTGTTCAATCATGTCCAATTATTTGAAATTTCCTGGAGAAGTTCTCGCAGCTTCCAGAAGTGGTTTACCATTGTCTTCTTCTAGGGCTCAGAAATAATTAGCCCAAGATCATTCAGCTGGCTTCACTCAGAGTCTCCCAGTTTGTAGCACCAATACACCAACCTGACTCCCATAGGAATACTAGAAGTTTTGGATACATGAATGTGCATATGAACATGCATATACAAATTTATATATGAATGATACTGCATTCTGAGAATCTGAATGATTTGCAACAGATGTTAGATGCACTTTGCAGAAAAGAAAAATAAATTATTATATCAACACAGAAAAAGTGTCCTCTGAAGCTATTATGAATTAAAATTGCAAAACATTTAATGATCTGAAACACAGCAAGGAAATGCAAAAAAAATTAAACCAGGAACATATACCTGTATTGGAATTTGATTTCTGGTATATTGTACTAGACAAATCTTTTATGTGTATAAGGCTTAATTCTTGGTTGAAGTAAAACAAACAATCTTGTTGAGCATTCTGTCAAGTAAGCTTCTTACTAGGTAAGAGGTTAAGGACAGCTGAAATGTACAACTTGCTTGTGATAGATTGATTTAACCTTAGTTACTTCCACCAGTGTGGAACAAGAACCCTTCCTGTTTGTGTGAGATTAATCTATTAATTTTTGATGCAAGACAGAAAAGCGGAATAGATCAGCAAACTTCAGGGATTTTTTGTAAATTAAGAGAAGTCACTCATTTAAATTTGTCATGGTCCTTTTGGTATTTCCTCGGGATATAGTGCTGTGTCTTTACATGGTCTGTATGTTTGGCACTTTAAGTTTAAAATCTTTCATTTTTACAGTATTTTCATTTTTGATATTTCAGTATATTAGATATGAGTTTGTGCTTAGATGTGAATTTGGCAACAATATAATTGTATGAAATCATACAATAATGCCTTCTCCCAAATAGATTACTGACTACAGATATATGATTTTGTAACCAGTATTTGCCAATTTAAAACCAACTATAACAATCTGATATCCATCATAGCAAGTGAAGAAAAGGAAAACAGAAAACACACAAGCTGGAATTTATTTTTACTCTGCTAAAAAAATGTACATCATATTTAAGTGGTTAGTAGAAGGGGCATGCATAAGTGCATTAAAGTGCCTATCATCCCTGTCACTGTATTTTTATTCTTTTATTCTTGTTCTCATTTTTGTTTGACAAATTCAAATAAATAAATAAATAAATAAACAAATAAATAAATGTAAATCATTAGGCAAAGAAGAAACAATCTGAAAAATACTCATTGGGACAAATGAGCAACTTATAATCAAATTATAATCCTTTTAACAAAATGCTGGTGCATTTCACTAAGTACTTGGTCTCTCTGACCTTTGATAATTCCAGACATGAATATTTCCCAATGCTACTTGGTATGATCCAATATTAAATCTGGGATCCTCTGTATATTTTCTGCCCTGTATTTCCCATTTCCTCAGTGTTCTCAAAAGTTCTTGTGCTTTTTACTATAGATTCAACTTGAAATACTGAGAATGTCAATCTTCTGAAGCTTTACAGGCCTCCAAAGTGCGCTCTCTCTCTCTCTCTCTCTCTCTGTCCCTCCTTCCCTCCCTTCCTCTCTCTCTTTCTCTCTAGATATTCAATCTAAGAGTAATGACCACACGAGGAATGTCATTTTGTTTCCATTTAATGCAAATTCAGCGGCTGTTTTCAAATATTTTAATGGATCCATGATGTTGAACCTATGCTATGCGTGCTGGAGGTGGCATGCAGAGCCATCTCTCTGGGCATGCCTGTTGCTCTTCTGGGTTCCAGCATGTGCATGCACACTGGCCAGCTGTTCTTTGTGCATGCAGAAGCACTGGAAACTGGAAGAGCAGCTCCCCGGAGCGCATCTGCACACTGTCCAGCTGGTCTTTGCACATGCATGCGTGTTAGAAACCGAAAAACCAGGTGGCCAGCATGCATGCACACACCAGAAAGCTAAGCTTCCAGTTTCTGACGCTCCCACATGCGTGCGTCAGGGAGCTGTTCTTTTGATTTCTGGTGTACTTGTGTGTGCTCCCATTTCAGCACTTGGTGCTGAAAATGTTAGCCACCACTGTCCTAGTTCCTATGTCCCCTGATAATTACCCTTTAAAGGTGTATACGTATAAAAGTCAGAATTATTGCAAAAGAAAGAACTCATTAAGAAAAAAGAAGAGATATGTAAGATACATATTCAAGAGTGTGGTTGCACAGTGGTTAGAATGCAGTATTGCAGGCTAATTCTGCTGACTGCCAGCTGCTAGCAGTTCAGCAATTCAAATCTCTCCAGCTCAAGGTTGACTCAGCGTTTCATCCTTCTGAGGTTGGTAAAATGAGAACCAAGATTGTTGAAGGCAATATGCTGAATCTGTTAAGCACTTAGAGAGGTTATAAAGCACTGTGAAGTGGTATATAAGTCTAAGTGCTATTGCTATGAAGCAGAAGTTGCTTTAGGGAGAGTCAAAACAGTCAGGATAGCAGCTATGAACCTTATGATAAAAATCTCTTCCCTACTATGATAAGGAAAATTTAGCAATTCATGTAAAAATAGGGGCATGTCTTTGATGAAACAGTCCCAGCCACTATCTTGATTTTTTTTCACACTGTAGAAAACCCTGTCAATTTGCAACATAAAGTGTTTCAAATTCTTTGGATAAGGGCATTGGGTCATTAAAGAAAAAAATTCAGTTAAATTGAAATTAAATCTTACATTCTAATAACTTTTATTTCCCATTTGATGTATATTTTTAGATATATGTGTCATAAACATGAAAATCAGAAATGTGTTTTATTGAAATATATTTCATTAAGCATTCCACAAATGGCACTGTTTCAATAATTAATGCTACAGTTCCAATTTTGTAGACTATGTGTGTGGTTGGGTATGAATTAAATATTCTACTACTTATAATGAGAAGCAAGTCAAATACATTTATCTCTGTATTTAGTTCCAAATTTGGTCTAGTATATTTCACTTTACTTTGATGACTCTTAATACAGTCATCCCACATTCACCTTCTGCATCTAGATATAGCTGAAAACCATTGCATTAATATTTCCATCTATTGCTCTAATTTTCAGCTTGTTTCCTGAGGCAGAAAAAGGGATGAATTTGATACAAAATAGATGTGAATAAGCATGCCTTGTATTTCTAAGGGATGTTGATTAAGAGCAGAAAAAAATAAGTAAATCACATGTAAGCAAGAGAAGAGTACAGCAGCTGTAGGTAGAATAGCAGATGCCTATGGTCATATTTTGTACCTGTGATGCATATCTCTTGCATAGTTCTTGCCCTTCATTAGATATATAATCTTTTTAAACAGTATGATATTTATGTGGAATACTGAGTATTTGATGTTGCAGGGGGGGAAACCCCATCTGAGTTCTGAATGTATTGCCTTCTGGCAGACATATAATTTAAAACAGTAAATGATATATAACCCCTATTGTTTCTACAATCATTAGATGAATAAGTGGCAAAAGTCAAAGTCAAAGATCAGTATGAGTTTTGATGGCAAATCACCAATTAAAAGCTTTGCTAGATGCATTTAGTTCAATAAAATCTTTGCAAAATTAGTTTATTGGTTATAATTAATAGCTTTGAAATGCCGATTTTTTTAAAATCCAGAATTTACTTCTATTTCATTTGTTAAGAATAAGAAATATTTGTCAAACTCATTTTCAATATAGTCAAATATTATAAATTGGTATGAAAGTGAAAAATGCACTTCTACCCCCCCCCCCATTATTGAGGCACCATGATACATTTTTGAGATGACACTCATTGTCAAATTTCATTCAAAAGACTTTAGCCTTTCAGATTATCTGCTATTATGGTATATTATAGTTTTATACAGCCAGTTTATAAGATAATGAAGTTCCTAACAATCTATAGCCTGGATAATTATGTTACAGGTAGTCAGAGTTGATGCTGCTGCTCATACTGCCAATGTATATAGTGACCATTGCTGAAAGGTATTTGAGCAAAGTTTTACATTCCTAACAGAGGTAAGCTTAAGTTATGGTATATTGTAGAAAATAATTGCCTTACCCAATTTAGAAGCCTATAGCCATTAGGAATTTGCTATTGCAGTTTGACTAGATCATTATATGGCGCTGAAAATGTTTTGTGCGTAAACTTGCATCTGTGTATATACATTTTTGTAAGGCAAGCACATATATATATATATATATACCCAACAACTTAGGTTTAGAGCTTAGATGTCACAGAAGAAAGCAGAATGATACTCATTGTGTAAAAGCAAAAAGAATGTAGTAGCACAGAAAGCAAATGTCAAAACAAAAGCTGCCATGTCAACATGTTTATCATAAAAAAACACTAAGATTACTTAATGTGAAAATATCATTAATATTAGTGTTAGGGATTTTTGGCTTTACATTTAGTCAAAAGCAGATCTGACTAACATCTGGATTTTGGATTCCCAAACAAGAAAACTAGCAATTAGTGACTCGTTCTCTGTTACCACAAATCTTGAGAAAGTCCTTGTTTCAACTTATCACAGGTCTGCATCCACTTGGTACAAGATTACTTTCATATTATTTAACATCACGAATCAAATGCAGGCTTGCCCACCTTTTAAACATCAGTCATAATTCTTTCTCTTGCCTAATAAAGAGGCCTTTGAAATTCAAGAGCTAGGACAAATATTATACCACCAGCTGCTTAAGAATGCATCTCAGTATAGATTTCCATTTTTGTGTATGCATGTTTGACTTTGAATCAGTTTTGATTCTGAGTAATTTCATGGACAAGTCTATACATTTTTTTTCATTTTTGGAAGTGGTTTGCCAATATCTTTTTCCTATGGCCATGAGAGGGAATGATTACCTCAGCTTTTTTGTGGCTAAGGAATAGCAATAGCACTTAGATTAATGTCAGCATATTGCCCCTAACAATGTGGATCCTTATTTACCAACATCAGAAGGATGGAAGGCTGAGTCACCTTTGAGCCAGTCAGGATCGAACTCCTGGCTGTGGGCAGAATTTGCCTGCATTCTAACCATTGCACCACCAGGGTTCAAATATAGTACTGACAGAATTCTTCTTTCTAACTTAGTGTCTTTAACCTTTATAACAAACCATCTTTTAGATTTTGACATACCAACCTTACATTTAAGAATTTGTCTTGTAACTATAAGTAATAGTTTTAGGTAAGTAAGTAGGAGGAGCAGAGGAGCACTATATCTTTTTATCCTTTTTTCAAGTCACTTAATTTTCCAGGCTACATGCCGGTGATAGAATGTGCTCAGCTGCCATAAACACAAAAGATTCTCACCATAAAACTGCAGATAATCTTGAACATATTTATAATGCTGTCCTATAATTTCAGATATTCTGGCAAACAGCCTAAATTAAGAAATGAAAAAACTAAATTACTATTCCTTTTCCAAAACGCTCCTATAATACTTAATAGAGCCTTTTTTGATAGGTTAAACAAGATAATATCAAGTTTTATTTGGCAAAAGAGAAAACCGAGGATAAAATTAAAATTATTACAAGATGCCACAGAGAGAGGCGGATTGGGTTTGCCATATTGGGAATTGTATCATAGTGCTGCAATAATGACTTGGTTAAAAGACTGGATCAACCGTACTAATACAAGAGTATTAACATTAGAGGGATATAATCTTCAGTCAGGTTGGCATGCCTTTCTCAGACAAGACAATATAAAAGGATATAGCTATGCGTAAAAACACAAACTTAGACAGACACTTTTACACACCTGGTTCAAAATCAAGAAACAAATGTATACCCAAACCCCAATCTGGCTATCGACACTAGAAGCCTTGATGCACCCACATTTATTAAGATATGACAAAATTATCACCTACGAAGAGCTTTTAGATGTGAAAGGCGATTTACTAACTAGACAACAATTGATTGATAAAGGAATAGATTTGGAATGGTGGGCCTATCTGCAACTCCAATCTAAATACAAAAGACAAGAAGGAATTGGGTATTAGTACAACAAGGACTGAATTGGATGAAATTTTGCTAGGGCAGGATAAAAAGATGATCAAAAAAATCTACCATGTATTATTAGAGGCCAAATTGGAAGAAGAAATTGTAAAAGAAACAATGGTACTATGGATGAGAGACTTTGGCTATAACATAAATTTGGATGATTGGCGGAATATTTGGATTAGAAATTAAAAAAAAACCCTAGCAACCCCGTATAAAGAAAATCTTTATAAACTATTCTATAGGTGGCATATGACACCAATAAGATTAGCTAAAATTAACAATAAACTCTCACCTACTTGTTGGAAATGCAACAAGGAAAAAGGCACTTATTATCATATGTGGTGGCGTTGCAGAAAGGCCAGGAATTTTGGAATCAAGTTCATAAATGGCTACAGGAAATGTGCAAGGAGGAGATACAATTCACCCCAGAATTCTTTTTACTTGGAATTACAAAAAGGACATATCCGAAAGATACTTTTTACTTAATGATACATATTATTACTGCACCAAGGATGGCTTTTGCTCAAAACTGGAAAAATACTGAAACTCCAACTGAAGCAGAAACACTAAGAAAAATCATTATGTGCGCAGAGATGGACAAATTGACTATGGAAATAAAAAACAAGGAAGAAACGGACTATTATAAAATATGGAACAATTTTTATGGATGGCTGGACAGAAGAAAGATCCAATAGCTTATCCTAAATCGGACTTGATCTACATTGGACAATAAGTGAGATGAACTTAGCAATACCTGTTCAAATTTAATGTATGCTTTGTGTGTGGTTATATGTTGTTTAAGTTTATGTTTGTTTATGTGTGATTATATAATAAAATAAACTATAAATTAAAAAAAAAAGAAATTCAGCTGCCAACATAATGGAAAGGAAAAAAAATTAAAAAAAAAAAAAGAAATGAAAAAACGATGGGAATTAAATCTAGAAATAATATTTCTGCTTTGTTTGGAAAACAGATTCTTGACATCTCATATATTTCATCAGAGTTATGAAAAAAATGAATTTAAATGTTTGTATATTGACATAGATCAGATATGTTCACTCCAGAGGTGGTATTCAGCAGGTTCTGACCAGTTCTGGAGAACCAGTAGCAGAAATTTTGAGTAGTTCGAAGAACCGGCAAATACCACCTCTGACTGGCCCCTGCCCCCATATATTCGCTGCCTCTCAAGTCCCAGCTGATTGGCTGGATCTTCTTTTGTTGCCCTGCACAGGACAGCAGAGCTGGAAAGCTGGTTAGTGGGGTGGGGAGAGAATGGAGATTTTGCAGTAACCTTCCCCTGGAGTGGG
The DNA here is from genome assembly GCA_009733165.1 of Naja naja. Lineage (NCBI taxonomy): Eukaryota > Metazoa > Chordata > Lepidosauria > Squamata > Elapidae > Naja > Naja naja. The sequence continues at coordinate 82,443,624 of CM019155.1, read as the reverse complement.
GTGGGAATGGAGATTTTACAGTATCCTTCCCCTGCCATGCCCACAAAGCCACACCCACAAAGCCACATCACGCCCACAAAGCCATGCCCACAGAACCGGCCCACCAGTGGTTCATTCCCCAACCCACAGGCCACATGTGGCCCTGGACAGCTAATAATGTGGCCCTCACAAGATAATAAAAAAATTAAAAAGGAAGTTTGTTATTTATATACACTAATTATATTATGTATTTTATATACAGCCCAAAACAATTCCTCTTCAGTCAATGTGGCCCAGAGAAGCCAAAAAGTTGAACAATTAATAACTACTGTATAATGTTTTCAATATAGAATATATTAAAGCATTAAGAAATGACAATTTGGCTTGGAATTATTCTTACTGAAGTAACTTGTTGCTGATTAATTCTATAGAATATCACCAGACTAAGAATTTGTTAACAAATTTTAGTGTTAAACACTAAAATAGTAAATTACTAACTGAAAAGGTAACAAAAACAGTTTGGCAGAGAATTAGTTATAATGGCCCTGAAAAAGAAGAGAGTGTCAGTCTAGTCCCAAAAGGCTTTAAGTTAATCTTTTTTTGCTGCTTTCCTTCTCTCTCTTATAACCGTAAGCCAGATCATGTCTAGAGTAGTCTCCATGTTATTATCTCTCAGACTACTGGAAGCATGTAGCATCAAGTGAACCAAGAAGCTCACTGGTGACTTTCAGCCAGTTACTTGCTCTTAGTACTAACTCTTTCACTGGTTTCCTTCTCTTAGCATAAATATAAGATGTGAAACCCTCTCCCCAAAATACTGTACTATAGAGGGAATTCCTTAGACCAGGGTTGTCAAACTGGCAGCCCATGGGCGAGATGCCTCACATGCAGGCCACGTCTACCACAGCTCCTCAAAGGCAAAAAACATCATGATATGTCACAATTCATCATGTGATGCAATCAAATTTGACACCCTTAGACCAACAACTAAATGACTTGATAGGTAGCTGGCCTCAAAAATCAGAAGATATTTATTCAGCAATGCAGTTTATATGTTAAAATATTCTCGTGACCAACTTGGCATCATTAAATGAACAGTTGTTTCACATTATCCACAAAGGAATGAGAACAGTTGCATGCACTAGCATTTATTTTTTCTTTAGTTGTGATCTTGATAGTTGTGATCTTGTGAGTTCTGAAACTCACTAAAACATTCCTCCTGATTTTCTGTCAATAACCTCAATAAATTGTAACTTGTCTTATTCAGTATTCTAACTGCTAGAACAATGGATATATAGAATGTCAAAGGGTGTAATAATTAGGAAACAAGCATGGTCTTTATAGAATTCACAACACACACAATCATTTTTCTTTTTGAAATATTGGCAAAAACTGAATGGAGAACTTGACAACATTTCCAATAATTAGGATGCCAGAACTACTCTGTGGTAAAAAGCACTGTAGACTTTCCTGGTTATGCACACCATACACTAATTTATTAAATAATTATTTCATAATAATTTTAAAAACTCTCAGGAGATTTTCTTCAAAATGATGATCAATATTTAAAGAAAGCAAAGCAGATTGTAATCATTACAAATCTAGCAATGTCCTTATTATTATACAATAATTAGAATGAGTGTTTAAGAGGTATATAGCTATTATATACAATGATCTGTTTGTTCTATATACATCTGGTGACAATGAAACTGTTAGCCCTATAGTCATCTTATGAGAGTGTCTACAGGGCTGCCACAGCAATGGTTCAGCTAGCTGTGGGAATGAACCGAGAGAAGTGTAGACAGCAGGAGTGTATAATCATAACAACATTCTTTCCCCTGGGAGCCAAGGATGTCCACCTGGGAAAATGTGATCAAAGTTGGCTGAAGTTGAATGTGAAACAGATTGGATCATGTGATGCAAAGATGGATGCAGGGGAAGGAACCTTGGGTTTTATTTTTGGTGGGGAAAAGGGGGGTTTGGTTTACCTGATACGCCCTTTCTCAGCATGTCAATGGAGAATCCACGCTTGGGTTGACACATGTCTTTCTGCCCAAAGACTGAGTCCTCAATCTTTTGCCACGCTTCTCTGTCAACCATCACTGTCCCAGTTTTCAATGAACACACAGTCATCTGATGGACTCCTTGGTGGTATTGGCTCTGTATCTCCCAGACATGGGACCAGATGGTTGCCAGGGTGAGAGTGGATTCTCCATTGACATGCTGAGAAAGGTTGTATCAGGTAAGCCAATGCCCCTTCTCCAGCACATCAATTGGATAATCCACACTGGGGACATCCCAAAACTGGCTGTCCCTATGGGTGGGGAGCAGTCTGGTCCTGAGTCCCCATATCGATATGCACCCATTGGAGCACTCTCCTGCCAAAGGCCGCCTCAGCCGAGGCAAAAGTGTCCAGTTTGTAGTGCTGTATGAAGGGAGACAGGGAGGACCATGTCACTGCCCTGCAGATGTCCTCAATAGAGGCCTGCATTGCCCATGCGGCTGTAGTAGCTGCACTTCATGTACAATGAGCGGTTACTTGTCTGGGTACTGGGAGGGCCTGAGTCTCGTAGGCCTCGGCTATACACGTCTTTATCTAGTGGTCTATGGTTGATGGAGTGATTTTGTGCCCATTGAAAATGGTTGGAATGACACAAACAGGGATTCTGTTCTATGATGAGAAGGTGTTCTTTTGATATATCTGAAGAGTGCCCTCCTCATGTCCAAGGTGTGCCACCTCTGTTCTAGCTAGTGGGATCAGCCTGGACAAAAGTTGGGTAGCACTATCTCCTGGACCCTGTGGACCAGGAGTTTATCTTAGGGACAAAGGAGGGGTCCAAACATAGAACTACCTTGTCTGTGTGGAAAATGCAAAGATCCACTCTGACTGAGAGGGCTGCCAGTTCCAATATTTGCCTGGCTGAAGTGATGGCCACTAAAAAGGTGACTTTGAATGTTAGGTATCACAGGCTCGTAGTCTGAAATGGCTCAAAGGGTGCTATGATGAGGGCCTGTAGTACCTTGGACAGATCCCAGATGAGGTACCTGTGTACTAGAGGTGGTTTTAAGTTAACCGCACTGTTAGTATAGCTAACGTTTGGGTTTGTAATATATAAGCCAGGATTAAAAGTGCATGTCACTTTAAGAGTAGCCGGAATGTGATTGGCTGTGGCTACAGCAACCGGCCATAAGAGGGAGCCAGAAACCTGGTTCTCTCCCCCTGTTCTCTGCTCTATCTCTGTGTTGATTACCCACTGTTTATGGTTCTCCGTGTTTTGACTACTGTTTTGACAAACTACGAACTGTGCCTGCTGATTGGTAAGGACAAGGACATATTGATATTTGACTGACTTGTTTCGTGTATGACTTGGACTGTTTTTGGACTCTGCTAAATCCTCACTGATAGTAAAACCAACTTTTCCTGTATTCAGTTTACTCCTCGTGTCAAGTGTCTTATTCATTGCCTCTCTACTCACTGCGCTGGCTGCACTCGTTTCTCCTCACGGAGATATACACTAACACTGGTTATGGGCCCAGTGTAGACCAGAGAGCAAAGGAGTGAGAGCTGGTCTGAATATTCAAGACACGAACAGCTGTTTACTGATTGATTGTGGTTAACTATCCTGGTTGAAGATGGCTAATGATCCAGCAACCAGTCTATCACTGATAACCATACTGGATGGAACAAACTATGTTTCCTGGTCTATGAAGTGCAGTCTACTTCTGCATAGAGAAGGGTTATGGTATGCAGTCAATGATCCACCAGACGTGAATGCATTGAATCCTGAAAATGAGGATGATGCCAAGAAGATTGCTGAATTTAAACGTGATAACGAACGAGCTCTCTGTATAATTGGACTAACACTGAATGACCAGCAGCTTGTCCATATTCGTGGGGAAGAGTCTGCTGCTAGGTGTTGGGAGAATTTAAAGAACATTTATGTTCATGATAGTGTTGGTGCACAGATACATCTAACACGGAAATTGTTTAGAACATGTCTTCTGAGAGGTGGAGATATGCTACAGCATTTAAACTTGTTGAAGAAAATTTTCCAGGAGCTGCATGAAAAAGAAGTAATTTTTTCAGACCTACATCAGGTTTACATCATACTGTCATCATTGGATGTTTCTTCCCTGGAAGTTTTAACAAGAAATGAACTAACATTGACTGACATAACTGGAAGATTGCTAGAAGAAGCAAAAAGGAGAAATGACAGAGACCAATTGAGAGAGAAACAACTGCAGGAAGATAATTTGTCTTCAAATGCCTATACTGTGAAAAAATGTTTTTCTTGTGGGGCTAGGGGGCACATAGCAAGATTCTGTAAAAAGGCTAAAATTACTGGGAATTTGCAGAAGCCTAAGCAGAAGAGTAGTCTGGCTGTGTTTAGAAAATCCACTAGTAACCATGATTTGTGGGTTGTTGATAGTGAAGCCTCACAATGTATTACAACTAACAAAAAGCATTTTGTAAAAATGTTTAAAAGTTCACATGTTTCATTAGCAAACAGTTGGAAGATGAAAGCAGAGGGTGAAGGTAATGCATATTGTCCATGGTTAAAGGAGCATTTACCTATGTTATACGTCCCTAAACTGAAGTGTAACCTGTTATCAATTAGGGTTTTAGCTAAACTTGGTTACGAAGTAAACTTCAGGGGAGATAAATATATGATAGAAAAAGAGGGTAAATGTGTTACCGCTCAGCTGGAAAATGAGCTATATGTCATACACACTGACCAGTTGCAGACAGCTAACTCGCTTTGTAGTAATGATAAGCCACATGATGAATGTATTCACTTACTACATAGGCATCTGGGGCATGTTAATTTTGAAAAGATAAAACAAACCATTAAGTTAGCAGAGGGAGTGAAATTGAAGCCTTGCAACAGGTATTTAAACTGCAATGCTTGTAACCAAGAAAAGAGCAAGGTTACTCCTGCAAACAGGGTTAATGGTTTTAAAACAAAGGAACCTCTAGAGGTGGTGTTTGTTGATTTAATTGGTCCTATGAAACCCAGTTTGGGTGGTGCCTGTTATATACTAAGTATTGTGGATCACTACTCTAGATATGGTTTTTGTTATTTGATGAAAACAAAAACTGAAATGTGCCAGAACTTCTTTAATTGGGTAAAATTTGCCGAGCGGAAGAGTAAGCATAAATTAATAACTGTAGTAACTGATAATGGGACAGAATTTGTTAACAAGGAGTTTCAAACAAGGTTAGCAAATCTAGGTGTGAAGCATAAACGTTCTGCACCTTATAGAGCTACCCATAACTCGTACATTGAGAGAAGAGGACAAACATTGCGAGCCATGGCTCGTACTATGCTTAATGATGCTAATTTGCCTAGAACGTTATGGGGAGAGGCTATTATGTGTGCCAATAGTCTGTTGAATAATGTAGTGCACTCCACTACAGGTAAAATACCATTCACACTTTGGCATGGTAAAAAGCCAAACCTAGATTATCTCCATATGTTTGGTACCCCTGCATAGGTGCATGTTGCAGACCCGTGTTTATTTAAAAGGGAAACTGATAGTTCCATATCATTATTGCTCTTGTTTACAGGTGACATAGCTTTAATCATGAAAACTGAAAAGGAAGCAAAAGACATAATTTCATTGTTGAATAAGAAGTTCAGAATAAAAAATCTAGGTGAAATTAAACAATATCTTGGGTTACAAATAGACGAAACTGACAGAGGCTATAAAATCTCTCAGATAGCAAAAATCGATAGACTGCTAAAGATGTTTAAAATGGAGCTGTGTAAACCAGCAAAAACACCCATGAGCCAAGAATTTTGTAACACTGATGGTAAAAGCCCAATGTTTGATAAGAACATCTATCAATCCTTGATTGGTAGTTTGTCTTATTTAAGCAATTGGTCCCGTCCGGATATTGCTTATAGTGTAAACCAGTTAGCTAGATTTAATTCTGAACCAACTGAAAGACACTGGCAAGCTGCAAAACGTATACTGAGATATCTGAAGCATACAATGCATTATGCATTGTATTTAGAGCCTATTAATGATCTGAAATTGACTGCGTATGCTGATGCAAGTTTTGCAACTGATCTATCTACACGTAGATCGACATCAGGTACAGCAGTGTTATTAGGTAATGTATTGATAGGATGGCGGTCTATAAGGCAAAAACATGTCAGTTTGTCAACGATGGAAGCTGAATTTTCCTGTTTATCTCTGTTATGTACAGATCTAGTATTCTACAAACAGCTGGTGTTTGATATAGGTATCAAGGTACGAGAACCACTGACTGTGTATGAAGATAATCAAGCAGCAATACAAATGTCTTGCTGTAAAGACTAGGTCTAAACACACTGATATACATTATCTAAATGTCAGGCAATGTGTACAGAGTGGAATGATTGTATTAAAATATTGTGCATCTGAGGACAATACTGCAGATAACTTTACAAAAGCACAAGGCAGTGTTAAACATAACTTGTGTTGTGATAAGTATGGAATAAGACTATAAGGTTTTATATATTACCACCCAAAGGGGAGAATGTTAGTATAGCTAACATTTGGGTTTGTAATATATAAGCCAGGATTAAAAGTGCATGTCACTTTAAGAGTAGCCGGAATGTGATTGGCTGTGGCTACAGCAACCGGCCATAAGAAGGAGCCAGAAACCTGGTTCTCTCCCCCTGTTCTCTGCTCTATCTCTGTGTTGATTACCTACTGTTTATGGTTCTCCATGTTTTGACTACTGTTTTGACAAACTACAAACTGTGCCTGCTGATTGGTAAGGACAAGGACATATTGATATTTGACTGACTTGTTTCGTGTATGACTTGGACTGTTTTTGGACTCTGCTAAATCCTCACTGATAGTAATACCAACTTTTCCTGTATTCAGTTTACTCCTTGTGTCAAGTGTCTTATTCATTGCCTCTCTACTCACGCTTTCCTGGCTGCACTCGTTTCTCCTCACGGAGATATACACTAACACGCACCTCTGATGAAAATAGGTACCAGTGGATGGTGGGCAAGGAATTCTAAGTCCCCATAGGTTAGCACCGTGGACAAGGCCACCACCTGTCTGGGAATAGTGCTAGGGGATAATCCCTTGTCAAGGCTCTCTTGTAAAAAGTTCAGGATCTGTGGAATAGATACTGCCAAGGGGTCTAAGCCCATCCTAGCACACCATTTGCAAAACGTCTTCCAGGTAGAGTCATAAGTTCTATTAGTGGAAGGTCTCCTGGAAGCCTGGATTGTCTGTATCACCCTCCTTGAGAAGTTGTCCTTCCTCAGGATTCTCCTCTCAAGTGCCAGATGGTCAGTTGGAGCCACTGAGGCTCTGGGTGGACCAAGACCCCCTGGCTGAGAGGGATCCTGTCCTGAGGAATCCTCCAAGGACGGGATAGAGATAGGCTGACCAGGTCTGCATACCATGGCCGTCTGGGCCAATGGGGAGGGAGAAGCAGAATCTCTGCCTTTTCCAGTAGAAGTTTCCTGATCACCCCTGGGATGAGGGGAAGAGGAGGGAGTGCATATAATAGGTCCCTGGTCCAAGGGCCGAGGAGGGCATTGACTCCCTCTGTTCCCAATGTCGCAAATCTCATAAAAAATCTGGGCAGTTGCAAATTTGCCAGGGTGGCAAACAAGTCCAGGACCGGGTGGCCAAATCTCTCAGACAGTTCCTTGAAGAGGTCCGGGCGCAGCCTCCACTTGGAATGGTCCACCGTGGTCCTGCTGAGATAGTCCGCCTGTGCATTTGTCACCCCCAAAATGTGCTCTGCCTTGATGGAAAGCAGGTGAGCCTCTGCCCAGAGATCCAGGTGGTCTGCAACATGCATGAGGGACCTGGAGTCAGTGCCCCCTTGGCGGTTGATGTGTGCCTTGGTGGCCACATTGTCCATCATTGGTATATGTTGTCCCTCTACGGTGGTCTGAAAGTGCCGTAGGGCAAGATGGATTGCTCAGAGCTCCAGCCAGTTTATGTTGTTTTTCAGGTCTGCCTAAGACCATTGTCCTTGTGCCAATTGGGACTGGAGATGGATGCCCCAGCAAAAAAGGCTGGCATCTGAGGTGAAGGTCAGGTGGTGGGCTCCTTGAACAGGGTTCCCTTGGTTATTGGTGGGGAAACCCACCATCGTTAGAGACCTGAGTGTCTCTAATGATATCCGGACCTTGATGTTGGAGCACTTGTCTCCTGCTCTCTGGAATGGTAACAGGACCATTGCAAGGTTCTGGAGTGTAGCTGCGCCCAAGGGACTATTGCTATATACAATATCATCTTTCCCAGGAGCTGTGAAAGCACAGCCAAGGGAATGGTTTGTTCCTTTCTGATTTGATTCACCAAGGACTTTATGCTGTCCTGGCACTCCTAGGAAAGGTAGACCTCGCATAACCTGGTATCTATCATTGTGCCTAGGTGTAGCAGATGAGTGGATGGTACTAGGTGACCACCAATGGGTGTAGGGTCCTGGTAGTCATTTGGAATGGTGAAAGGAGTGACCTCCTGAGTCACAAAATGGCCACTTGGCCTGAAATTGTTGTCTATACCTATCTCTAAACCCTGATCTGTCTGCCTAGCGGTCAAATCTTGGAGGGTAACAGCATTCAAATTGATTGTTGTTGGCCTCAGTGTCTATCAGGTGAAAGGACTGCCTACGGACATATGGGGAGGCACACCTATCTGCTCATCTGCTAAGTGAGAACAAAACCTTGCATTTTTCCTTGTTCTCAACAAAGAAAGTATTCAACGCTTCCCCAAAGAGGGAGGAACCTCTATAAGGTGCAGAAGTGAGTCTCCATTTGGTTTTGGTGAAGCCATAGCAAGCAGTGGAAAGTGACATTGGAAGCTAGAGCCCTGGATGAAACACAACCTGTGTGCAAAGAAGAATCAGCCAAAACTTAGTGGCTTCCACCAGCTTGTAAATGTCCTGGTGCATCTGAATTTCCTCCGGAGGAACTCTTGCTTGTAACTGCCAAACTAGAGTAAAAGAGGTTCTCGCAAAGAAGGAAGTGGCCGTAGTCACCTTTACTGCCCAGTCATTAGCTAGATGGGTTCTGCGGAAGTTTAATTCTGCTTTCCTGTCTTCCACTTTCAGGGTTTCTGCTATGTCCCCAGGAACTGTGGTGGATGAAACCAGTGAGGCCGGAGGTTCATCCATGGGAGGCAATTCTAAGGCTTCTGAAAGAATGGGAGTCATATTAAAGAAGCTCGTCATTCCCTCCCAGGTTGGGAAATGTGCCCGGCTAATCCCATTGTCTTTGAACCACATTCAGGAACAGCTTGGGACAAGGAATGTTCTCTTGCATTATAGTTGGTTTGAAAAATACTGTATTGTTGGGTCCCTGGGAATCGAATGGTTCCATGGGAACACTGGGTCCTGCTCCTATCTGGGCCATAGTTCTGGCCTTGTGGAGGAGAGACTTAAATAGCTCTGGACAGAATAGGCTAATGAAGGGAGGGGGATCTGGGGAGAGATCCTTATCCTCTGATAAGGCCTGTTCCCTCTAGTCCTCATCCTCCAACACTGACGCCTACTTCTGAAGGAATGGGTGGATGATATGGACCACTGTGACCTCACTGCCTCAGTTGGAAACTGGTAATAATGGGTCATCTCAAGGGGAGGTTCTGATGTTACAGAGGCTAGATAGCCTCTAAACTGTAAACTAGTAGCAATGCCATGAGAAATTGCCTGTGATATGAGGGACTTAAGTTACTCAGACAGGCCAGATCCCTGCCTGTCCACTGAGTGGAGCCCTGGTGCAGTGGGAGTAAAAATGGCCTCTGGGACATGGACTCTATCCCTAAACTGAGGTTCTGCAAACTCAGTTGCCATGCAAGAAAAAGGGAATTGTTCTACATCATCTTCTATTACTGGAGGAAAAGTCAATTGTTCTCTATTGTGCTCTGGTGACCAAGCCATAGGAACTTTCAACTGCTGCAGTTGCTGAGGGTGGGAAATGGCAATTTCTATCTGAGGAAGAATAGAGATCCTTTCCTGCTCTGCCTTCCTTTTGGCTCTGCAGAATGGTTTCTCCAGGGCTTTCTGTCTTCTGCTGGCATCTTTCTCTTCTACCTTAGAGAACTTCTTGGAATAAATGGCTTTGGCTTTAATCTTGTCAGCTGCATCCTTGCTAGCTGACCTAGCCCTTCTGGAGCTAGGCTTTTTAAATTGAGCCGATGTAGAGGCATTTTGCTTTTCCATGCTGTCTGCTGACACAGAATATTCAGCCATCTTGACAGCTTTTGGCCCCAGTAAGACTGCCCTTTTTGGCAGAATGCTGCAACCGTGCTCTGCTCTGGTGTATGGCAAGGTGGCCAGGCAGTGACTTCTATCTGTGTGAAGACGGATTGATATGGGGTTCGGAGTGGTGGCGGTAAGACCAGCGAGCTGGGGTAGCCTGCACACACACACACACACACACACACACACCACACACACACACACACACACACACAGAGCTTCCTACAATGTGGTTAATTTGGGGAGGCTGGCTACTCAAGCCGGGGCGATCCAATCAGCTGAAAAGCGCTATGGCCACAGGCAGCGTCCCGGAGTTACTTGGGTAAGCCAGCCAAGAGACCCAATGGAAGCCGCTAGAGTTTCTGGGGATGGGGACTGGAACCATGTAATGGGGATTAGAAATATTGATGAGATTTGCTGATTTATATTTGGAAATAAGAACAAAATTTTCTGTAGTTTAGATTAAACATCTCAGATTATTCCTGGAAATCACAAATTCACCCTTGAGAAAATGAGTGAAGCTCTTTTCATAAAGTTTAAATTCCCCATAAGGATGGACTCTGCCAGTGTTCCAAGCAGTTCTTCAAACCATGGCTGATTTAGAGAGAATTGAATGACAATTAAGATATGGCCAAAATTCTATTTTGAATTTAAGGTACAACAAAGAAGGAGAAATCTTCCTGGAAATCCCAATTATTATCTGGATTATCCCAATTATTTTAGTAGTAGTATTTAAACCCCAGCAATGCACTTACTAGGTATATGTTTAAAATGTATAAAGTTCTTATAAATGCTTAACAATTGGCCCTCTGATAAATCAGAAAAACTTTTGTCCCCAACAGACTTGTTCAGACTTGGTTGCTCAGTTCTGTGTTCAACCATCTCACAAATTTTCAGAAAATTTAATAACTATTGCTTCAGTACCCCAGTCAACATGCATTTGCAAACTCATTGTCAACTGTCCAGTTGGCAAATCCAGGTAAAGAAATTCCTGAGATATTATTTTATCAAGAGTGTGAACTTTATTGAATATATCCACATTGGCCCAGAAGAAGCAAAACTAACACTGGGCTTCATGTGCAAATGCATGCATAGTTGATTTCCCCTTTTCTCATGGGCCACCTACAGTCCATTACATCCACCAATCATTTCTGTTTGTTTTATTTTGGGATCAAGCAGATCACAGTGTGGCATTTGCTCTGGATGTCTTTGAAGTGGGGAGCAATGTCTTACAGGAACCAACAATGCTTGAAGGCCATCCCCCCATCTTATATTCCAATCCACCACTCCATTCTTTGTCAAGCTACAAGCAAAGTGGAATTTAGGTGAAAGTTCAAGCCAGTCTTGGCAGTCATGCATCATAGATATTCATGCAACAGATATAAGTCCTACTTAGTACTTAACTACTATTTATTTAGTAGCAAAGCAAATACTGTGTATAAAATTGTCTTCAAGTTCAATGAACACTTTATGAATGAAAGCACTATGACAAAATTTACACAATATGAATCAGCTCTGCTATATTTTCATATAATTGCTCAGGGGAATAATACATTTTCAAGGACAGTAGAAGTCAAGAAAGCAGGTATACAGAGGATGTGTTAATATTTGCTGTAACCAGCAAGTTTTACATTTCCAGCATAAGCCATTAATGGAAGCTGATGTTGCATGTTCTATAAATGAATGTTCTTTTGAATTAAATTGATTACAGGAATAAACCGTCTATATGTAAGATAAAGGACAAGTTATGTAACATAAGGCAGACCAATGCTGATTATTAATTTAACCATGAACATGAACAGACATATATATTTTATATGTAATTCAAAACTTTAGTTTATAATGTATAGCTTATTATTTTATAAATTAAATTTTTCTCATTAGAGAAGCAAAATAATACACATTTTTCATTTTCTATAATATGCTTGAAAAACTCATGAATAAAATAGAAAATAAATAAAATACATGTATTTTAAGTCAGAGCCATACCAATTAAAATTTCCTCATTTAAGTTAAATCTGCCCCATGTTATTAAAGTAATGCATAGTCTTGTGTGAGATACTCACTATTTTCAAGGAAAAAAAACAATGTAATTTGCAAGGAAAGTTGAAATACTAAAGGTTTTTTTTCACTATTACTTAATTTTTCTCTTTTCCTTTTCCATATTTGTGCTCATAAATATTCTCCTTGAGTATAATGGTTGACGATGGTGGAAGGCCTTGATATAACCAATAAATTTATCTTACATATAATATCTGTATAATATTGTTATTCCAGTTATTACCTTTTTATGAGATGCACTAGTATTCATGGAACAACTGCTTGTGAAGTCTCAGGATTTAATATACTTATCAGAACATCTGCTTGTGAAGTCTCAGGATTTAATATACTTAGCAGAGGCAGGGAGATCAGTGTCCTATGAATAGCCAGTTGGTTCAGGATATTTCAGATAAAGATATTTCAGATAAAGGCAGAATGCACCAATTACCACTGCAAGCAAGAGGAAAACCTCCTATGCATAAAATCCACCCACACCTTCTATAACTTTGTAAACACCAAATTTAAAGACTCAAGAACCATCCACCCCTAAAAGGACCAAATGGGAAGGACTGTAGCAATGAAGCCATTAAGGCAAACCTCTTCAACATCTTCTTCAGTTCAGTCTTTATAAACAGCAATTGCTCATCCCCCACATTTCCTAGTCATACCACAACTAACTGCAGTGATCTACTACATATTGACTTTACAGAAGATAATGTAGAAAAGGCACTATGTTACCTAAAACCATCCCTACCGATTGACCCTGATGGATTATGTGCATATTTCTTAAAAAAGCACTCCACTGCCATAACAGAACCCCTAAGCATAATATATGAGATATCATTCAGAACCAGCTCCTTACTGAACCTAGGGTCCTTAGCAACGGTTATCCCTATCTCCAAAAAAGGTGACCCCAGCCTGATTGAAAACTACAGATCAATCTCACTGTGTTGTGTCACGTGCAAAGTCATGGAATCAATCATGAACCAATACATTACCCTTCACCTAGAGTCAAACAACTTACTCTCCCGAAAACAATTTGGTTTCAGAAAAAAATTGTTCTGCAATCTGCAACTCCTACACTGCAAAAACATATGGACTACTCTACTTGACTAGGGTAAAGCTATAGATGCCATTTACATAGACTTCTGCAAAACCTTTGATTCAGTGGTACACAACAAACTACTGTTAAAACTAAACTCTTGCGGCATTTCTGGATCCCTCCATAAGTGGATTACTGCGTTCCTGTCAAACAGGCAACAAATAGTAAAAATAGGGAGCGCTATATCTAACCCTGCTCCAGTTAACAGTGGTGTCCCCCAAGACAGCATTCTAGGACCCACACCCTTTATACTCTATATAAATGATTTTGCAAAGGTATAAGTAACTGCATCCTCTTTGCTGTTGACGTAAAACTATTCAACACCACCAACAATGCTACCGTCCTTCAAAGTGACCACGATTATATGTCTGAGTGGTCAAACAATTGGCGACTCCAAATCTCGACCAACAAATGCTCTGTCTTACACATTGGTAAAAAAAATCAGTATTCCAAATACATTCTAGGCGGGTATGACCTCATTGATAATCTTCACTCTACCAAGGACCTTGGAGTACTCATATCTAATGATCTAAGCACAAGAGCTCACTGCAATAGCATTGCCAAAAAAGCTTCAAGAGTTGTAAATCTAATCTTAAGAAGCTTCTCCTCTGGTAATACTGAATTACTAATTATGGCATACAAAACCTTTGCTAGACCAACACTTGAATACAGCTCAGCTGTCTGGAATCCACACTGTATATCAGACATTAATACAATTGAGTGTGTCCAGAAGTATTTCACAAGAGGAGTACTGCACTCCTTTGTTCGCAACAAAATACCCTATACCACCAAGCTTGAGATTTTGAACTTAGATAACCTAGAACTATGCCTACGGTTTGACTTAAGCATAGTTTATAAAATAATCTGCTTTACTGTACTACCAATCAATGACTTTTTCACCTTCAACTGCAACAATACAAGAGCACACAACAGATATAAACTTAATATACATCACTCCAAACTTGATTGCAGGAAGTACAACTTCAGCAACAGAGTGGGCAATGCCTGGAACACACTACCTGACTCTGTTGTCACATCCCCAAACCCACACTCCTTTTCCCTCAAACTAACCACTATTGACCTCACCCCTTTCCTAAGAAGTGTGTAATGGGCATGCATAAGTGCACAATCGTTCCTATCGTCCCTGTCCTATTGTCCCCAATTATTCGTACCCATTTCCTGTATTTACACTTATGTTTATTATCTTGTAATCTATTGACAAATAAATAAAATAAAAAAATAAAAAAAAATTTCATGGGATTACTATCAAAGTTGTATCAAATTAAATGACAATAAATCATAGGAAGAAGTAGAATCAGAAACAAAAATAAAGAAATGTTTTCAACAGGGCAAAAAGTAGCAATAGCATGGAACACAATTATTTTTTCATTTTCAAGATTATAATGGAGCTATATTTATTTATTTATTTGACTTGTATGCTGCCCCCTCTCCAGAAAGGACTCGGGGTGGCTCACAACTAAAAACAGCACAATAAGTTACTTAACTAAAATAAGATTAAATTAAACAAGCCAAATTCGACTAAAAATCTATTACTAATTTAAAAAAGAACACCCCCCCCGAGAAGTCAGCACAGTCCAGCCTGTTCAAACAACCAGGTTTTTAAATCATGGCGGAAGGCGCGGAGGTCGGGGGCCAAACGGAGCCCCAAGGGTAGTTGGTTCCATAAAGTGGGGGCTGCTACAGAGTAGGCCCTCCCCCGAGACACCGCCAGATGACACTGAGTCACAGATGGCACCCCAAGGAGTCCCTGCCTGTGCGTTCGTACATGGCGGTTGGCATTCGATGCTGGCAGAAGACACTCCCGTAAATAACCCGGACCCATGTCTTGTAGGACTTTGAATACCAAACCCTTGAATCTCATCTGGAGGGCAAACGGTAGCCAATGCAGGTCACGCAGGAAGGGTGTAACATGGGAGTACCGGGAGGCTCCCATCACAACCCGCGCGGCCGCATTCTGCACCAGCTGAAGCCTCCGGATAGTATGAAAGGGCAGTCCTAAATAGAGAGCATTGCAGTATGTTACCAGGGCTATTTGATCTGGACTGAAAAAATCTGGACAAACAGTAGTTGGGAAGAAAGAGAATGATCATGTTGGCCTCTAATGGTTATCCTGATTTTTGCATTCAAGATCTGGTAGCAACCTAAATGGCATTGCCAGCAAGGTCATTTGATGACCAATATAGACCAATTATAATTGTTTCCAAGGACTCTTATTTATTTATTTATTTATTATTTTTAATTACATTTATATGCCGCCCTTCTCCAAAGACTCAGGGCGGCTTACAATTTTTGGGATACAACCCAGTGTGCTCAGCAATAGCCTTCATTCCATTGTATATGCCTGCTTATTACTAAGCGGCATTTTTACAAGGTCAGCTAATTGCCCCCAACAATCTTGGGTCCTCAATTTACCTACCCTGAGAGGATGGAAGGCTGAGTCAACCTTGAGCCTGGTGGGATTGGAGCCTACAGTAATTGTAGACAGCTGGATCTTAAGAGCAGGCATTTACAGCCTGAGCCACCAAGGCTCTTGGTGTAATTGGTTGTAATTGTATTAGAACTAATTCTGTTTTTATTGTGCCATGTAACCATTCCAAACAGTAAATGAAATAGTTTATCTCCTTGGCCATTTAAATGGTTTTTACTGTGAAAAAGTATTGTAGACATAAAGGGAGCCCAGACCACTCTGGAAAAAAGATAAAGTAAAAGTCTAAGAGAGAGAAAATGAAGAGAGAGACATAGAAAGGTGAACCAAGTAAAACAGAGGCACAGGGAGAACTTTCATCAAGCTTAAAGAAAACTCAAGCTGTAGTTCATTATTGTGATGAGCAAACTTTCATAACCTGCATCAACAAAAACAGCAAAATTGGCTGATGATATTTATATTTATAAAACCTTCATTTTTAAAAGCGATAACATAATAGAAGTTGGATGCCATAATGTTAATCCTAACAACAATTTCTTTTCAACAGCCAAAGTTTGTACTTTTGATATGCTAGGATAATTTTCTAAACATATTTCCCTCCTTCAGCATCATGGTGGTCTATTGTTGTTTTGCACAATTGGAAGGCACATGAGGCGTAAATAGAACTGGAAAATGATATGGACTTTTTTTTCTTCCTAAATGACCTCCAGCAAAACTAATGGGAAGTATCTTCCTTCTGTCTTAGAATCTGAAGACTCAAAGAACCACGCTGCTTCTGCTGCTAGTTTCAATTTCAGTGGCTCTTGAGGTTTTGTTCAGTGAAGCAGCTAAAATAAGGGGAAAATATTGAAAAATCCAATGATTTTTCTTTCTGGTTTGATTCATATTTTATTTGATTGTACTCATATATATATTTTACATAGATTAAGAATCATTTGGTCCAACTCTTAATACTGCTAGCTATGGTAATAAACCAGCAGAGGTTGTTTTGTGTTGGTTTTTGCTGTAATGATATTCTCTTGAAGTTCAGCAATTCATTACAGAAACAAATTCCTGCAATCCTATGATCCTGGAACAGTTTTTCAGATAAATATAAAAATCATCAAATAGCGCAGCTGTGTTCAATCTGTGGCCCAGAGGCCACATACCTGCCCTAGATAGCTAATAATATGGTCACACAAGACAATAAAAATGTAAAACAATAAAGGAAGTGTTAGATTTGCATGAAGAGTCAGATGCGGAGTGCTTCACTGAAGAGTTTATTAGTGACTACAGCTCATAACAGACCCGATTTGGCTGGGCTGTGGCTGCTACTTATAGCCAGCAGCTGCAGTTGCCAGCCAATCAGAGTCAGGGTTTTCCGCACTTTTAAACCAATCATTTCTGACATTTTACAAGAACAGTTCAAACTTAAACAATGACATTCAAACCTGCATACATAACACCCCTCCCCACTAGGTTCAGTCCATACTCAAACCCCAACCTATCTAATGTATTCTTTTAAATAGGTGGGGCTCTTACGATATTACATTGAGACCTTTGTGATTCAGAAGTTTTAACATTCTCACCCAGTGAGAGGGGAAATGTGTCTGTTGACATTTCCCTAGTTGGACTTCCTGTGAAAGACCCTGTTTGATTGTTAGAATCTGGTCTCTCCTCCCAACCCATCTCCAGCCCAATGTCAGCACCCAAGTCAGGTAGTGATGTGCAATCTTCCACTTGTAAGGATGGATTTTGGCATTGTGACAGGTTTTGGGATGGTTCCTGTCGTAATGGCTCGTTACACATGGGGTTGATTCTTGTTTGCTGATTATCCTCATGTTCCTCCCCCTCCGCCCTAGAAAAAGCATTAGGTATGGGAACTAGAGAGAAACAATTGTGATGTTCCTGAGGTAACCTGGATCTAAGCTGATCAGTGTGCCTGCTCCAGAGGACTCCATCCTCTGTTTGTACCCTGTAAGAACGAGGGCCTGTGATTTGAGTTATTTCAGCAGGAATCCATGAAGGTTCACCCACACACTGAGCGTCTGAACTTTGCTAGTGGAATCAAGTGGTGGCTGGGTGCATAAGTGGGATGAAGGTCAAGGGAGACCTGAGTTTCTACCCATCAACAACTCTGCTGGGGATAGTTGATGGGTTAGAGTGATGTGCTGAACACTAAGAAGTTTTTCAACTTTCAGTGATGTCCCCAGGACCCAATTGCTGAAGCTTTTCCTTGGTAAAATGTACCATTCATTCAGCCCGCCATTAACCTGAAGGGTGCCGGGGCTGTCAGGGCATGTCTGATACCCAGTTGTGCTAGATAGGATTCAAAAAGGGTTGGATGTAAATTGAGGGCCATTGTCAGAGACAAGAACATCAGGTAACCGTGGGTTACAAAAGCTTTTAAGCTGCTTGATGACAGCATCAGTTGTGGTGGATGCCATAGGGATTACCTCTAGCCATTTGGAATATGCATCTACTATAATAAGAAAGGTGTGCCCCCTGGTAGGGCCAGCGAAATCAATGTGAATCCTAGACCATGGGCCCCTAGGACATTCCCATTCCTGTTTGGGGAGGTGGGGCAGGCCTGACTACCTGACAGTTAGGACAAGATGCAACCCAGTTTTCAACCATTTTGTCAAACCTGGCCACCATACATAACTCTGGCAATCCTTCATCCTTACAATACCAGGATGACCCTCATGTAACATTTCTTCATCCTTACAATACCAGGATGACCCTCATGCACATTTCCAAAACTTCTCTTTGCAGTTTTGCAGGAATAACCACCCTGTTACCCCACAAATACATCCTCTTAATACAGATAATTCAGTTTGCCTGGATTTAAAAGGTTGGGCAAGGTGAGGTAGATCTTGAAGAGGCCAACCTTTCTTAATCCAGCCTATAATAGGAGCCAATAAAGTGCTTTGGCAGTCTCTCTGGCAATTTCAGCAGCTGTACTGGAAGCTTGGCAGTTTCTAGAAAAAGGTGTGTGCCTCAGGTTCAAGTCCTCCTTGTGACAAGGAAGTGGGCAATGACTCAAGGCACCAGCATGTCCAATGTCCTTGCCAGGCTTGTGGATAAGTTTGTATGAATAAGCAGCAAGAAATTCAGTCCACCTCAGCATTCTTGGTGACAGGATAGTGGGTGTAGGTTTATCTCCTGCAACAATGCCTAACAAAGGTTTGTGATCTGTGACAATGGTAAATGTTCTCCCATATAAATACTCATGAAATTTCTTGTAGCTGCAACAATTGCCAATGCTTCCATGTCCAATTGGCTGTAATTCCTCTCTGCTTTGGTCAAGGTGCGAGAGTAAAATGCAATAGGGGCTTCCCTCTGCTGGGAAGCCTGTGGCTCAAACCCCCACACTCCAAAGGGGATGCATCACAAGTCAGTACAACAGGTAAATTCTCAGAGAACTGTATGAGTACAGCATCAGACGTGATTAGTCTTTTAATACTGTTAAATGCTGATTGTTCCTTCCTGCCCCAGACCCAAACAGACTTTTTGTCAAGTAATCTGTGTAATGGTTCTGCAATGATTGCCTTCTGATGTAGGAACATGTGATAAAAGTTAAGTCCAAGGAAGGCTTGCAAATCTGTTTTGCATTTTGGTCTAGGGGCTTCTTTGATTGCTTGAACCTTGGCATCTGTAGGGTGGATGCCATGCTTGTCAATCAAATAGCCCAAGAACTCAACCTTGTCAGTTCTAAGAGTGCATTTTTCTTCCTTGACTTTTAACCCCGCTTTCTTGAATCTGGTAAGGACTTCTCTGAGTCTCTCTTGTAATTGAGTGTCATTTTCAGCAGAGATTAACACATCATCAAAGTAAGGCACTACCCTGGCAGTCCTTGGAGCATCCTTCCCATAAGGCTTTGGAAGATGCCTGGTGCCACGCTTACTCCAAACTGTAACCTTTTACATTTGAAGGCACCTCTATGAGTTACAATGGTTTGGGCCTCTGCAGTGGCATCATCAACTGTTAGTTGTTGATATGCCTGGCCAGATCCAATTTGGCAAAGACTGTACCCCTGCCAAGTGAATGTAATAAATGATGCACCACTGGAACTGGATATGTGCTCTGCTGCGCATGGTTCAATATCCCCTTATAGTCTCCACAGATTCTTACTGACCCATCAGTCTTGACTGGTGTGACTATGGGTGTCTCCCATCTGGAGTGGTCAGTGGGCTCTAAAACTCCTTGAGCTATTAGTTTATCTAATTGTGCATCAATTTTTCCCTTTAAGGCAAATGGGACCCTTCTGGGCTTTAAATGAATTGGTGGCACCTTGGGATCTAGGTTGGAAGTGATAGGGGTCCCCATATACTTGCCCAATCCGTCACTGAAGACCTCTGGAAACTCAGACTTCAAGGCCTCCTCCCATTCAGTGTTGCTCACGTGATTGATGCCAGTCACCTCAATGCCTAGTGGATTGAACCACTCAAGTCCCAGCAAGCTTGGGCGGTCCTTGTCCATGATGGTCAGGGGCAAACGTTTGGTGTGGCCTTTGAACTTCATGTTGAATTCTCTTGTTCCAACTACTGGAATCTTGTTCCCTTGGTAGTCTTTAAGAGTCAGTGTTTGCTTCTGGAAATGCTTCTTCTGAATGTTGGGAAGTAGCCTGTGAATAGTGTCCCATGACACCATAGATAAATAGGAGCCTGAGTCCACTTCCATTTGGCAAGGCCTTCCTTCAGTTAGTACCTTCACATGTACTTTTCTGCTTCTTAAGGGTGAAGAATGACCAATAGTGACTGTTTGATGAGTTTCATTCTTCCCATTTGCTTCTGTGTTGCCCCATTTTCTCACTGAAATTGTTATGCTTGAATTCTTTGTCAGGAAACTTCTTTCTGCTTGGTGGAGTTCTGGATGATTTGCAGACTCTTGCTAGGTGACCTCTTTTTTCACAACGGAGGCAGATGGTATCAAAAAACTTGCATTCAGTGCTTGGGGTGCCCCCCCAACCTCTGCAATAAAGTCTTGCCTCTTTCTTCCAAGGTCTTTCTTTTCTTCTCCATTCTGAGTCTATAAATTCCTTCCTCCACCTCACTACAGTCTGAATCAGAATCTATTTGCTCGCAATGGGTTGTTGTGGATTTTTCCACATCAGGATGGCTTCTGGCCTTGTTAATTTTCTTCATGGCTGCTGCTGAGGACTTGGTAGCTTCCGCTGAAGAAGCTTCTTCTATGGCCTCTTTAAGCGTGATCTTAGGTTTCATTAATAATTTGCTCTGCAAAACCTTGTCTTTTAGGCCTAGAACAAATCGATCGCGCATGGCCTCTTCTAAGTTGATAAATTCACATGCACCCCCAATGTCCTTTAAACTTGCCATGAAATCATTAACGTTTTCGCTTTCCCCTTGATCCCGACAGTAGAATTTGTGTCTCTTAATGAGGCACAATACTTGTGGCACATAATGGGCTCTTAATAACTTTTCTAAGTCGGGCCAGTCCATTACCTTCATGTCTGCAGCTCCCGCCAATGCCTTCACCATCTTGAAAACGGCCGGACCGCAGTGGGTGAGAAAGACCACCCTCTTCTGCTTCTCGGAAATGTCGGTGAGATCGTTTCCCTCCAAATACATTTGGAAATGATCTGCATACAAGTCCCAGTCTTCTGCCATCGGATCGAACGGGGCTGGGGGGGTGTTCAGTGCAGCCATCTCTCTCAGCTTGTTCTCCGCATTGTCTTCTCTTCGGAAAGGATCCCACCTTCGTCGCCAGTGTTAGATTTGCATGAAGATTCAGACGCGGAGTGCTTCAGTGAAGACTTTATTAGTGACTACAGCTCATAACAGACCCGATTTGGCTGGGCTGCGGCTGCTACTTATAGCCAGCAGCCGCAGTTGCCAGCCAATCAGAGTGCAGGGTTTTCCCGCACTTTTTAAACCAATCATTTCTGACATTTTACAAGAACAATTCAAACTTAACCAATGACATTCAAACCTGCATACATAACAGGAAGTTTGTTATTTATATAGATTATCTATATTATATATTTGATATGTGGTTCAATACAATTCCTATTCACTCAATGCAGTCCAGGCAAGGCAAAGGATTGAACAACCATGATTTAGAACATGTTGCTCTGACTGCATCTGGCTATAAAAACAGCACAGGGGAGTTTTCTCACTTTTTCCCCCATCCCCAATTAGCCACTAAGATATTGGATCCAGAGACTTTTAATTTCATTCTTTTCAAATGGTTTTGAGTCCCAAATACTTACTTTTATTAATTTGTAAGGCACTTTAGGAATAAAAGTGCTAATTTGGATGGCACATTAATGCAATCAAATCATGCAGTTGCTACATCATCTGGCCCTGGAGGAATAACATCAAGTTTGTGCTATGGGCCCTTTGATTGCTGTCTGGTTCAGGTGTCACATAAATCCACATATAAACATCCTTAGGAAGATATGACATATTTGTCTATGGAGATTTTCAACCACCCAGGTCATGGTTGTTCCAAGGACACTTTTTCAAAAGGCAATTGGACTTTCTTTGTTTTCCTTAAAGATATTTCACTTCTCATCCAAGAAGCTTCTTCAATTCTGACTGATGACGTTCATCCTAGAAGCTTCTTCAGTTCTCTGATTGAGAACTGAAGAAGCTTCTTGGATGAGAAGTAAAATATCTTCAAGGAAAAACAAAGAAAGTCCAGTTGCTTTTTGAAAAAGCATCTTTGGGATCTATGATATATTTGATTGATGGATTGGCTGTGGGTTGGCAAAAAGGTTGTCGATAGCAGTTACTGAGGATCCTGGAAGAGGTTGATTATCTGGACACATTTCAGTTGGGATTCAGCACAAAATTCAGTATATTGATTGCAATTGTTGGTGACCAATGGGACAGTTGGGGTAGGGATAGGGAACTCCCTGTTAAAGTACTGAAGTTTGCAGATGATACAAAGGTCATTGGTCTCATTCCAGATAGTGATGTGTCTGCGTATAGATAGGAGTTGAACAACTGGTCCTGTTGTGCAGCAGGAAAAGACTGGAAATGAACATCTTAAAACTGTAGAAATGAGAATGGATTTTAGGAGGAGCCTTTATATTTCACCATCTCTTACTTTATTCAACAGTTCAGCAGTAGAGTCCTTCAGGTTTTGGATTCTATAATCTTCCAGGATTTGAAATGGACACCCAACATTGGAACTATAATTAAAAAGGCACAATATTTTTCCAGTGTCAATTTAGGAAGTTCAGACTGCCCCGAGAGCTGTTCATAAATTTTTACAGAGGAATTATTGAGTCTGTCATTTGTATTTCTATAATGGTATACTTTGGTACACCACCCAAACAGGATAGGTACAGACTTCAACAGATAGTTAGGACTGCAGAAATGACAACTGAAACCAGCCTGCCTTCCATAGAATATCTCTACATTGCATGGATCAGAAGAAGAGCTGAGAAAACATCTACAGACTCATCACATCCTGGACATATACCATTTCAATTTCTCTTGGGACACACTGTAAAGCATTGCATGCTATTGCATGTCAAAACAACTAGACACAGGGACATTTTCCCCTTGTGCCATTGCTCTCACAGTACTCTCTAACTCCCACAGTACTGTCTAATGTCTATATATGTATGTACCCTAATCTTAATTCTAACCCATGTGGTATGGCTGTACAACAGTATTACTATTTTTCCTTCTTATATTACTACCATAGTTGTACTATTTTTGGTATTTTTCCCCCAACGGTTTTCAAGATGGCGGTGCATGCATATGCAGCAGCTCAAAACTTCAGCGATCAGTATCTTTTGATTAATTTATTGTTTGTGTATTTTTTAGTGAGTGTTCTGCACATTCAGGCTGAAGTAATTTACAGTCGACAAGAGCTATTAATTATTGGCAGAGTAGACAGAGAAGGCTGCATTTTTGAACCAGGGGTTTCAAGTTATAACATTCCAGCTGAACTGGTTAGATTGACGCCATGGATTACTCTTCCTGTTAAAAAGCAAAGGAAATGGAGGAGGAGATGAACAAATGCAGCAGAAATGAGGCTGTGGAGCTGGATTGCATGTAAAGTTAGGTAAAAATCTTCACAAACCTGCACTGCCAAGTCTTTTTGTTTCAAATGTTAGATCTCTCTTTAAGAAGATTGAGGAGCTGGAACTTACTATCCCTCTGCAGAAAAACATTCAGGACTGCTGCGTTATGGTCTTTACAGAGACGTGGCTTGACCCTACCATTCCAGGGGAAGCTATCGAATTACAAGGATGCTCAGTACATCGGACTGATAGAACCATTGACTCTGGGAAGAGCAGAGGAGGGGGGCTTTGTGTTTACATATATAGCAACTGGAGCACAAACATTAAAATAATGGACATTCAGTGTTCTCCTGATTTGGAGTATTTGGCAGTGAAATGCTGCCCCTTTTATCTGCCTCGTGAGTTTTTATTGTAATAATAACAGCAATATATATACCTCCTGATGCTAATATGACTACAGCTATGAGTCACCTGTTAACTGCTATTAGCAAACAGCAACAGGCCTACTCAGATGGAGTGCTGCAGGTGATTTCAATCAAGCCAATTTAAAGACTGTCCTCCCTAAGTTCTATCAGTACATAGACTGTCCCACTAGAGGGAAAAACACCTTGGATCAGGTATACAGTAACATTATGCATGGATACAGGACTATGCCTTTATCTCAGTCAGATCATATATCTCTGTTCTTGATTCCATCATACAGACCTCTTGTCAACAGAATTAGGCCATCAATTAGAGAAATACAAATGTGGCCAGTGGCTGCATCTGAACAACTTCAAGATTGCTTTAGGAGCACTGAATGGGCACTGTTTGAGGAGGACAATATTGATACTTACACCTCAACAGTACTGTTTTATATCAAAAACTGCATTGATGTTGTCACTACCACCAGACAAGTACGGGTGTTTTTTAACAACAAGCCCTGGATAAATAGAGTATTCAGAGTTTTGCAGCATTGATTCAGTGCCAGAAAAATAAATACAGATGGCTGATGCTTCATTTAATATCTTTATAAACATAATAAGTAGATTTTACAAACCAGTTGTAGATTTCTCCAACATGGAGAAAACTCAGACAGAAACATGTTGCAAGTAACTCTCAGCAGAGCAAGAGCAGAACAGAAAGAACTTCTAGTTTCATTTTAGTTCAGCAGGCAAGCAGAGGAGAGAAGTAGTTTCATGTCAATAGACAGACTCAGAGCTCAACATAGCTTTAGAGCTGCAGAGCTTAATAGAGCCATGCCTAGGCTACTTCTAATTTCAGTTTCCAGCCTAGGCTAATTCTAGTTTCAGTTCCCAAAACAGTCCTCATTGGCTGACTTAGTTGCTATGCCTATTCATTGGCTGACCTTGTTACCAAGCTCTATTCCAGTTCATGAATATACTCTGACATAGAGAAGTGTGTCTTTTATTAAGAGCTAGAAATGCTGCTTTCCATTCTGGTGATGTGCTACAGCACAGCAAGGCAAGAGCTAAATTAAAGAAGGGCATCAGGGATTCTAAAGCTACGTACAGATAGATTGAACATAATTTTGAGAGCTTGGACTCTCATCGGGTATGGCAAGGTCTGCGACAAATTATGGGGCAGAGCAACAAAAATAGTTGTCTAGCAGTAGTGATTCTTTGGCCGAGCAGCTAAATCAATTCTTCAGCCATTTTGAAGTGAAAACAGGAATGACCATCATTCCAGCATCTATCACTGATAGTATACCACTAATATCTACCATCAATAGACAACCACTTCTACTGCAGATTTCTGATGTGAGGCACGCTTTCCAGAATATTAACACCCAGAAGGCAGCTGAGCCAGATGGAATCATGGGATGAATTGTTAGAGACTGCACTGCAGAGTTAGCTGGACTGTTCACAGATATTTTCAATCTATCCCTGTCACATTGTTCTATCCCTACCTGCCTGAAGGCATCCATTATAGTGCCAGTCTCTAAGCAGACAATAGTGGTATCTCCCAATGATTATAGACCAGTAGCTTTAACATCTGTTGTCATGAAATGTTTTGAGAGACTGGTGTTGAACTACATTAAGGCTAGTCTTCCATCTACTTTGGACCCATACCAATTTGCATATAAAAGTAATAGATCAAATGATGATGCTACGTCTATCACTGTCCATACTGTATTGAATCATTTGGAACAACAGGGAACTTATGCAAGGCTGTTATTTGTGGATTATAACACAAATAACACCATTCTACCCAACAGGTTGTTTCTTAAAATGTCTTGGCTCATGTCAAGATGGCGATTAGCAGCTAGCGATGGTCTCTCCCATGGAGGTAGCTGGCTTCTCTGTCCCTGGGGGCGTTTGGAGGCTTGTATTCCCCCTGAAAACTCACAAAACTCCCAGCGGAACATTCAAGGAGTCAGGTGGGGCCAGAACGATCCAGCCCCGTCGGGAGAGTCGCGCGTGTTAAATGCGATGATCTCCGGCATGGGCTTGCGGCTGGAATGGGGGCAAAATTACAGGCGCCGCCCCAGAAGCAGCGACTTCACCAGCAACCAGCCCACTCTCAGAGGCCTCCGGGGAAGCAGCGGGTGGGCGTTTTGGCGTCCGCAGATGCTATAACATCTATAATGAACTTGTGTTTCGTTCTGGCCCCGGTGCACTGGGAGCAGCGCCAGAGGCCTTAGAGGTTGGAACATCTTGCGGGCCTGACGAATTACGTCTTGGCTGGGGGGTTGGTTGAAAGTCGAGGCCCTGGCTACGATGGCTGTACCCCCCCCAGCTGGGGTGGACAGGATATGGCTTTTGTTGGCTGGGATCCTGCTCTGGTGGCGATGGTGGCAACGGCGGTCACGGCGGCGGTGTGGACCCAAGGCCAGTGTGGTTGCCAGAACCGGGCGTGGATGTTGGAGGTGAGCCCGGAGGCTGCCCCTGGCCGGGAGGTAGGCACCGATGAAGATAAGGGCGGCTGCACTGTTGGATGCTGCCCCGCTTGATCTTCTCCGCCCCCTTTGCCTTCTTTAATTCTGACTCCTTGAACATCTGGGATGAATGACTGGGTTGTTGGCGCCACAAGGGTTTGTTGGCGCCAATTGATGTGATGCCGAGGGGCAAGAAGACTCTCCCTGTTTCCATCTGGGATGTGAACTATCGGACGGTTTTATCCATCTGCCATCCAGAACTCTTGTCTCCTCCGTGCTGTGGGGTTACCTCTCCCCCTCATTAGTCTTCATTGGCGAGGGTGATGGAACTTTGTTGGCTCACCCACCCACTGTTGTGAGAGAACAATGGGATGGGTTGTACCACCTCCTCCCCAGCACAACTTCAACTGCGGTGCAACATCTCTTTTAATCACTGGGGGCCACGAGCGGTGAGAGAGCAGTGGCCAGCCTTAGATGCTCGACCAACAGCCCCCTGGAATGCTGTGAGAGGGCATCCAGGGATGGAGGCAACTCAGTGGTTTTTGAATTATGCCAATGGTTAGACTATAAGATTTTTATGAGGACATACCACTTACATCTAGGGCTGCTCCTCCCTTTGTTGATGGGACATGTACCAACATATGCGGACTTTTCGGGCAGCTGAATTGTGGGCTCTGAGGAATTCTCCCCTCTCTTGGGTTTGGCCCACTGGTTTATCATCAGCCTATCTCGAGGATGGATTCTGGAATCCGGAGAGATGGCATGACACAGGAAAGGGTAGGGGCCGGGGCTCGGGGAGGGATAAGGAAAAAGGACCCAGGGCTTCTCTGTTAAAATTTTATTTGGTTTCTTAGGAGGTTAGGGAAGGGTGGGAGAGGTGGGGGTCTTATTACAGGAGTTCAGTGCAGCCTGAAACAGGGCCGTGGTTGGGGGTGCATGAGGGGGCCTGTGGGACTCCGGGCGGAATAGTGGGGGCCATGATCCCCAGGGTGGTTGGAATGGGTAGGAGCCAACGAGGCGGGGGGCCATATCATGTTAGGGGCGCCCCTGCTATGTCCAAGCTGTGGTGTGCTCCGACCCCTTAGCCTCTTCTCATCCCGTGGGGGTTTTGGGATCCAGGACCCCTGGGCTCAGACTGGTGTACTTTAATGCCAGGTCCGTGGTTAATAAGGCACCACTCCTCCGTGATGTGATTGAGGAGGAGGCCGCGGACCTGGCTTGTATCACCGAGACCTGGTTGGGGCCAGAGGGTGGAGTCCCTTTGGTTGACATCTGCCCCCAGGTTTTGGTGCTGCACCAGTCACGACCCCAGGGAAGGGGGTGGGGTGGCTATTGTCATTCGGAGACCCTGTTTCCAAGGGAGGTCCCTGCCCCGGAGATAGGCGGGTGTGAATTCCTCCTCCTGAGATGTGGGCCTGCAGGTCGGATGGGCATGCTGCTTACATACCTGTCCCCCAGCTATGTCTCAGCTGCCCTGCCTGGGCTTCTTGATGCCATCTCGGGGGTGGCGGTGGAGTTTCCAGAGCTTATAGTTCTGGGTGACTTCAACCTGCCTTCCTTGGGACTGGCGTCGGGTTTGGCCCAGGAGTTCATGGCCTCCATGGAGGCCATGGGCCTGACCCAGATAATTGATGGCCCGACTCATGAGGGGGGTAACATGCTCGACCTGGTTTTTGTCTCGGAGCAGTGGCAGAGTGGTCTGGGGGTGGTGACATAGTTACCCACCCCGTTTCATGGTCAGACCACTATCTCCTGTGGCTGGTCTTCCATCAAGCTGCCCCACACCACTGGGATGAGGAGCCACTTAGATGGTTCCGCCCCAGGCACCTGATGGACCCTGAGAGGTTCCAGGCAGAGCTGGGGTTTTTCCTGCATCACTTACCCACAGCCCTGCCGAGGTCCTTGTGGCTACCTGGCAACAGTCAGCTGTGGGGGCTCTCGACAGGGTTGTCCCCATGCGTCCTCTTACTCGGCGCAGATCCTGGTCAGCCCCCTGGTATACTGAGGGGCTCCGGGAGATGAAGCGTTGCAGGAGGGAACTAGAGAGCAGGTGGAGGGCGACCCGTTCTGGATCTGACCGAGCCCAGCTAAGAGCCCATATTAGGACTTACCTGGTGGGGGTGAGGGCGGCGAGAAGATCTTATTTCTCTGCCCTCATAGCATCCGCAGATAACCACCCGGCTGCCCTGTTTGGGGTCGCTCGCTCCCTCCTCCAGCTGGGGGTGGTGGTGGACCCTTTGCGGGGTAGAGCTGAGGAATTTGGCCAGTATCTGCAGGATAAAATCGCTCAGATCCGGGAAGGTTGCGCTTGGACTTGCAGTGGCCTGAGGATGGGGATGCGAGTGGTTTGGCCAATGTTATCTGGACTGAGTTCAATCCTGTTTCTGAGGATGAAGTGGACAGGATTATGCAGTGACTGAGCTCCACCACATGTTTATTGGACCCGTGCCCTTCCTGGTTGGTTTATGCCTCCAGGGAGGTCACGTGCAGCTGGCTCCGGGCAGTGGTCAATGCTTCGTTAAGGGAGGGGCTGTTCCCTGCCGCTTTGAAAGAGGCGGTGGTGAGGCCCCTTCTGAAGAAGCCTGCCCTTGACCCAGCCGCATTGAACAACTTTTGTCCGGTCTCCAACCTTCGCTTTTTAGCTAAGGTTGTTGAGAGTGTGGTGGCCCAGCAATTGCCACTTTTCCTGGAGGAAGCGGACTACCTGGATCCATACCAATCAGGCTTCTGGCCTGGGTACAGCACGGAGACAGCCTTGGTCGTGCTGATTGATGATCTCTCTAGGGCTCAGGACAGGGGTTTTTCCTCTGTCCTGGTCCTGTTAGATCTCTCAGCGGCTTTCGATACCATCGACCATGGTATCCTGTTGCAGCGGCTCGGGGGTTGGGAGTAGGAGGCACTGTTTTACAGTGGTTCTCCTCCTTCCTCTCGGGACGTTCGCAAACAGTGTTGGCAGGGGGGCAGAGGTCGACTCCAAGGTATCTCACTTGTGGGGTGCCCCAGGGCTCGGTCCTCTCGCCCCTCCTGTTCAACAGTTATATGAAGCCACTGGGTGAGATCATCCATGGCTTTGGGGTGAGTTATCATCAGTATGCTGATGATACGCAGTTATACATCTCCACCCCAGGCCACATCAGTGATGCTCTCTCTGTGATGTCCCATTGTCTGGAGGTGGTACGGATCTGGATGGACAGGAACATGCTTCGACTCAATCCAGCCAAGACAGAGTGGCTGTGCATACCGACATCTCGGTCCAGTTTGGATGTTCCATCTTTGGTCATGGGGGAGGAGGTGTTGCCCCGTGGACAGGGCACGGAACCTGGGGTCCTCCTGGACTCACGGCTCAAATTGGAGGAGCAGGTGGGGGCCGTGGCCAGGGGGGCCTTTGCCCAGATCCGGCTGGTTCACCAGTTACACCCATTCCTGGACCGAGATGCCCTGCGCACAGTCACTCAGGCACTCGTTATTTCCTGACTCGACTACTGTAACGCTCTCTACCTAGGTCTGCCCTTGCGTACCACTCGGAGGCTTCAGCTGGTGCAGAATGCGGCCACGCGGGTAGTGATGGGAGCTTCCCGATACTCCCATGTTACACCCCTCCTGCACGACCTGCATTGGCTTCCGGTTGCCCTCCGGGTGAGATTCAAGGTTCTGGTATTAACATTCAAAGTCCAGCATGGCATGGGTCCAGGTTATTTACGAGAATGGCTCCTCCCAACATCAAATATGATGCCTTGGTGGCTCAGGCTGTTAATTGCCTGCACTTAAGTTCCAGCTGCCTACAACTGCTGTAGGCTCGAATCCCACCAGGCTCAAGGTTGACTCAGCCTTCCATCCTCTCGGGGTAGGTAAATTGAGGACCCAAGATTGTTGGGGGCAATTAGCTGACCTTGTAAAAATGCCGCTTAGTAATAAGCAGGCATATACAATGGAATGAAGGCTATTGCTGAGCACACTGGGTTGCATCCCAAAAATTGTAAGCCCTGAGTCTCCGGAGAAAGGGCGACATATAAATGTAATTTAAAAAAAAATACTAACTGCCCTGTATGGGCTCACAGACGGGGTCTCCTCAGGGTGCCGTCTGCGACTCAATGTCGCTTGGTGGTGACCCGGGGGAGGGCCTACTCTGTGGCTCCCACTCTGTGGAATCTTCTTCTGCTGGAGCTCCGCCTGGCCCCCAATCTTCGCAACTTCCACCACGATTTGAAGACTTGGCTCTTTTTACAATCTGGACTGTGCTGATTCTCTGGGGTTGGTCCTATTTTAACTATAGGTTTTAATTTTCAATTCGGCTTAACTTGTTTAATATACTTTTAATTTATTTATCATTGTATTTTTAGCTGTGAGCCACCCCGAGTCCTTTTTGAAGAGGGGGCAGCATATAAGTCGAATAAATAAATAAATAAATAAATAAATAAATAAATAAATAAATTGTCCAATTTGGGTATAAACCAGAAGATTTGTGGATAAAGGATTTTCTGACAGATAGGCCACAGTCAGTAAGGATGGGATCTCACCATTCTTCTATTCTGATACCAAGCACGGGAGCCCCCAGGGTTGTGTGCTAAACCCCTTCCTTTATTCTTTGTACACACATGACTGCACCCCATTGTATAACACCAATGCAATTATTAAATTTGCAGATGACACGACAGTGGTGAGGCTCGTTAATAAGAACAATGAGTCTGCTTATAGAAAGGAAGTACAAGGGCTGACACTATGGTGTAAAGAAAGTAATCTTACACTTAACAGCAAAAAACTAAAGAACTTATAATTGACTTCAGGAGGAAGAGAGATGTACATTTACCATTGTACATAAATGGTGAGGAGGTGGAGAGGGTTGGCAGTTTTAAATTTCTGGGCGTTTATATCTTGGAGGACCTCTCATGAATGCTAACATGCTTGTAAAATGGCACAGAAGAGGCTGTACTTCCTGAGAATGCTCAGGAAGATAAATCTACTGTAGTAGACAGTATCTACTACTGTCCTACTACCGCAGCACCATTGAGTGTCCTGACATACTGCATTTTTGTATGGTATGGGAGCAGCTCTGTAGTGGACAAAAAAGCTCTACAGAGAATCATTAAAACTGCCCAGAATATCATTGGACTCCAGCTACCAGCCCTGGATGATATCTTCACAGCTCACTGTTTGAGGAAGTTGCACAACATCCTCAGAGATTCTTCCCATCCTGCTTACAATCTTTATGAACTGTTGCCTTCTGGCAGAAGATACAGAACAATTAAAACTCAGACCACACGTTTTCTGAATAGTTTTTATCTCAGAGCTATAATTGCACTTAACAATGAACTTAATACCACCATCAGTGAGCTGTTGGACAGTATTACATGATCTGTTGTGTGGATGCTTGTGTGTTTTTAGGAGGCAAGGAATTTTGGCGGGTGGGGAGGTATTTGGGGATTGTCGTGTGTGTGTGCATGTTGAGTCTGGTGTCTGGGTGTTATGTGAATTTTGTTGTATGTATACTGTGTATATACATACGATGACAATAAAGAATTCAATTCAATTCAATTATTGTTATGATTATTATTACTCTGTTCCTTTGCATGTATACTGAGAGCTTTTGCACCAGAGACTGTGTATCCAATCATATAAACCAAATAAATTTATTGTATTGTATTGTATTGTATTTTATCCTATCCTATCCTATCCTATCCTATCCTATCCTGTCCTGTCCTGTCCTGTCCTGTCCTGTCCTGTCCTGTCCTGTGCTTTATGATTTGTCAGTGATGCAATTGATCATTTATCCTTCAGAGCCATCTGTGAAGTTTGAGAGTGAATTGTATTTGGAAGAATAAACTTCCAAAGAATAAACTGTACTGCAATAGATAATCAATTATATTTTTTTCTCTGTAGAAATCTTCACTTGTAGAGCTTGGGCATAATAGTTGAAGTTTAAATTCTTAAAATTGTTTGAAAACTGAACTGTAGTTTTCAAAAGAAAGAAATATAAAAGAAGCCAGGTCAAGTAAAAAGGATAGGGCTTTTCTTTAGATGTGACAGAAGATGCTCTCAGGGTGTCACATAATTCAACATGGAGCAGAAGAGGCAACAGCTAGAAGAACAATGAGGCAGAAGTTCCATAGTGCAGATTAAAACCTGGGAAAGATCCTGAGGCCGCTGAAGCCAAAGAAAGAATCAGCAAAAGGAGTCAGAAAAATGGAAAGTTCAGCCCTGGAGTATAGTTGGTGGGAATGAAAGTCCAGATGGCTCAGCTGGTTCAATAACTAAACACAAGTGTATATGCTTTCTGATAGTTCTGCTGTTTTTTAAATCATTCTTTGTGATTCACTGTGGATTTCATACTCAAGACACCAACTGCTAAGCATCAAGCAATATTTCTTCGATGGGCAAATGTAGAAGATACTGGAGACGAAGAAGGGGTAAGTGAGCAGGAATTTTGAATGGACTAAGGAAAAGTGGGATAAAGACCACTCTCTCTCTAATTAATGTATATTTACTCACTAATAAGATGGATGAAATACTTCTTTAAATAGATACAGCTCTGATTTTTACAACTCAGGTTTGAGAGAAAACTACTGCGACGTATCTCCACAATCCCCATCTCAGACACACAAACAACAACTGCTACAACTGACCTCATCCCATTGGGCCCACCACCTCTGGTGATTACAGAAAGTGAGATGCAAGGTCTATTTCACAGACAAAAGCCAGAAAAAGCACTGGACCCAGACAAGATAACTCCTTCTTGCTTAAAAGCTGATCAACTGGCCCCCATCTTCAACCAAATCTTTAATAAATCACTGGAGATGTGCTATGTTCCTTCTTAATTCAAACACTCTACTTCATCCCAATGCCGAAGAAACCCTCCATCAAGGAACTGAATAACTTCAGACCGGTTGCTTTAACATCTGTAGTTATGAAAACCTTTGAAAGGCTAGTGCTGGCCCATCTGAAAACCATCATGGATTTGGTGTTAGACCTCTTGCAATTTGCCTACCAAGCAAATAGATCAACAGATGATGCTGTTAATAATAAGTTAATAATAAGTCAAAAGAGTCATTAAACTATATGTACCAATAGTAACCCCAAAGCCAGAAAAAACCAATTACCCATAACAATAAGGAAGCTCCAAGAAAAAAAATCTCTTTGGTGAAAAAACAAAACTGGCTATGTAGCTAACTTTAAAAGATGCAACAAAACTTTATACCATCAGATAAAGGCAGAATGCACCAATTACTACTACAAACATGAGGAAAAACTGTTACACACAAAATCCACCTGCACCTTCTATAATTTTGTAAATACCAAACTTAAACACTCAAAAACCATGCCACCCCTAAAAGTGCCTAATGGGAAAGACTATAATGATGAAGCCGTTAAAGCCAATATTTTCAACACGTTCTTCAGTTCAGTCTTTGTCAATAGCAATGGCTCATGCCCCACATTTCCTAATTGTACCACAACTAATTGCAGCAATCTGCTACATATCGATTTTACAGAAGATATTGTTTAAAAGGCACTGTGCAAACTAAAACCATCTCTACCTATTGGCCCTGATGGATTATATGCCTTCTTCTTGAAAAAGCTTTCCACTGCCATAGCTGAACCACTAAGCACAATCTATGAGATATCTTTTATAACCAGCTCTTTGCCCAACTTATGATCATTAGTCACAGTTATTCCTATCTTCAAAAAGGGAAATCCCAGCCTAGCTGAAAATTACAGACCAATCTCATTATGTTGTGTCACTGCAAAGTCGTGGAATCAATTATTAGCCAATCCATTACCCTCCACTTAGAGACAAACAACCTACAAACCCAAACAGTTTGGACATTAATACAATTGAGTGAGTCCACAGGTATTTCACGAGAAGAGTACTCAACTCCTCTGCTTGCAATAGAATATCTTATGCTACCAGGCTCGAAATTTTGGGCCTGGACAACCTAGAACTATTCCGCCTACAGTCTCATCTAAGCTTAATACACAAAATTGCTTGCTACAATGTCCTACCTGTCAATGACTATTTCCGCTTCAACCGCAATAATGCATGGGCAAACAATAGATACAAACTCAAAGTAAACCACTCCAAACTCGAATGCAGAAAATATGACTTCAGCAACAGAGTGGTCAATGCCTGGAACTCACTACCTGACTTTGTTGTTACATCATCAAACCCACAAAACTTTAATCTTAAAATGTCTGCCATGGACCATTCCTAAGAGGTCTGTGCATAAGCGCACCAGCATGCCTACCGTCCCTGTCCTACTGTTCCCATTTATCCATTTATTCGTACTCATTTATTATGTATATACTTATAGCTGTTTATACTTATATGTTTATATGTTATGTTCATACTTAAACTTGTTTTCTCATACATGCTTGACAAACAAACAAACAAATAAATAAATATGACTCTGCACTACATCCTACAACATCTTGAATCTCCAAAGACCTATGCACGGATCCTCTTTGTAGACTTCAGCTCAGCATTCAATACCATCATTCCATATATTCTTTTAACTAAACTAAATCAGCTAGCTGTACCTGACCACACTTGTAAATGGATCATAAGCTTCCTAACAGACAGGAAGCAGCAGGTGAAGCTAGGCAAAATCACATCATATACATGTACAATTAGCACAGCCCCCCCCCCAGGTATGTGTGCTCTCTCCACTTCTCTTCTCTCCATGTACCAATGACTGCATCTCAAAAGATCCCTCTGTTAAAGTATTGAAGTTTGCAGATGATACAACAGTGATTGGTCTCATTTGAGACAATAATGAATCTGCATACAGACGGGAGGTTGAACAACTAGGCTTGTGGTACAACTGGAACAATCTTGAACGAAACACACTCAAAACCGTAAAAATGGTGGTAGATTTTAGGGGAAACCCTCTTATACTACCACGTCTTACAATACTAGACAACACAGTATCAACAGTAGAGACTTTCAAGTTTCTAGGTTCTATCATATCTCAAGACTTAAAATGGACATCCAATATCAAAAACATCATCAAAAAAGCACAACAAAGAATGTTCTTTCTGTGCCAACTCGGAAAGCTCAAACTGCCCAAAGAGCTGCTGATTCAGTTCTACAGAGGAATTATTGAGCCTGTCATCTGTACTTCTATAACGGTCTGGTTTGGCTTTGCCACCAAACAAGACAGACATGGATAATTAGAACTTTAGAAAAAACAATTGCTACCAACCTGCCTTCACCTATTGAGGACCTGTATATTGCATGAGTCAAAAAGAGGGCTGTGAAAATATGTACAGACCCCTCCCATCCTGGACATAAATTGCTCCAACTTCTATCCTCAAACTGACGTTATAGGGCACTGCACACCAGAACAACTAGACATAAGGAAAGTTTTTTCCTGAATACCATCACTCTACTAAGCAACTAATTCCCACAATGCTGTCAAACTATTTACTAAGACTGTATTACTGTTATTCCTCTACTACTAGATTATGGTATAACTTCCTAGTACCTATCTTCTCCCACTTATGACTATAACCTTGTTGCTCGTATCTCTATGGTTTATATTGTTTTATTTGTTTTCTAGTATGATTTGATTGCTTATTTAGTAACCTATAACTATTACTAAGTGTTGTATGTTATTATTCTTGATGAATTTTTTTAAAATTTTTATATACGCTGAGAGAATACGCACCAAAGACAAATTCCTTGTGTGTCCGATCACACTTGGCCAATAAATAATTCTATTCTATTCTATGTTAAGAAAATATTACTGTTCCTATAAAAGTGCTGAAAAAAAGTAAGAAAAACTAGATTCCAGGCATTTGTTTTATAAAGTAAGGAATAGAAAGTTGTTGCTATAATTATATTTGTCCATATTTGTGTATAATTAGATTTGTATATATATTTATGCTTGGCCAACACACATACACACTCTATCCACAAAAATTCTTTGCACCAAATACATTTTGTTCTTAGTTTGTATAGCAATAAACTTGGCTTTTTTCTAATCTGTGTTTATTTTCCAACAATGTATTACAGTGCTTATTGTTCTTTCTCAGAGCCAGTTCCAGTTGGTTTTGGAGGGAGGGGGAAGCTTGTGTTTTCAAACCCTTATTTGTAAGGTGCTTTAAATCCTGATTCTATATTTCCCTCATGTTTAACATTTACATGAAACCATTGGAATAGCCAACTGTCAATTTGGAGATCTGTCAATATGCATATGATATCCAATTGTTGATTTTGATCCTCAGTTGGCAAATAAATGTTGTCAGTCATCCATCCCGGTCTCTGGAGGTGGTGGTTCTGGATGGGAAAAAAAATATTCAGGCTCAGTTTTGCCAAATCTGTCAGGCTGTGTTTTTTTGTGGGGGAGGCAGCTTACCAGATCTGGGGACCTTACATCTTTATACTTGGATATGTACTTCCACTCAGGATAGTGCAAAACCTTGGCATCTTTTTGAATTCATAGCTCCTGCTCATAGAACACATGGCATCCGGCAGCTGAGGCCAAGAGACCATTACACAGCTTTATCTGGTGTGCCAACTGTGCCCAATCTGTATCAGGAGAAGTCTCAGATAGTTATTCCTACCCAGCCAACTCATGACTGTACTATTGCAATGTTCGCTACACGGGATTGCCTTTGAAGACCATTATGAAATTACAACTGATCCAGAATAAAGTAGTACAGAAAGAATTCAGCATGCTTCACTATACACATATGATTCCACTACTCCATGAGGTACACTGGTTACTTGTGGGCTTCCAGTACAATTCAAGATACTTGTTATTATATATATACATCATAATATAAGGTGAAATTATATAAGGAACTACGTACTTTCCATGATTTCGGCCATCCAGTAAGTTCACTTACTACTGTGTTTTTAGCCAACATGCATGGCTCTTTTAAAAATTTCTCTCCTCCGCTAAGAGACCCTTACATATCTATCCCATCTTGAAAAGACAAATCATATGAATGGAATATTGTATTATTAGCAAGTAGTGGAATTTTTCAGCCAGCATTTGACATCCCATAATATCAAGCACAAGGAACCAGATGAACTAATCAAAATTGCTCTTTTATCTATTTACAAGAATCTCACTAGACTGAATGCATTCTTTTGGGAAGCAAGCTAAGGGCTTCAAGTATTTGGAGGATGTCAAATCTGTGTTGCTTCCTGCCCTGCAAGGCCACTAAGTTTATCAATCATTTCACTCCTTCTTTCACTCTAGCTCAGGGGTGGCGAACAAGTTTGACACAAAGAGCCACAATTTCAAACTGTGCGAGTCAGAGAGCCACACCACGCTCGCTGGCTCGTGCAGTTGTTTCCGAGGGATGGGAGGCGGGATGACGCAGCCGGGCGGACTACGCGCTCGGAAATCTCTCCTCAGAGATCCCTCCTCAGAAGCAGCATAACAAAATCCAAACTTGGCAAAGAGCCACAGTATACAAAATAATATAATATAATAATATAATAATAATATAAGAGGCAAAGAGTTCATTTTGGAGTATGCTCGCATGCATGGATATTCCATCATATCTACATTGACATGGGTTTTTGCTTTTTTGAGGTAGTTAGGGCCTTGGTGGTGCAGGCTGTTAATAGCCTAGCACTTAGTTCCAGGTGCCTGTAATTATTGCAGGCTCAATCCCACCAGGCTCAAGGTTGACTCAGCCTTCCATCCTCTTGGGTAGGTAAACTGAGGACCCAAGATTGTTGGGGCAATAAGCTGACTTTGTAAAATGCCGCTTAGTAATAAGCAGGCATATACAATGGAAGGAAGGCTATTGCTGAGCACACTGGGTTGTATCCCAAAAATTGTAAGCCGCTGAGTCTCCGGAGAAGGGTGGGATATAAATATGAATTTAAAAAAAAGCTGTACACAGGTTTCTCTA
The DNA here is from genome assembly GCA_009733165.1 of Naja naja. Lineage (NCBI taxonomy): Eukaryota > Metazoa > Chordata > Lepidosauria > Squamata > Elapidae > Naja > Naja naja. Next base: position 82,405,111 of record CM019155.1, on the reverse strand, counting down.
TGAATAGAATAGAATTCTTTATTGGCCAAGTGTGATTGGACACACAAGGAATTTGTCTTGGTGTATATGCTCTCAGTGTACATAAAAGAAAAGATACATTCATCGAGAGTCAAGAATCATAAGGTACAACACTTAATAATAGTCATAGAGTACAATAAGCAATCCAATCATACTAGGAAACAGTCAATAAAAATAGTTAGGATACAAGCAATGAAGTTTCAGTCATACAGTCATAAGTGGGAGGAGATGGGTGAAAGGATGGGAGGATTGATACTAATAGTAATGCAGACTTAGTAAATAGTTTGACAGTGTTGAGGGAATTATTTGTTTAGCTGAGTGATGGTGTTCGGGGGAAAACTGTTCTTGTGTCTAGTTGTTCTACTGTTCAGTGTTCTGCAGTGTTGTTTTGAGGGTAGGAGTTGAAACAGTTTATGTCCAGGATGAAGGGGTCTGTAAATATTTTCACTGCCCTCTTTCTGACTTGTGCAGTATTCAGGTCCTCAATGGAAGGTAGGTTGGTAGTAATTGTTTTTTCTGCAGTCCTAATTACTCTCTGAAGTCTGTGTTTGTCTTGTTGGGTTGCAGAACCGAATCAGACAGTTATAGAGGTGCAGATGACAGACTCAATAATTCCTCTCTAGAACTGTATCAGCAGCTCCTTGGGCAGTTTGAGCTTTCTGAGTTAGCATAGAAAGAACATACTTTCTTGTGATTTTTTTATGATGTTTTTGATGTTAGGCGTCCATTTTAGGTCTTGTGATATGATAGAACCTAGAAATTTGAAGGTCTCTACTGTTGATACTGTGTTGTCTAGTACTGTAAGAGGCGGTAGTATGGGAGTGGTTCTCCTAAAGTCTACCACCATTTCTACGGTTTTGAGTGTGTTCAGTTCCAGATTGTTATGGTCACACCACGAGGCAAGTTGTACAACCTCCCGTCTGTATGCGGATTCATCGTTGTCTCAAATGAGACCAATCACTGTTGCATCATTTGCAAATTTCAGTATTTTAACAGATGGATCATTTGAGATGCAGTCATTGGTGTATAGGGAGAAGTGGAGAGAGCACACAGCCTTGGGGGTGCTGTGCTAATTGTATAGGTATCAGATGTGAGTCTGCCAAGCTTCACCTACTGCCTCCTGTCTGTTAGGAAGCTTATGATCCACTTACAAGTGTGTTCAGATACCACTAACTGGTTCAGTTTAGTTAAAAGAATGTCTGAAATGATGATATTGAATGCTGAACTAAAGAGGACCCTTGCGTAGGTCTTTGGAGATTCAAAGTTGTAGGATGTAGTGCAGAGCCATATTAACAGCATTATCTGTCGATCTATTTGCTCGGTTTGCAAATTGCATGGGATCCATGATGGTTTTCAGGTAGGACAGCACTAGCCTTTCAAAGGTTTTTTATAACTACAGATGTTAGAGCAACTGGTCTGTAGTCATTCAGTTCAGATGGAGGGCTTCTTTGGCACTGGGATGATAGTAGAGCATTTGAAGCAAGAAGGAACATAGCACATCTCTAGTGATTTATTGAAGATGGGGTGAAGAGGGGGGCCAGTTGGTCAGCATAAAATTTTAAGCAAGAAGGGGTTATCTTGTCTGGGTCTGGTCCTTTTCCTGGCTTTTGTCTGTGAAATAGATCCTGCAGTTCTTTTTCTGTGATCACCAGAGATAGTGAACCCAATGGGTTGGGGTCAATTGTGGGAGGTTTGGCTGTTGTTAGTGTATTTGAGATGGGGGTTGTGGAGATAGGTGGCAGTAGTTTCCTTTCAAACCTACAGTGAAACACATTCAGGTCATCTGCTGGAAAGGAGGTTTGTTGTAGCCGGTGATGTGACTGACATTCTTACTTATGCAAAAATCTGCATAAGGCTTCTTTAGTGCAAATATCTGTACAAAGGTAAATGTAATGACCTGGAGTGTAACACAAATGTATCAAAATCCAAAATGTAAATAAATGTCCTTTAATGCCTCCAACTTGGCCCCACTGTTCAATAATTCTCAGTTGGAGATAAAACATATTCAAAAATAGTCTTCAAAAGAAAGCAATACAGTCTGAACTTAATGAGTAGATAGAGGTGAAATAAAAAAATCAAACAAACTATAATGACAAAATTTCCACAACGGACCAGGATAAGTAATTACCAAATTCAAGGAGATAACAAGGCACAGTCTGTTGGAAGGACGCCAACCAAGATAACTTCAGCCCAAAATAAAACATGCTTTGCTTCTGGCGACGCTGTGTTGTAATAGTCTCTCTTATATACTAGTCTCCCCAGCTGCAACCAATGAGGACCCCATGGCCGCTTCCTCTCTCATAAGCCAAGTTGTTTTCTTCTCCGTTCCTCCCTGCATGTCCTAGGATGAAGAGGGGATGGGACTGGTTCTTCCTCCTCTGGGGAAGGGCCAGCCTCTGCCCTTCCCCAGCCTCCTCCACAACCTCTGGAGCCACACCTCCACTCCCTGTTGGCTGTTCCTCCTCTCCCTCAGAGTCCGATTCTACCAAGGGCATGACAGTAAATTTCTATCAATAGGGAGAACAATGTATTAAATTTTCCAAAGATAAAATAATGATGTTAAGCTGCACATTAAATTATAATGGCAAGGGACTGAGGTTCATATGTAATATACAGTGTAGCCTACCCCTCTCCATTTCTTCACCCCAACGTGACCTAGTTCTCAATGAAACTGCATTAATCTGCAGATCATATCACACAGCAATTATGATGCAGCTGGGATCTGTAGACTCCTTTTTCCTATAGCAAATTATTTGACAATAATCAGTTTCCCCTTTATTTGATTCCAACCAACCAGACTGCCCATTGGTTTAACTTGGAAAGGAACATAAGATGGCTTTTTGTTCCAGTTAAGACTTGCTTGAGGAATAAGGCCTTTCTGAGCTGTGGTAAGTGTCCATATCCTTTGTTTTTCTTTGAACTTAATTTCTGGTTTGTTTCTTTTTTTGTATTTTATTTTTGTACTTTCATTTTGAACTACTCTTTGACAATTGATGTCCCCCTATGGCTCAGTTTTTGTCTCAACTCCCACTGCTGATCAAATTTCCGTCTGATAAGAAGGAACTCAGATCTACTGAAGATGTACTTTCAAGTCACGTGGAAAATATCTCAAAGTAAGAATAAGAAGATGAAAGCTAGATATTGTTAAACAGTAAAGAATCAACGGACTTTACTGTTAGCTCAGAAGAATCTTGTAATACAATACAATCAAAGTGCTACCAAGACAGCAGTGAAATTCTTTCTTGAATATCTGAAACGCAATATTCACAAATGAGACAGCAGACAATAAATAGAAAAAACTATGGTTAGCACAGTATGTGTCATAAAATGAAATTCATAAATCATTATGAATTACAATAAATTCTGTACTATACTACTACAATTTTTCTAATTTAAGTCCTATAAAATGGATATATAAATTGATACATAAAGAAACCTGTTAGATTCTGGACTGAGTGAAGAAGCAGATGCTGATCTTTGACTTCAAGCTCTTTATTTATGTAACAACAATAAGAACAACCCAGCAACTGCCTGTTTGACAGCTTGCCCTTTTATAGGGAGATGTCAGATGGCTCAGCCAATCAGGATAAACTATTTTTCCTGCCATAATGGCGGACCTGAGTGAAGCCTTAATTCCTTGGCTTCACTCCTTCATTTGAATATTCAACACCCCTCCCCACCTAGACAGGGCACTAAGCAATCATTTAGCGACTTGGATAACATAGTCATGCAGTTAGGCAGGGCAGCGGTGAGCTTGCTCCGACCTGCTCAATTTAGTTGGAGCGGTGGCAGCAGCCTGATCAGTGAGTTCTGTTGCTGCTCTGGAGTCAGCCAATGGAATCGCCTAAAACTTGGCCCTGGGCATGGCTGACTCGCTTGGAACTGGTTGTCTGCTGGCTCTCCACTGGATCCCCTGTTCTCTAGGTACGTGTGCCTGTTGCTTATTTGGGTTTTCATCTACTGATGGTGGGATTTTGGGCTGTTGCTAATTTCTAAAGGGGCTTTTTGTGTTATTTCTGATTGCTGGTGGATTGAAGTTCCCAACCAGCCATGGAGTTGGTCGATGTGCCTTCTCCACAGTCTACCCTCCCCTAGCTCTACCCTGTATGAATGAGGCCCTGTACCACCTTGGCAGGGACCCAGAGAGCACCCCCAGCATAGTTGTGGGCATACACCTAGTCCCTTATGCTGAATGACCAGAGCTGGCTGGTCAAACTGGAGGTGCTTTTGCTGCATAGTTAGGGTAGCTGATCAAGCTCCGTTCTGAGCTGGCAACCCACTAATAGTTCTGCTGGGCTTCAGTTTGTGGTGGCACTAGGGGTTATGTGCTGGACTGGTAGGAATTTGCCAATCCTTGTTTGCCAGTCCCCTGAGCCCATTTGGGATAATGCTTCTTTTGCTGATTGCACCATTCTTTCCACCTGACCATTACTGGCTGGATGGAATGGCGTGACCAGGGCATGGCAGATTCCTTGCTCTGCCAAGAAGAGCTTGAACTGTACTGCTGTGAATTGTGGCCCATTGTCTGAGACTAATACATCTGGTAGGCCATGTGTTGAAAATAGCCTTCTCAATACAATACAATACAGTCTTTATTGATTAGCCCTTGGGTCATATCAAAGTGCAAAGTTCCAGCAATAAATTCTTCTCAATACCCTAATTACTGCCTCAGCTGTTGTTGAAGACATGAGTATTATTTCTAGCCACTTTGAGTATGCAGTATGACCATAAATGTATGGCCCTGAAATGGCTCAGCAAAATCTACATGCATCCTTGACCAGGATGCTTTTGGTGTCTCCCATTCATGCACTGTGGCAAACGGGGTGCTGGTCTGAATTCCAGACATGGCTTATATGTGGCAACCCACTCTGCTATTTCCCTGTCCATATTTGGCCACCACATGTAACTTCTGGTCAGTGCTTTCATCCTGACTTGCCAGGATGCCCCACATGTAGAACCTCTAATATTGGTTTCCTTAATTTTGGGCATACAATTACCCGATCCCCCCACAGCAGACAACTCTTTTATTTATTTATTTATTTATTTTATTTATTAAATTTATATCCCACCTCACTTCCCCCAATGGGGAACTCGAGGCATGCATAAAAGGATAAAAGCAATTTCTATACAATATAAAAACAAAAACTCATTCATACCAATCCAAAACATACACGAGGGAAGAGCAAGGTCTCAATGCCATGCCCTCTGACAAAGCCAGGTCTTAACGGCTTTGTGGAAGGCAAGTAGATTTGGGATGGTTCTAATCTCTGCGGGGAGCATATTCCAAAGGGATGGCACCACTACAAAGAAGGCCCTAGCCCGTGGACCCACCAGCCGACATTGCCTGGCCGATGGTATCCAGAGCAAGCCGTCCCTGTGAGATCTAACTGGGCGCTGGGAGGCATAAGGTCGCAGAAGGCGGTCTTGCAAGTATCCCACTCCTAAGTCATGAAAGGCTTTAAAAGTTGTCACTAGCACCTTGAATTGCACCCAGAAGACCACCGGTAACCAGTGTAGCTTGCAGAGGATAGATGTTATATGGGCACGCCTAGGTGCACCCATGATCACTGCGCATTTTGCACCAGCTGAAGTCTCCGAGTGCTCTTCAAGGGCAGCCCCATGTAGAGCGCATTGCAGTAGTCCAATCGAGAGGTGATAAGGGCATGAGCAACCATGTGTAGAGCCCCCCAGTCCAGGAAGGGTCGCAACTGGCGCAACCTGTGCAAAGGTCCCTCTGGTCACAGCCATAAGATGGTGGTCAAATTGTAGCTGTGGATCCAGAAGGACTCCCAAGTTGCAGGCTCGTTCTGAGGGGAGCAATTTCTCTCCCCAGTACCAAAGTTGGATAATCAACTGAACCCCGAGGGGGCAAGACCCATAGCCACTCAGTCTTGTCAGGGTTGAGTCTGAGCCAATTAGTCCCCAACCAGATCCTCACATCCTCCAGGCACTGGGACATCACCTCAATGGCCTCACTTGATTGACCGGGGACAGAGATGCCAAATGGGTATCATCAGCGCTGGTGATACCCACCCCTGTCGACGGATGATCTCACCCAGCGGTTTCATGTAGATATTAAAGAGGAGGGGGGAAGAGGATGGAACCCTGAGGAACCCCGCATGGCAGGGCCCTAGGGCTCACTCTGCCCCCACACCAACACCGACTGAGTCCGGTCAGACAGGTAGGAGGAGAACCACTGTAAAACAGTGCCTCCCACTCCCAGCCCCTGAGCTGGCTCAGAAGGATACCATGATCGATGGTATCGAAAGCTGAGAGGTCAAGAAGCACCAGAATGGAGGAAGACCCCCATCCCGGCCCACCAGAGATCATCCACTAGTGCGATCAAAGCCGTCTCCGTGCTGTACCCAGGCCTGAACCCAGATTTCAAGGGATCCAGATAATCCGCTTCATTCAAGGCCCAAGAAGCTGGAGCCACCACAACAACCTTCCCAAAAGGGAAGGTTGGAGACAGGATGAAAGTTATTTAACACAGCCGGGTCCAGGGAAGGCTTCTTGAGGAGGAGCCTAACCACTTTTGCGATGAGAGCTCATGTTGCAGAGTGTGAAATGGCTGTAAGTCCATGTCAACTGACCCCTCTGGCCACCCACTCCACACCCAGTTTAGTATTTGAGTCAAGGTTTTATCTTTGCCTGAGTGTCTCACTATTTCAGCCACTGTTATGGGGCCGGAAGCTAGCTCCTCAATGTGAAGAATGGGTGCAATGGGGGTGGGGTCTTCCACAATCGCTGAAAGTGGGCATTGGCTGTGGGCATCTGTGGGTCTCAAGGTCTTGGCTGGTCGGTGACTTAGCTGGTACTGGTAGGCTGCCAGGAATATTGTCCATCATGTCATGTGTGGTGATAAAATGTTTGGTGTTAGGCAGTTCCCAGCAAGCAGGCTTAGTAGTGGTTTATGGTAAGTCACTAGTTTGAATTTCCAGCATATAAGTACTCATGTTTTTTTTTTACTCCCGCCACTGCAGCCAGTGCCCTCTTGTCCAGCTGGCTGTAGTTCCATTTGGCTGCCAATAGTGTCCTGGAATAGAATGCAATCGGGGCTGAGGTTGGCCCTGATGACAATCAGGAAGGCCTCGTATGTTAGGATGACAGACAAAGTCTCATTATATTGCATCAGGATGCTCTTTGATGATAAAAGTTTTTTAACTGCGGTGAATGTGGCAGCTTCCCTTTGGCCACAGGTCCATCTTGCCCCTTTATCCAGAAGTTGGTGCAGTGGCTTGGCCACTGTTGCCTTCTGTTGTAAACATACTATAGAAATTTAATAGTCTCAGGAAAACCTGGAGTTCTGTCTGGTTCCTGGGCGTGGGAGCTTATTTAATAGCTCTGACCTTGTCTTTAATGAGGTGTATTCCCAAGCCATCAATCAAATAATCCAAAAACTTGACCCAGGACACCACTATTGGACACTTCTCCTGTTTGACCTTTAGACCAACTTCCTGGAACCTACTAAGGACCATTCTTAGTCAGCCAAGGAATTCTTTACAGTTGGAGGCAGATATCAGGACATCATTGAAATATGGCACAACCCCTGGAATACTTTGTAAAAGGTGTTCCATGAGGCATTGAAGTAGTCCTGGTGCCACTCACACCAAATTGCAATTGGCGGCATTTAAAGCCCCCCCTGTGGGTTACAATAGTCTGTGCTTCCACAGTTGCTTCGTCCACCAGTAGTTGCTGGTATACCTGTGCCAAATCTAATTTTGTGAAAGTTTTTTCTTTGCCCAGGGAGTGTAATAAATGCTGTATGACAATCACTGGATAAGTGCTCTGCTGTAAGGCCTTGTTGATCATACATTTATAGTCTGAGAAGATGCGGATTGAGCCATCCCATTTGATGTGGTCTACCGGCTCCAGAACCACCTGGGCAATAAGCTTATTTATCTGTCTATTTTGGGTCTCAATGCAGAAGGGGACCCTATGTGGCTTCATTCTTATAGAGGCAATTTTGGGGTCGAGGTTGAAGGAGATGGGTGTCCCCATATGCTTGCCCAAACTCCCATTGAAAAAGTCAATGAACTCTTTGATCAGCTGCTCAGTGCTGTCATCTCAGATGGTGTGGATGCCAGTCACCTCCAGGCCTAGAGATGCAAACCAGTCTAAACCAAGCAGGCTTGGCAGGGCACCGTTGACTACTGTCAGCTGCAAGGGTCTGCTAAACTCTTTGAATTGTATTTGAAAGGTCCCTCTCCCTATGACAGAGATATGGTTCTTTTGATAGTCTTTCAGCTGAATGTGTTGGTACTTCAGCTGTTTTTTCACGATCACTGGCACTACTTTCTTGATTGTCACCCAGGACACGATTGTTTACCCAGTGTCCAATTCCATAGTACATGGTGAATCCTCAATGAGGACCGTGGCACAGATTTTTCTTGCGCGCGGTGAACTTGCTTGTCCAATGGTCATTTGGTATGTGTTTTTGGGCTCTGTGAAGTGTCCTTCTCCCTGCTGGAGTTTCCGGGGTTGTGCCTTTCGGGGACCCATCTTGTAGATCAGCTGCTTTGTGCAGTATGCGGCAGGTTGACTGTCATGGCAGACCCTTGCCAAGTTCCCCTTCTAATCAAATGTCTGGAAAATGGCATCTTTGAACTTACATGCTGCTCTGGGGTGGTTGCCCCAGCATCCTGTACATATAGTCTGTTTTTCTTCTGCTCTGGGGGTTGTCTTCTTCTTTGTCAAATGGAGATGGCAAACCTCATCTTCCTCCTCAGACGATTCTTCATGCTCGGTGCTTTCTTGGAGCACGGTGACAACTCTGCGTGAAATTGATGGGTACTAGACTTTTGAATCACCTTTGTGAAGAATGATTGAAATATGGTTTTATATGGAAAGATCTATAAACCTCAACTTCTATAGATGTCTTCCATATGGTAGCAAATAATTCTGGGAATTGTAATTTTAACAGATCTACAGAGTACCAATTTGCAAAAAAGCTATTTTAGAATCAACTGTCAACCTAAATGTTATGAGAAATAAGTTTTGTACCCTTTTAAAACACTAAGTGTAACATTGAGTAGAACATTTCCAATTACTTCCAGGCCTTTATGAAACTAAAGTGAAAGGTCATGAAGTTCATTTGTATGCAAAAAAATAAAAGTAGTCTCTCTCTCTCTCTCTCTCTCTCTCTCTCTCTCATTCCACCTGCCTCCCTCCCCCCTCTCCCCCTCTCCCTCTCCCTGCCTCTTTCCCTTCCTCCGATAAGCTTTTGATATAATTAGCTATGCAGTGAGATAGGTAATTGGTCAACTTCTATGTATTACTTTTACCAGAACTTATTATTTATTTACTTATTAAATTTATATGCACTCTTTTCACTGCTAAGGCAACTTAAAAATGATAAATCTAGAAACAATTAATATTAATAAAAGGAGCAAAGATCAAGAAGATGGAAGACATGGGGTAATTTTTTTTCTTATCCCATCAGTTATCTCCAACAAAGAACACTTCAATTAAATCCCCAAACCAAATAGCAAACCTGGTTTTAAGTCCCGTCTAGAAGAATGTTTCATAGGGTGGGAAGTTCACAGCAAAAAAGATTCTTCTCCTTAATCCCATTTCTTCATTTATACTGACATTTAGCAAAGCTGAAAAGAATTATTTTCATAAATCATACATCTAGTAGATAAACCTCCCTTCCCCAGGATCTGTTGCTGATATGGTTATCAAGGTAACTTCTGGGGCACTAAATAACAGCTCCAAGATAAATGACAGCTTTCAGCTGCTTTATGTGATCAATCATATCAGTGCTAACCTGGCAGTAGTTTTATGTTGCAAGTTGCTTGGCTAGGATGACTAGAATAAGGTTTTATCTGAATTTTTCAGATGATGCCTGTTAATCCATGGCTGACTGAATTGGGCAACAATTCAGCATCAAAGGCTTGGCCAGGAAGATAATTATACTGGCATCAGAAAAAGAGCTGGAAGATAATAGATTTTGTGATAGTACAACAAACTGTTTCTGCTCATTAATTCATAAGCAAGTTAACATTGCTTTTAATGGTGACAGAAAATCCAAACAATCATGAATATAAAATTGTCCCACATGGTGGTTTTCAGCAGAAAAGAGGGAAGCTATACTGTATTCTGTGTTCTTTTGCCAACACAGTTCACACTCTGGTCCTAAGATTACTGTTGTGATATGAAAGAAAGATTTACACATAACATTTATTAAATATGGCCTGCATGGTATAGGTAGTCCTTAACTTATGACCATAATTGAGCTCAAAATTTATATTGCTAAGTGAGACAGTTGTTACATGAGTTTTGCCCCATTTTACCACCTTTCTTGCTACAGTGAGAAGAAATAGTATGCTGTATGCTGAGCTCACTGCAGTTATTAAGTTAGTAATATAGTTGTTAAGTGAATCTGGCTTCCCCATTAACTTTGCTTGTGAGAAGCTCACAAAAAGTCATCCCATGACCCCAGGAAATTGCAACCATCAAAAATATGAGTTAGCTGCGACATCCGGTTTGAGCCTCGTCAGAGACGGACTGAAATCCTGACTGTGCACGGTTTCAATCCATGCTCGCCGCTGGAGCACCCCGAGCCGGCTGGCTTTGGGGTTAAAACCACCCCATAGAGGTGGTGAAGAGGGGGGAGTCACCAGTAGGGTTGAGGAGAGCCGCATCTCTCCTCCCCAGCTTTGGGAAAGGCGGTTGCAGCGGTGGCCAGAAATGGCCACCTCAAAGAAGAACTCGAACGGATAAGATCATGCAGGAGGAAGTTTGAAGGAGAAAGTTTGACAGACCAGGCTTGTCACTGAAAACATCCATCTAAGGTACCTGGAATCTGAACAGTAAAAAATAATACCATTTCTAAAAAGACTTTAAAAGCGGTGAAGGAAAGTGAAAGGAAAAAGAACTGGCTTTTTTCTTCTTCTCTAGTGTTGGCAGTTTTAAACGGTTTGGAATATTAAGAAAAGATTGGCACAAGAAATGGATATTAATCCACTTTGACATTAATAGGCTGTTGTCAGCTGAAAATAAAGTGTCAAAGGGATAAAGATTTTTGAAAAACTTTAAAGAATCTTTTTATAAAGAGAGAGAAAGAAAGAAAATAGAGGAAGAAGAAGAGTAAAAGGAGGGTGGAGTCTGGAAATGGAGGATGCCACCTGGACTTAAATAGCACTGAGAGTGGAATTGTAACAAGATTTGAAAAGAATACATTGTAACTGAAACTTTGTTGCAAGCCTACAAAGCCCCCGAAAAGTGAAAAAAGAAGTAAGAAATAGCTTTGGACTTTTGGAGGATTCCTGGAATCTTGGACAGAGGATCCTAGTGAAGTGGATTAAAACTAACTGGGGGTTGCTTTAAAAAAAATCCTTTTCAAAATGTCATCATCTTTTGAAGAATTAAAAATGCTACTTAAAGATTATAAAGAAGAGGCACAATTGATAGAAATGGAGATCCTGAAATATAGAAAACAACAGGAAGCACTGGCTGAACAAGAAGGGCAGGACAAAGAAGAAGCCATTTTTAATGATCAAATAACTTTAAGCTTGGTTAAGAAAAAGGGGAAGGAGAAAAAGGGGAAAAGAGGAAAGAGAGTTAAAAATCTAAGATTTGAAGCAACAATCAAAAAACCGTATAATCTGAAAAGTAACGATAATACTGTAAGGAATCAGAAGGGAGGATTACAGAAGGGAGAATTAGATAGAAAAGGGAACAAAAAGGGAAGGGAAGAGAAGGGGGGATGGAAAAGAAAAGAAGTTACAAAAGATTGAATCAAGATGTACAGCAACAAGGAAAGTATACAAGACTTAAAGGGATAAATTCATTTTGGCATAGAGATAATGGTTAACTTAATTTAAAGAGAGGATTCTGCAAGGGTACATGAGATAAATATGGTTATATTAGAAATGGAAAGAAGTTAGAAAATGTTTTAGATGATCAAAGTGATGTGTATTTTTTAATAAGTAAATGAGGTAAAGAGGATAAGAGAATAAGGCTTTTAATAATTTAAAAAGGAAGTATAAAAACTAAAAGAAGTATGGAATGTTTTAATATTGTTTTGTTGTTGAAATATAGTGATATGGATGTTAAATGGTAACAAAATGGAAATATTTTAAATAGAAATGAATGAATAAGATGGTTATTAATATTAATGGCTGAACTGAATTTGAATAGAAATAATTACCTTAGTTACTATTGTTATATATATGCACATTTTCTTTTTTTCTTTGTTAAGAATTTAATGGGTATTTGTAAAGGAATGTACCAAGCAGAATCTGAATGATAATAGTTAGATGTTATAAAATAGAGGTGAAACAGAGGCAATAACTGTAAAGGTGAAATTTAAATGTTAAATAATAATTGGAATAGATAACAATTAAAAGAGATAGAGGTGTTATCCTCCAGATTAGCAATCACAGGGCAAAATATGTTTTACAAGATAGTATAAAATTGTAAACAAGGCAGATAAAAGTGTAAAAATATTGATTGGAAAGATATTGAAAATTGGAAAAAGAAATGTAATTAAATTTAGGGAATGAAATAATTGAAATAAGATTATAGAAGGTAGAGAAAGGGGAAAAAATTATGGAAAGAAATAGTGAAAATTGTTATGACAAATGGATTAGAACATATAAGATGAGTGAGCAATTGAATTTATATCTGTATGGAGAAGTGATGGCTCGGGAGCATACCGTTCTCAAAAAGGAATTTTTATGGGTTTTTTTTTTTGCTTTTTTTATATTTGTTTGTGTGCACTTGTTTGTCGGGAATGGTTCTGGGATGATAATATGAATTGTTATAAGATAAATTAATTTAAAAATATGGAATATTCTACATATGAGAATATATAAAAATAATTGTAGTTGAAGAGGATGGAGAAGACGTACAAAAAGAGTTGTAACCTACCCACATACTGTATGTTTTGTCTGTGTATGTTTGTCTAAAAATAATAAAAATCTTTGGAAAAAAAATGAGTTAGCTGCCAAGCATCTGAATTTTGATCACATGACCATGGGGATGCTGCATTGGTTTTAAGTATGGAAAACAGTCATAAGTCACTTACTTCAATGCCATTGTAACTTTGAATGGTCACTAAACAGATCGTTGAAAATCAAAGACTATTTCTTTTAGAAATCATCCCCCCGCCGTCCCCTGAACTATTTTATCGCATTCCTGTTGATCTCTACAAAAGCCGTATTGTTCTAAGTCTTTTTTATATCTTGTCCGAATTTGTATGTATGGCCTCTAATCTATCTCTATCCCTTGGGCCTTTAACTCTTGATTTGATTTCAGTTCCCCTTGCTCATCCAATAACTCTGTATATGTTACTATCTTTTTAAAATCCAATACATTGGGGTAAATCATTGCCTCCGTAGTTGATAGCCAGATTGGGATTTTCATATAATGGTTCTTTTTAATTTTCTCCCAGATATATAGCAGGACGTCACTCACTTGATGTCTCTGGAAAGTGTAGTTTGTTTTTGCCCTCCCAGATAAATGCGTGTCAACCAAGGTGTAGGTCATGGCCCTCTATTGTTAGTACTTTTTTATTCTTTAAAATATCCAATCTTTAAGCCATATCACAGCTGCTGCATAATAGTAAAGTTCCCAATCTGGGAGTCCGAAACTATTTCTACTATCCTGCAAAAGCTTTAATTTTATTCAGGGTTTCTTCCCTAGCCAAATGAATTTTGTTATTGCTTTATTTAATTCTTCAAACAATTTTCTTCCTAATTTTATTGGTTCTATTGGAAGAGGAACAGAATTTTAGGTAATATGTTCATTTTGATAGTGGCAATTTTTTCCAATTAATGATAGTTGTAGTTTTGCCCAATTATCCAAATCTTTTTGTATTTGTTGTAATAATTTATTATAGTTGTCCTCTTTTATAGAGGAGCATTTTGCTGTCAGCCATATTCCAAGGTACTTCACTTTTTTAGCTGTTTGAATCCCCAATTTCTCCTCCAATTCTTCTTTCTGACTCATAGTAAGATTCTTAGTTATTATCTTTGTTTTGCCTTTATTTATTTTAAAACCTGCTACTTTGCCAACTTTTCTATTTCTTGTATTAATATCATTCATGTCTCTAATGGATCTTCTATAATAAACACCAAATCATCTGCAAATGCTTGTACCTTGTATTCTTCCTTTTTAATTCTCAATCCTTTTATTTCTTGCATTTGTCTAATATGTGTCAGTAGTACCTCTACTGATAGAATAAATAGAAGTGGGGATAGTGGGCATCCCTGTCTTACTCCTTTAGTTATATTAAATTTATCTGTTGTTTCTCTATTTAGTATTATTTTTGCTGTTTGTGTAGTATATATTGCCCTAGTCACCCCTATAAATTTTTCTCCAAAGTTCATCATATTCAATTGATTAATAAAGCATTGCCAATGTAGGTTACCAAATACTTTTTCTGCATCCACAATATCAACACCACTTGCTATTTGGGGTAAGCCTCATAGTATTCCAACACATCCATTATCATTCTTGTATTATTCCTTAGATGTCTTTTTGGTAAAAACCCATTTTGATCAGGGTGAATGGTTTCATTTAATATTTTTTTTACTCTATTTGCAATTATTGTAACAAATAATTTATAATCCGCATTTAATAATGAATTTGGCCTATAGTTTTTAATCTGCTGATCATCTGAATTCTCTTTTAACATAAGCATAATATATGCCTCTGTCCATGAGTAATCTTGCTTGTTCTAGTGCTTCATTATATAGGTCCAACATTAATATCTCCAATGGCTCTTGAATTTCTTTGTAGAGTTCTGCTGGGATTCCAGTTTTATTATTATTATTTTTTTAATTTTCTCCATCTCAATCATCATGATTTTGTCGTTCAACATTCCCGTGTTATATCTTCTCATTTCCCTTGTTATATCTTCTCATTTAAGTATTGCTTAATACTTTCTTCCAAAATATCTCCTGGCTGTACAGTTTTTAAAAAGTTTTGGGGCAATGCTTTTTTTCCGTTCTATCTGATGGTAAAGAATCCCATTCACGTCTTGCAGCTATTGTATTAATTTTTTCTCTTTCTCCTTCTTCAATTTGTACACCAGCCATCTTCCTGGTTTATTTGCGTATTCAAAATATTTTTTTTTGCCAATCTAAGGTTCAGTGCCATTTCTTCTTGTAACATTAAATTTATTTTATGTTTAACCACATCTCTTTCTCCTTTAATTTTCTCATTTTGGGTTTCTTTTTGCATTGTGGATTCCAATTCTTTGAGTTTTCCCTGCAATATCATTTGTTGTTTCTTCTTTTCTTTGTTCTTTCGTGCCACATAAGCTATTGTTAGACCCCAAATGTAGGCTTTTGTTGTATCCCATAGATTTTGTAGTATTGTTTGTTCTTTCACATTTTCATTAAAAATATTTCCAATTCTTTTTCCAACATTTGCACTTTTTTTCTTTCAAAATCCTCTGATTTAGAGTCCACCTCCCTCTCTTTTTTCATTCTTTCCATTTCACTTTTATAGGGTTGTGATCTGCCCAAGTATTCATCAATATCTCTATTTTGTCTATATCCCTTCCCAATTCTGGATCCATCCACACCAATGTCTATTCTTGATCAAGAATTGTGGGGATTCGAAAAAAGGTATATTGTCTTTCCTGCAGGTTTAGATCTCTCCATGTATCTTTTAATTTAGCTCTTGTGCCATTTTAAAGAATGTATTTGGCAATATTCTCCTCTTCTCCTTCTCCTTCTCCTTCTTTTGCTTATATAATCTTTCTTAATATCTGCCACTGCATTAAAGTCTCCTATTAAGCATACATTCTCCTGTTCAGACTATTATTTTCTAGTGTAGTTTGCAATAAAATTCTTTCTGATTTGTATTTGGTAAATTACCGCCAACAACATTTTTTTTTGGCTTGTTGTTATTTCTATTAATAAGATTCTTTCTTCTTCATCCACATAGATCTGTTTTGGTTTCAGCCATTCTTTTATATATACTGCTATGCTCCTCTTCTTTTTTTGTGTCAAAGCCAAGTGGAGTTTCCCTATTTTAGGGAATTCTAAGATGCCACCATGTTGTTTCTTAATGTGGACTTCTTGTAAGCAAATAATATCCATATTCCGTTTTTGAAGTTTTGTCAATGTTTGTTTTCTCTTGGCCAGAGGAGTTCATTCCATTTATATTGATTGATAATAGCCTAATTTCTTCTTCCATTTTATTGTTTATATATAGTTCTCATTCCTCTCCTTGCCCTTATCTCTCTTTGCAATCTCGTCTTCACACCTTCTCCGTCCTGGTGTTCCATGTCTGACTGTTCTCTTCCTTTTTGATCTAACTCCTTTTCTTCTGATTGTTGGTCTTCTTGGCTTTTGCTTTCTGTATCTTCCCTGCTATCTTGTTCTTCATCTATAGCTAGATAGTGTTCATAGAATTTTTGCGCCTTATCCAAAGTGTCATTTCTATTTCTAGCCTTCAAGTGCTATAAATTTGTGCTTTTCAGTCTTCATAATTTCCAGTTTACACCTTCCCAATTGTCCAGATTTTAAAGTCTTATTTATCTTTTCTTCTTTTTCTTTTTCCCTTCTATAGCTTTTCTTCTTTTGCTTCATAGGATGATCTGTCATGTGATGTTAATAACCCAAATCCACCTTAGCCCACCAGATTTCTTCAAATCTTTCAAATCCACTTTTTAATGCACAATTCCATTATTAATGTTTAGTTTAATTTGCCTTATGGATCTTCAAAAAGCTCGGTGAATATTTCCCAGCATCCAAATCACCTACTAAGATAAAGTCAAGGTCAAGTAGCCTTCCAGGTGTTATTTACTTTCTCTCCTTTCTCACTTTTGTTTGAGTTTTACATGTTACAGTAATCTTCTTCTTCCAGTAGATGGCTCTCCTGGTCCCAATTCCAGCATTTAACAGAGCGTAAAGTCAAAAGCAGTTTTTGTAATCCAATCAGGGGGGTTAAAAACAGAGTTTAGAAAAGCAATTTCTCCCAATAGTCACTTTTCAGAATGTTATTTAGCTTTTCCAGACTTTCTATGTTTTAAATCATCCTTTAGGTATTTCTTTTACTTCTAGGTCTTTAATCATTAATCTTCCTTTTTAGTTTTTAATCTTTAATCTTTCTCCATAAATCCAATCACTGCTTTCTTTATGTTAGGAGGTCATTTTTTGGAACTTTTTACTTGGGTTAAATCTCTAAGGTAACAGTTGGAAGTTATCTCACTCAGTTTCACTGCTCTATCCACACACCACTCCAGCACAAGATCTTAGTGACCCAGTTGTCCCAGCTTGTGACTGACCAAAATGGTCTTTGTCCCTGCTGCCATTTGGGAGGGCTTTCTTCAGATCAATGAGGAAATTGCAGTTTCCTCGTGATCACCACCTCTCCAGGGTGGCTTAATCCTGTAGGGTCTCCCAGCAAGCAGTTGCTGACTGCATTTCATGGAGCCCAGCAGAGCTCCTCTATTTTCCAGCTGTTCTCGTTATGTCAACCGTAAGTCCATTGAATTAAAATTTCTTGTTTGTCATTCTTGCTTTCTGGATCATGCCTGCAGTATAGGCCTTAGCAAATGCCAAACACCTTTTTATTTGAAATGTCTCAATAATAGTATTAGTTGCTATTACTTTTACCCTAAAATTTTTATGAAATCAAGAATCTCTGTTAGTCTATGATCCCCAAGAGAAAAAAATAATTAGTTAAAATGAGAAATTCAGAAACCTAAGCCTAATGACCACCAAAACTATTTGAATGTTCTCTTCCATCACTTCTATTTACATGTTCACTGACCACTTATCTCTTTCAATCTACCAATCAAGAGACAATAGAGTGGAACATCTTTTTCTGAAACTATAGTTAGGAACCACAACCTTATACTTTATGCCTTCCTCATACACTGTGCATGGCCAGTGCCAACATCATTATCAGTGTCATTGTGGGAACCTGTTTGCTTAAAGCACTAAGTCAGAAAGCTGGAGCTTCCAAGTTTCAATTCTGCTGTAGGACAGAGTGAAATTTGTCTAATAAGTATTGATAAACAATTAGAAATTTTTGAAAGCTAAGAAGTGACTTTAACCAGAGGTACTAGTTGTGCCTCCGCATACCCAGAAGTAACACTTGTTTAATACTTGACAGCAGAGTTAGAAGAGTTAACCAAACATTGGTTGACCACAATGTTTCATATATATATATAGATCAGCTGGAAGGCTGTGGCTTTGACACTCAGCTAAGACACCTTGCAAATGACCTGTTAACTGGAATTAAGAAAAGTGATATGATATTTAGCTTGAGCAATGCTTAGGGGCATCCCTCCAGAGTTGAGCAAAGTTCAAATACACCCAGGGGTAGTAAATTTATATGACAATGAAGTAGGATTAACTAATTAATTGAGTATTATGGGATAGCTTTGATTTCTGATGCACTTTTTGGGTGTGAAACTCAGAGTTGTTCTCTTTTGCATCTATACAGAAATCAAAAAGTTTTGTTTTTCCTTGGTCCTGTGTGGCTTCTTAACATCATACCCATATCTAGGCAGCCTACACTGCCTTAAATATGACTTTCAATCAGTCACTCTCTCAGTACAACTCATCTCACAGGGTTGTTGTTGTGAGGAAAATAAGAGCAGAAAAAAGCATTTGATATATTAACCATCTAGGGTTATTTATCAAAATAATAAGGCAGAAAAAATAATAAAATAACATAAAAGCTACTTTTGTTCCAAGTCTAGGTATCTGAGGATAATATTTTTTTTCTTGTACAGAACATAACTGGGGTAAAAAAAAGGCAGCAAGGGAAATCTGGGCATTGATGACTAATTTTGAACTGTATTTTACATTTTTAGTACCAACAGCTGTGCCATGAGATTACCATGGAAATTTTAAAAAGAATTGCAGTATATTTTCCTGTCAAACATTTGATGAGTATTTGAAAAGATGTATAGCACTAAATAATGTCAAAATGTATTTCTCTTTCACTTCTCAGCTTCCCTCAATTCATTCATTCATCCATGAAATGTATTAGAAAAAATTCCTACTATGATTATAATATTTTATTATATATTATTCACCTGCAGAATAATAACAATCATAATGGATTACAGAGCACATGTTACAAATTTGATGGGCATAGGAATGGAATACCACTTGATGTTACAATCAAAACAGGCCTGGTCTCCACTGTTTTTCTTCTAATTCCTTCCATTTTATTTAGTTATTTGCTCAATTATATCATAAAAATATAGAAAGTTCCCAGCAGCACAATATAAAAAATAGCAATTAAATAGGCTAAACTCATAAAAACTGCAATAGTTTAATCAAGCCAGGTACTACTATTACTACTCATTCCCTAGGAGGTCTCTATAATAACAGATGGATAACAATGTTGGAATTGTGAATTCCCAAAGGGTCCTGACTGGCTGAAGCTAGAATCAAATATTGGACATTTATCTGATCCATCAGAGAATATCTGTGTTTGTAAGATCAAAACAAAGTTTAAACTTTTCTTTTTTCCTTTCATAAAAGCTCAGGTGAATAAGGTTTAACAAAAAAAGGAGAGGAGTTGTATCTGGGCAGTGGGGCGGAAAGAATGAAAATCAATATATAGATAAAATATATAAATAATTTTCTAGACTGACCAACCATCCCTATAGCTCAGAGGAAATTCAGTATGTGCCAAGAGATCAATGGCTGTTCACATTTCAGAAGGCCAGTACTACATCAGGTAGACCTGATAACACAATGAATATAAGGTTTTAGACAATCTGGTCAGGAAAATAGCTTTTCTGGCAATACTCAATGCTGATAAAAACATGTATGGCAAATTCACACATATTCGTACCGCTGCATTGCTTATATATCTGGCAGCACCTAGATATAAAAGCTTCATACAGAAGGCTTCATCCACATTTATGCTTAAGTATTTGATCTTTTGGGGCAGCTCAGTTTTTTTTAAATCACATCTAGCTAAAATAAATAATGTAAACCAACAAGAAGGAAGTGGGATATATAACTGATGTACATTTACAAGAAAGTTGACAATGAAATAAGATTAGTAAGAATTTTGATATAGGATAGCTTCAATGAGGTAATTTCAAGACAGAAGTGACATTTTTCCAATCCTTCACATTGGAAGACAAGAGCCAACATTGGATTTCAGAAGCCTCATATCATATTAGGTAGGGACTATACAGATGAAATGAACACTTAATGGGAAGTATTGGCAGCTTATACAGTTTATTGACTTGACATTTTGAGATTACAACCAGTGGTGGTTCTGCCAGTTTGGACAAATCGGTGTTAAAAATTCTGGCTGGCCCCACCAACTCTGCCCCACCCCGCCCAGTTACTCCTCATCTCATCTGCTTGCCTGGCATAGCTGCTGCTGCTCTGCGTCTGGCTCCCTGGCTTGCCTTGACCACATGGTCTCTGAGGGCTGTATCCCATGTGGCACTGAGCTGCCCTGATCTGCCTGGGTGAGTGACTGCAAGCAGCAAGGCCTGAATCCCGGCCTAACTGCCTCCCACATGGCCCAGCGTGCTAGCCTGCCACTGCCACCTCATTGCCTGCCTGATGGCAAGCAATGGATGCTTCAGAGACAGATTTCCTACATACCATTCCAAGCCCCTTCTCTTCCCCTTCACCCTTGGGCTGAGAAAATAAAAGCCCATCTAAAGATCACGAAGAATTGGACCACGGGGAGAAAAGGCGCACTGATCTCTGTCTCCCTCTAGGACTGGCCTTGGAAAAGCCTACCCTCAAGGCTCATGCAGAAACCCAACATTTTTAAGAATTAGAACCACAGGGAAGAAAGGCACACTGAGGCCACTGGCTGGCTTGTTAAGGCATGTAATATGTTGTTGCTAAGCTCTAGCGTTTCTTGCACGAGTGCTGGAAGAAAGGGAGTCCAATTGTGAGGGCAGTTTTTTCCAAGGCTGACCTGAAAGGCAGCAGCATGTGCCATGTGATCTTTGAGGCAGTTCCCTAAAGGTAATCATGTTGTGGCGAAATACCAAAGTGAATGCCAAAGTTTAAGTGTGCAGGAGCAAAGTGCAACTTGCTTTTGTGCTACCCATTCTGGGGGGGGCTTGCACCAGCTGGTGGCACCCAAGGCATGGTCTAGGCCCATTGGCAATGACAAAGAAGCATGCACAGAGTGGGCCACCTGTTCACCCACCCATCAGACAGGCTGGCCTGAAAGTGCATTCCCCATTGTGAGTAGCAGGATCTGAGGCAGAGGGTAGGGCGAATGGGCAGCAGAGGGGAGGGCAGATAGCTGGCAGAAGCTGAGAGCTGGGCCACCCATGCCTTCAATGGTGACCTGCACCCAGAGTATCCCCTCAGCTTGTCCTAAGAAAAAGTAAAAAGGCCCTGATCTTTCTACAGGGGAAAGGAAGGTTTTATCGGTGCAGGAGCATCACTTGAGCATGTCCCTCACCACCCGTCTCCACCCATTTGTGGCAGAGCAACTTCTCCCTCACTGGGTATTAGCCAAGTGGAAGCAGTAAAATCAGTCTTATTCCTTTGCTAAAACTGCCATTTCCTTCTTCACATGGCTTCATCCAGCTGCCGAGAGGGAGAGGGAGAAGCAGCTGAAGTACCCCTAATATTTTCTCTGCATTGCCCACAACTGGCTGCTTTTTGTGATTCCAAGTCCTTTGTGGGCAGCTCTGCGCCAGCCACAGTCCCCTTCATGTTGGCTCAAGAAGAAGGGAAATGGGGAGGAGCAACTGCTGCTGGTGGCAGATGTTTTTAAACATAATAACTGCAGTAAGATTGTATGCACAAATATGGAAAGATTTGATGTTACCCACAAGGGAGAAATGGTTGGTGAAAATGATGCTGAGATGGCTAAATTGTTTGATCAGAGAAAAGACAATATCTACACTTCTTGCTGATTGGAAACCTCTAATTGTCTGTTGCAAACTGCCCTGAATCAGTTAGGTGAGATGGGCAGTACAAAAAACAAACAATGAAATGAAATGGCAATCCCTGATTAAAGAAACATGGAAGAAAATTACTCTATTGTTATTGGATAGGTACTACAGTATGAGTATGTATCTGAGCTAATGATTCAGGAATTTAATCATTTGAGACCAAGAGCCACATGCAACATATAGGTCATGATGACCCACCTATGACACAGAAGATTGTCTTATATTTGATAGGACAGTCAGCCATTTTCTTACCTCTGAGTCATTGAAATATTTATTTATAGGCACATGGTATATAAGTTCACCTTAGCTATAAAAATTCACTGAGTAACGTAGAGTTCCCTCACCAGTTGTTGTTGAGTAAATGAGAGGCCATTATGAATTCTATTAGTTTCTACTGCATGAAAGAGAATATCAACCTAATAAAGAATATCAATAATAGTATATCTATTAATGTAATAGTATACATGAAGGCTGTATTCACATTTATGCCAAGATATAACAGTCATAATTTACTTAATTTACATTATTTACTTCACCATCAACACATCACTTGAGCATGTCCCTCACCACCCGTCTCCACCCATTTGTGGCAGAGCAACTTCTCCCTCACTGGGTATTAGCCAAGTGGAAGCAGTAAAATCAGTCTTATTCCTTTGCTAAAACTGCCATTTCCTTCTTCACATGGCTTCATCCAGCTGCCGAGAGGGAGAGGGAGAAGCAGCTGAAGTACCCCTAATATTTTCTCTGCATTGCCCACAACTGGCTGCTTTTTGTGATTCCAAGTCCTTTGTGGGCAGCTCTGCCAGCCACAGTCCCCTTCATGTTGGCTCAAGAAGAAGGAAATGGGGAGGAGCAACTGCTGCTGGTGGCAGATGTTTTAAACATAATAACTGCAGTAAGATTGTATGCACAAATATGGAAAGATTTGATGTTACCCACAAGGGAGAAATGGTTGGTGAAAATGATGCTGAGATGGCTAAATTGTTTGATCAGAGAAAAGACAATATCTACACTTCTTGCTGATTGGAAACCTCTAATTGTCTGTTGCAAACTGCCCTGAATCAGTTAGGTGAGATGGGCAGTACAAAAAACAAACAATGAAATGAAATGGCAATCCCTGATTAAAGAAACATGGAAGAAAATTACTCTATTGTTATTGGATAGGTACTACAGTATGAGTATGTATCTGAGCTAATGATTCAGGAATTTAATCATTTGAGACCAAGAGCCACATGCAACATATAGGTCATGATGACCCACCTATGACACAGAAGATTGTCTTATATTTGATAGGACAGTCAGCCATTTTCTTACCTCTGAGTCATTGAAATATTTATTTATAGGCACATGGTATATAAGTTCACCTTAGCTATAAAAACTCACTGAGTAACGTAGAGTTCCCTCACCAGTTGTTGTTGAGTAAATGAGAGGCCATTATGAATTCTATTAGTTTCTACTGCATGAAAGAGAATATCAACCTAATAAAGAATATCAATAATAGTATATCTATTAATGTAATAGTATACATGAAGGCTGTATTCACATTTATGCCAAGATATAACAGTCATAATTTACTTAATTTACATTATTTACTTCACCATCAACACATTTTGATTCTTCTATTTAAATTCTATTTGCAAAGAGAATAATAATATTTTGACTGCATTTTGTTTTTAAAAATATTCTATAATATTTTTTGAATTGGCTATGAGATAATAGATAATACAAGAACTCTTTTTTAATGAATACTGACTATGTTTTATATATACACATAAAAACAGTTTAAATTGTTCTGAGAGATAACTGGATAAAAATCTGCAGATGTCAGATATAAAATCACACTAAGAATTTGATTATGTATTTCTGCATTCTAAGAAACAAAAATATATACCATTAAAAATGGGGGCTTTAAAGATTTCAAATCAAAATCTAGTACTAGTGGCATTAGCTCACTGTTTTCTGTTTTCCTCTATAGATATTCATATTGCAGAACACCTCGGAGAAATATCCAGTGCATTTTGTCTATTTATTGTCTATTTACCAATAATCTTCTCATATTAAAATAGACTACACATTTATGGAGGCTATTTCAAAAATAAGACACTTTAGTTTCTTTGCATATACATAAAATTAATGAGTAAATTTCCTCAAGACAGTATCAATTGTGTAAATCTGCTTTAGAAAACTCAAGCTTTCTGCTTCTCCTCCCCATGAATCCATGCACCGTTTCAGCAACATTTGAAATTGAAATCGTAAAATGTGCAAATACTCTTACAAAAGGGAATTGCTATCTTTTTGAAGATCTAAATAATGTTAGAGAAGCTTAAGTTCTAAACTGCACAGAAAACAAACATAATGCTTCAGAAAGGTGATGCTCTTTCAAGAAAGAGTGGGATAAAAGTTCACTTTTACTCGATTAATGTCAACAGAAATGCTATTTTTGAATATCTAAAGAAGGATATTCATGAGGATCAACATGGGGTATTACCTAAAAGACAATGTTAGAAATACATTGAATATCCTGTAATATTTGGAGCAACAAAATGAAGAACAAGCCACACTGATTTTCTAGAGGCAGATAAAGCCTTGATCATTTAACTGAGCTTTCTTGTTCAAGATATTAGAAGACATGAGTTTTGGAGATAACTTCATAAAATTGATAAGATCTAGTTATACTTCACAGAAAGATGAAATAATCGTTATTTTGGAATTAGGAGGATACAATCTGATATTTGGAAGACAATGATATTTATGGTAGGATGAAATCAAGGTTAATGTGGATTTTTAAAAGAATTATGTGAGATTTGCCAAACAAATAGTCCTTGAATTATGACCACAATTGGCTCCAGAATTTTGGTCAGACATCATGATGGTCATCAAGTGAATGCTTACATTATCAACTTGCTCAATAACTTCAATCCCAGGTCTCCCCATTGTTTTTTTACTATTTAATGAGCAAAGGCAAAAGTTATGCAACATAACTGATTTTTAGATATCCAAAATTTCCGGTGGAGAAGTTGGAGAAATCTGTTTTTTCTCCACTTTATATAGGAATCAAATAGTGGCTGTTAAATAGCTCAATTCCTATGTCAAACAATTGTTTTCAAATAGAAGGTTTTTGTAGCTAGAAGTATGCTGAACCTTAACAAGAACCTGAAAGAGCCCATGAGAAACACTTACAGAGCAGATGATTGTGTTGATCTGCTAACGCTTGTTTAAATGTGTTAATAATAGCTACTTTGGTGGAGCTGTAAATAGCTTCTGATTCTGCTTGTTTTGCTATTTCACATTGGGACCCTGCCAGTGGTGGTAAGGTTGAATTATAGGCCTGGTATCAGAAGAGCATAAAATGAATTGTTGCTCATCATCTACCACTGGTTCATTTTGAAGCGACAGTCTTTGCTTTGATGGGACAATATTTTTAGTTATTTTCAGTATATATATATATTCTTCCTTCTCCCAGGAGAACGAAGCTGAAGACACCAGCCTGAAGATGACGGATGAGATTTCGTCGAAACGTTGCCAAGGTATTCTCAATCTTACACGGGACAAGACCCGAATACACCAAGACCTACATATATATATATATATATATATATATATATATATATGTGTGTGTGTGTGTGTGTGTGTAGGTCTTGGTGTATTCGGGTCTTGTCCCGTGTAAGATTGAATCATCCCCAGAGAAAAATCATATAGATGCCCTAAGCTCTATGGCCTCCCCAAGATACACAAAGAAGGAACACCACTCAGACCCATAGTCAGCTCCATAGGCTCACCTCTACAGAACCTTGCCAAATTTCTCGCCAAACAACTCCAGCCCTACACAGAATCCATCACCTCACACGTACAAAACTCTTTCCACTTCATAGAAACAATAAAGAAACAAAACCTACAACCCAGCGACCTACTTGTGAGCTTCGATGTCATATCCCTCTTCACTCAAGTACCTATTAAAGAAGCCTTGACAGCTATCCAAAACAAATACAACCCCCCTAAGCACATCCTAGATCTGACCAACCATTGCCTTTCTAACATGTACTTCATCCACAATGGACAAAGATATAAACAGATAGAAGGAGCACCTATGGGATCACCCCTCTCACCCGTCATCGCTAACCTATACATGGAACATTTTGAAACCAATGCTCTAGACAAATCTGAATACAAACCCAAACTCTGGCTTAGATATGTAGATGACACTTTCGTAATTTGGCCACATGGGAAAGAAAAACTGGACAACTTCCTCACACATCTCAACAGCCTACACCCCAAAATACAATTTACCATGGAAACAGAAACCAACAACCAACTTCCGTTCCTGGACGTCCTAATTTACAAAACCCAATGGCTCCCTAGGACACACCATCTACCAGAAAAAGACACACACTAACCGCTACTTAAATGCACAATCCCATCACCACCCTGCACAGATCAACTCCATAGCCAAGACCCTCATCTCCAGAACCAAACGCCTAGCTGACAAAGACCACTTGAGAACAGAATTACACACCCTCACTAACGCATTAATGTCCAATGGATTCCAAAGAAGCACAATCACTAACCTAATCCGAAGGAAACTCCCCCAAAACCAAGACACAGAACAGGACAATGGCATTGCCCTCCTCCCTTACATCAAAGGCACCACAGATAAAATCAGCAAAATTTTCCACAAACACAATATCAGGACAGCCTTTGGCACTGACCAAAAATAGCCAACATCTTAAGAAACCCCAAAGACAAAATCCAGCTAGAAAACCAAGGAGTTTATAAAATACCATGCAAAATTTGCCCAGCCACATACATTGGACAAACCAACAGGAGAATAAATGCACGCATCGCAGAACACAAGAACGCAGTCAGAAAAGAAGAAAAAACTTCCTCCCTTTTCCAGCACCTTAAAGCCACAGGACATGAAATTGATTTTGAGGGATCCAAACTTATCTCTAATACTGAACACTTCAACAAGAGAATAATTATATATATATATATATAATTACATTTATATGCCACCCTTCTCCGAAGACTCAGGGCAGCTTACAATTTTTGGGATACAACCCAGTGTGCTTAGCAATAGCCTTCATTCCATTGTATATGCCTGCTTATTACTAAGCGGCATTTTTACAAAGTCAGCTTATTGCCCCCAACTATCTTGGGTCCTCAATTTACCTACCCTGAGAGGATGGAAGGCTGAGTCAACCTTGAGCCTGGTGGGATTCGAGCCTACAGTAATTGTAGGCAGCTGGAGCTTTAATGCAGGCATTAACAGCCTGAGCCACCAAGGCCCTTTTAAATTGTTGTGCTAATGCTATTAGAGGCCCATATCAATAATATGCCCAAAGCATCAATTGAATTCGGTAAAGTCAAGTCCACAACAATGAGGCCACCATTACAATTGTCTGGCACCTAACTATCTCAACAGAAGTATCAAAACATTAATGTCACAATGAAAAAATTCAAAACTGCCCATTTTCTTTGGCTCTAGTACACTCTTGATATACAGTCTTTTGTTCTCCCATCCCCTTTTTATATGCACAGTTACAGATACAACATATGTCATCAAGGCTTCAGTGTTACAGCCTTAACTATTATTTTGACTTTTTTGCTCATTCTTATGTGGAAAATCATGCATCATATACAACTTTCCTATTAAGCATCATTGTTATCTTTGGGATACAGTTGAAGAATCACTATTCCTTTCTTCTATTTGCTGATCTATTTCTTCTTTTTGATTGTAGTGAATATGGCACTGATTGTTATCCTTGCCTCTGTTTCCTCTACTCTCTTTTGATATCTTCTCTAATATCAACATTTAAAATTCAAGTTCCTTAAGGTTTGTCCTGATTGGACTTCTGGTTGTTCTTCTGTCATGTCGTAGCAGAATCTGCAATCGTGTGTGGTTTCATTCTGTGCTTGCTTGTTGGAGGGTCCCGATTGGGACCAGAACCACCCTGGAGGGGTAGTGAAGAAAGGGGGACCACTTGGAGGGTTGAGGGTAGCTGCATCTCCCCTCCCTGATAAGATAAACACCCTCCAATGACAAGTTGCAGCAGTGGTCCAAAATGGCCACATGAAGATGGGAGGCAGTCTGGGAAACTAAGACTGTCCTGGAGCAGTGGAGTTGTGAGTGGTGTGTGAATCAGGCAATGCATATGGACATTAAGGTACCCTGGAATTAAGAAATAAAGAACTATTTTTGATGAAAGTATGTAAAAGTGGCAACCAGAGAAAGTGAGAAGAAAATTTGAATTTATGAAATTGGCTTTGAATATTGAAATGAATTAATTTGGAGGTGGAAAATTTAGAGGAAAATGTTTGATTACAAAAGGCTTGGAAATTAAACTGGATTATTATTGGACTTTTGGCACTAAATGGGCATAAGTAAATGCTGGAATTGAACGTGTTAAAAAGAAGTAATAGCTAATAACTGGAATTAGCTAAATTAATAAAAGTTTAAAAAGGGAAAAGCGAAAAGAAAGGGTGGAACATAGAAACAGAACTGAGAGCACCACCTAATGGTACAGGAAAAATTTCAGTGACTCTTTAAAAAGTGCTTGGTCTTTCTAAAATTGGAATTTAAAAGGAAATAAGAGGAACTCCACTATAATAAAATTAAAAACCCTGAAAAGTGAAATACTAGAATACTACGAGGGAAAAAGATACGTGATTGCCTTCGATTAGTTGGTGATTTTGAAAAGAAATTAACAGAAGGAACCTGGAAACAAAGACTTATGGACATTGATTGTTGAAATTAAATATAAAAGATGCTGGTTGAAATAAACTACTGGACATTTGGACTGGATATAATTATTAAAGAAGGGGGGAGAAAAAGCGTACAAAATGGGAGAATTATGTGCGGTAATGAGACTGGAATTACAATATATGATGGAAATGATGAAAGAAAACATGGAAATATACAGTATTATTCTACAAAAATTAGAAATGGCAATTCAGATTGAAGAAGAACAAAGAGAACCAGAGGGGAAGAGTTAAACAAAGAGGAAACCAGCTTTAAAGAACAAATGGAACAACGGACATTAAAACGGGGAGAGAATTAAAGTTAAAAATTTGAGGTTTGATGTGATAACTAAAGGGGGAATTGTTTGGAAAGCTAAACAAAGGAAAAGGAAACAGCAGAAGAGGAAATTACAGAGGAAAGATTGAAAGAGGGAGGGGGACAAAATAAATTAGGACCGGAAAATGAAGGGAGGCAGAAAGCAAACAAGAATGAAAAGAAATTATATAGTCTGGAGAATGAGAGACAATGGGTAGAAGAAGAATAGGGAGGGAGATTCTGCAAGGTAATTTGTTGCATTATATAAAAATAAGGATTTAAAAATAGATAAGACTGGAACCGACATTTTTCTTCTTTTTTTCTTTAAGGATTATTGTTAAACAGGATATAGATTTTATTGAAAAAGATATGGAAAGGGCCTTGGTGGCTCAGGCTGTTAAATGCCTGCACTTAAGTTCCAGCTGCCTACAATTACTGTAGGCTCGAATCCCACCAGGCTCAAGGTTGACTCAGCCTTCCATCCTCTCGGGGTAGGTAAATTGAGGACCCAAGATTGTTGGGGGCAATAAGCTGACTTTGTAAAAATGCCGCTTAGTAATAAGCAGGCATATACAATGGAATGAAGGCTATTGCTGAGCACACTGGGTTGTATCCCAAAAAATTGTAAGCCACCCTGAGTCCTCAGAGAAGGGTGGCATATAAATGTAATTAAAAAAAAATAGGGAATTTATTATAAGAATATTAATTGATATTTAATAAAGCAATGAATAAAATTAAAATGAATTATGAGAATTATAATGGAAAGATTAATATCAGGTTCTACAATTAATTGAATAGATTAATATTTTATATTTTAGCTGATATTATAGCCATTGAGGAACCTGATAAAATATATATTATATATGCATATGTGATATGTAGTAGGAGAATATTGTTAGCAGTGTAGAATGTCGTAATTAAAAAATGACTATACTACGGTAAATTTTTACAATGAATTAAAGGGAATAAATTGAAGGAATGTATAAGGTAAATAAGTGGCAAATTCTAATTGACATAAAGGGGACAATTTTTTGAATTATTAGAATAAGGATAAAATTTATTGAAAATGAATGGTATAACAGTATGTGATAAAATTGCAAATGTGACTGATAAAAGCAATATGTGTAATGAATATAGAAATGAAATAAGAATCTTACATAATATTGTAAAATAAGATATGAGAATATTTTAAGAAATATGAAATAAGTTAAGATACGAACTGGAATTGGATAAAACAAGTGTAATGAATTTAATATGTGAGAATATTTAAAGGAAAATAGAATATGTATTAATGTGATATGAAATTGAATAAGAAAGATGAATATGTAACTATGATCATGTTTGCATTGAAATGTAAAAACTTGGAACCACACTGTTTGCCAATAGATGTTTTTTAAAATATAAAAATAAAAAAAAGGTTTGTCCTGATTTAAGTTTATTCATGTTACTCTTTAAAAGTGTTGCTATACATTGATTATAATATTTATTTATTTCTTGGATTTCTAAGCCGTCCCATCTCCCCAAGGACTTATATTAGTGACTTATCCTCCGTTGTGTTTGGAAGAATAATTTTTTCTCCACCCCACAACCAGGGGTGAGATTCGTCCGGTTCTGTCCGGTTCTATAGAACCGGATCTTAGGGTTCCCGGTAGTTCAGAGAACCGGTAAAATGGCACCCTGGCTGGCCCCACCCCCCTCAGCCCGCTTCTCCACTCCCTGCCTAGTCAGTCCCTATTGCACATGTGCAATGTGCAATGTGCAATGTACAACATGCCTGCACCTGCCTGCACATGTGCGACATGCCTGCAGCCTGCTTTTGCCCGCCAGGCCAGCCATTGCTGCCTGCCTTCCACTATAGCCCTGCCATTACTGATCTTCCTGGGTAAGTGAAGCTCTGAAACCCCGGTCGCCTTCCCCCACACTTGCCTTTGCCACTGGTCGCCTTTCCCCCTCCCCACTTGCCTTTTGCTGCCGCAGCCCATCGCCTTTCCTTACCACTTGCCTTCTGCCGAGGAACATGTGGAGAGGCTTGTATAGGTTGAATCCTGCTTTTCTCTGTTTGCCCGGCAGCTGTTTTTAATGGGAGAGGGGCTCCCATTAGAAACCCTGCCCAGCCCCTCCCAGAAGTCCCCACAAGGCTCATTTGGCTACCAGGTAAGTATAGGGTAGCTTCCTGGGAGCAAAAATGGGGAGTTGGGAGGGTCCAGCACTGCCCCCCACCCCGTTTTTGCTCCCAAGAGGCTCCAGGGAGGCTTGCTAGGCCAAAAACACCCCCACCCCCACCCCATTTTTGTTCCCAAGGGGCTCCAGAGAGGCTTGCTAGGCTGAAAATGGGGTGGGTGTGGGGGGGTCCGGCACCACCCCACCCCGGTTTTTGCTCCCCAGAGGCTCCAGGAAGGCTTGCTAGGCCCAAAACGCCACTCCCCCCACCCCATTTTTGCTCCCAAGAGGCTCCAGGGAGGCTTGCTAGGTCCCGTTTTGCGCCTACGAGGCCTTCCTGCAGCCTCCTGGGAGCATCCAGTCATCCAGTATGCCTGGATTCAGTGTTTAGCAAAAAGAATATTTGGAGCTAATGTAGTATTGATTCCTGCCTTGGGAATGTTCTGGGTAATCAAAACTATGAAACTGTTGGAGCCAATCTTCTTTCTTTCTTCCATATCCTCCTCTTCAAAACTAGTAAGTTGCTTTTTAATACCAGGCTTGTTCAGAGTGGATTTTGTAGCGAACAGCTTACCTTTAGGTCTCATTTATTTGCTCAATTTCAGAGCATACATTACATAATTTCCAAAGCATAATTCAGACTATTCAGCAGTTTGCCTAGCTGCTGCTTCATTACTTCTATTGCTGTCACAATGGTCCAATGGCCTTTTAAGTTTGGCAAGCAAAAAACATAGTAAATATTTCTCACAAATATTTTCCCTCTTCCACTTTATGGTTCGTTTGACATACAAAATTATGTGCTGTGTTACTTACTATTCAGGCAGTTTGCAAACTTGTGTTTTCTGTTATTGGAAGGCAACTCTTTAATTTGAAGATGGTGGTAAATTCTTGGTAATAAAATGGCAAGAAAGGCTCACTTCTACTTGTCATTTAGAAAGGTTTCATAAAAAGTAGCTTTGGAATTGAAGCCATATGTTTTAAAATAAAATTCTTTCTGTATAAATACAAGTATGCAAAAAGTTTCAAGATTAATCCAAGATGTTTAATGGCTTTAAATATCTGGGTGTTGTACTAAGGTTTAAGTCAGAGGTCTTCAAACTTGGCAACTTTAAGACTTATGGACTTCAACTCCCAGAATTCTCTAGTCAGCTGACTGGAGAATTCTGGGAGTTGAAATCCACAAGTCTTAAAGTTGCCAAGTTTGGGGACCCCTGGTTTAAGTAGAAAGGGGTTCCAGCTGAAAATATACCACGAATACCATAGAGATGCTTTCTTTCTTTCTTTCTTTCTTTCTTTCTTTCTTTCTTTCTTTCTCTCTCTCTCTCTCTCTCTCTCTCTCTCCCTCCTCCTCCTCCCTCTCCCTCTTAAAGGAAGAAAAAGAAAGAGGAAGGGATGGGAGAAAGAAAGGAAGGGGAGGAAGGGAAAGGAATATGAATGAGATATTGATGGATGGACGGACAGATGGATAGAGGGAGGGAGGGAGGGAAAGAAAAAGGAGAGGAAGGAAGGACCACAAAATGGCACTAGATGCAGCTTCAGAGGTTGCTTTGAAACAGCACAGAAATCCAGGGCTGGAAAGGACCTCAGAGGTCATCTAGTCCAACCCTGCACGAAGAGCATTGTTAAAGTGAATTTCTATCTTTTGACCCACCCAGTCATGTGACCACCAAGCCACGCTCAGCCAGTCACATGACCAGCAAGCTGCACCCACAAATTAGCCATGCCCACAGAACCGGTTATTAAGAAATTTGAATCCCACCCCTGCCCACAACATATCATTTATCCCAAAGTGATTGAATTCAGCTCCATTATGAACTTTAACACTATACTCCAGACAGATAAACTTTCAACTATTTATACTTAAATATACCTAATTCAATAAGTAAGAAATTCCTTTACAAAAGATAAAATATAACCTATATTTTTTCATCAAATCTAAAACAATTTTTTTGGGTAATCAAGTAACTTTCTATCAAGTAGGAAAATTCAAAATCACATGAAGAAATACTTTATAATACACACACACACACATACACACGAGTTGTTATGCTCACCTGAGGATATGTTGATTTTATTCTTCTTCACTCCAGTAACATTGATACGGACATTGATTTTTCCCTCAGTCAAGTCAATCTGTATGCTTCCCAATCCTTCAGCAAAATTGCTGAATAACAAAACTCCATTTGGATTCCATGTTCGAAATTGAAAACTGACTGAGAATAATTCACGATTTGGATGGCCAGGCACTTCCAGGAAACTAGTAGCATTGAAAAATACTGGCACTGTATGAGGCTCCACACAGGAAAAGCTTAAATTCCCCTATGTAAAAACAAAATGAAAAACATATAATAATGTCCTTATAGCTTCTCTAATAAAATAATTGTATTGGCCCAATGAAATATAGACATTTAAAACATATTAATTTATGGAAAATATGTAATAATTAAATAATACTGACAAGTATTATTCTTCTAAACCGTTTAGACAATCCTTGGAATTAATAAATATTCTGAAATATCCAAGTATACTATTGTACCTGGAAAGCAGAAAGGAAACACAGATGTAATAAATATACAATATTGTTCTTAGATATTTAAAAAAAATTAAAAACACCTACAGCAACCTTGTTTGGGTTATTTTTAATTTGTAATACAACTGTGGAGACAGAGGCTGAGAGAGCATTATTGCCCTGACAGTCTATAGTGTGTCAAAATTAATATTTAAAGACTTCTGGCTATTAGACTAACATTTATGCTTTTCTGATTTTTTTTAAAAAACAAAAACAGATTAAGGGTCAAGTATAAGGTAGCCTTTCTTTTAAATTTCTAAAGGGATATATTACTGAAGCCATTTTTTTTACATTAATCCAATTTCCCAGAGCAATAATAACAATAAAGTGAATATGAAGAAAAGAAATAAAAATCTATGCTGATTTAATTAGTAGAAAATTGATCTTGTTTTCCTACTAGTAAGGCAATAGAAATAACTCAGCTTGAAATAAATGCCATTTTTACAGCCACAATTTCTGCTGGAAAATTAAGTAAGCCCTCCAAAATAATATGTTGTTGATGCACTAATGCATTTCTACACTACATATACAAATCTTGCAACAGTGTTAGAAATACAGTATAAAACATCGATAGCTATGGAACAATATTGCATTCTGTATCAGTACCTTGGATCGCTCCCTCTGCTGAAGAATGCAATTACTTATTCAAAGGTCTTGTTATTCAAGAGACAATTTGGAAATCAGCTGTTAAATGTCATAAACCCTGATGATTAGTGTATAAAGGTTATTTAGTCACTCTACAATATGTTTCTCAGCCATTTTAGGCATCTTTGAAGATACCTGAAAAGCAGCTGTATAAAGTAATTCTTAGAGCAAAACACAAGAACAGTAGGGAATCTTTAAATAAGAAAAATGAACATGAAGTAAAAAGTGGGAAATAATCATGAATCCAAAGATTAAATATTTAAATGTGGGTGTAAAAATAAAAGGACTTTTTTTAAAAAAACCTGTAACATAATAATAGTAGGATTGGTGACTTCTTTTTTTAATGGAGAGCCTGAGATTGCAAGAATCTATACTGCTCAATACCTATAGAGCAGTGGTGGCTAACCTTTTTGGGCTCCTGTGCCAAAAACTGCACGCTTGTGCTCGCATGCCAGCACCCAGAAGGCAATGCATGCACCCCCCATGCCCCCTGTGCATGCGTGTGCAATTCCCCCCTTCTGCACAGTGCACCTCCCACAGTGCACCTCCCAGCCTGTTTGAGGCCTCTTTTGGCCTCCCAGAGGCTCGAGGGAAGCCTCTGCAGCCTTTGGAGGCCGAAAAATGGGCCCATTTCATCACTTCTGGTATTTCCAGAAATACAGGAAGTGGTGAAATGGGCCTCTTTTTCGGCCTCCAAAAGCTGCAGAGGCTTCCCTCGAGTCTCTGGGAAGCCGAAAAAGGTCTCAAATGAGCCAAAAATCAGCTGGGAGGTGCGCGCATGCACAGTGCAGGCAAGTTTGGCTGGGGCTTACGTGCCCACACAAATGGCTCTGTGTGCCACCCGAGACACGTGTGCCATAGGTTCACCATCACAGCTATAGAGTCTCAAAAGGCTATGAAGAACCTTAAAAGTCTCAAAGTCTATGGAAAAAATTGGATGTATTTTTTTAAAATGATGATTTCTGATAAGAACTACACAGTACAAAAAAACAAAACAAAAAACAATAATAGCTAGACCAAAGAGATAGCAGTGTTCCAGTATTTGAGGGGCTGCCACTAAGAAGAAGAGGACAAACTATATTCCAAAGCACCAGAAAGCAAGACAAGAACCAATGGATGGAAACTAATCAAGGAGACATGCAACCTACAACTAAGAGAGATTTCTTAACAGTAAGGATGATCAATTAGTTGCTAAATTGTTGCTAAAAATTTACATCTTTAATTTTTCAGAAAGAATGTTACAAACAATGAAGTGCTGTTCAAATCAGCTATTTTCACATATGTAAACTTTGAACTATTTATTTCATGCACTCATTATTCAAATTTGTTAATCCAATATTTTATTTATTTATTTATTTATTTATTTATTTATTTATTTATTTATTTGGACTTGTATGCCCCATCTCAAGATTGGGGCGCACAACTAAAAACAGCAACAATAAATACTTAAAAAAAGAAATTAAACTAATTTCACAAGCCCAAAAATACAAAAACTAAAATTTACAGTGGTTAAAATAATTAAGAAACCCATCCCCAAGGAGGGTCACAGCCCGGATTGGTCGAACAACCAGGTCTTCAAATCATGGTGGAAGGTGCGGAGGTCAGGGGCCAGGCGGAGCCCCAGGGGCAGTTGGTTCCAGAGGTCAGGGGCCATGACAGAATAGGCTCGTCGCCAGGGGACCGCCAGCCGACATTGGTTTGCCGATGGGACCCCAAGGAGTCCTTGCCTATGTGCTCGCACAGGGCGGCTGGCATTCAATATTGGCAGAAGACGCTCCCTTAAATATTGAGGACCCATGTCGTGAAGGAA
The DNA here is from genome assembly GCA_009733165.1 of Naja naja. Lineage (NCBI taxonomy): Eukaryota > Metazoa > Chordata > Lepidosauria > Squamata > Elapidae > Naja > Naja naja. The sequence continues at coordinate 82,368,978 of CM019155.1, read as the reverse complement.
TTTGTATGTTAAAACCAGAACCTTGAATCTCACCCGGAGTGCAACCGGCAACCAATGCAGGCAGCGCAGGAGGGGGGTAACATGGGAGAATCGGAAACTCCCATCACCACCCAGCGCTGCATTCTGCACCAGCTGCAATCTCCGGATGGTATGCAAGGGCAGTCCTAAATAGAGAGCGTTGCAGTAGTGAGTCTAGAGGTAACAAGGGCGTGAGTGACTGTGCAGGGCATCTCGGTCCAGAAATGGGCGAAGCTGACGAACAAGGCGGAGCTGGGCAAAGGCCCCCTGGCAACGGCCCCACCTGCTCCTCCAACCGAGCCGTACATCCAGGAGGACCCCAGATTCTGCGCCTATCCACAGGGGGCAACACCTCTCCCCTATGGCCAAAGATGGATATTCCTGACTGGGCGAGATGCCGGTATGCACAGCCACTCAGTCTTGGCGGGTTGAGTCGAAGCATGTTCCTGCTCATCCAAATCCATACCGCATCCAAACACGGGTCATCAGGAGAGGGCATCACTGATCTGGTTTGGGGTGGAGATGTACAGCTGGGTGTCATCTGCGTACTGATGGAATCTCACCCCAAAACCACGGATGATCTCACCCAGCGCTTCATGTAGATGTTAAATAGAAGAGGGAGAGGACCGACCCTGAGGGACCCCACAAGAGAGCACCCTCGGGGTCCTCGACCCCACCAACACCGATTGCGACTGCCCGAGAGGTAGGAGGTGAACCACTGAAGAACAGTGCCCCCACTCCCAACCCCGAGGCCGCAAAGGATACCATGGTCGATGGTATCGAAAGCCGCTGAGAGGTCTAATAGGACCAGGACAGAGGAAAAACCCTGTCCCGAGCCCTCCAGAGATCATCCATCAGCGACCAATGCCGTCTCCGTGCTGTAACTGGGTCGGAAGCCCGATTGATACGGATCCAGGTAGTCCAATTCATCCAGGAAAAGTGGAAACTGCTGAGCCACCACACTCTCAACAACCTTCGCCAAAAGCGAAGGTTGGAGACTGGATGAAAGTTGTCTAACACGGTCGGGTCCAGGGCAGGCTTCTTCAGGAGGGGTCTCACCACCGCCTCCTTCAAGGCGGAGGGAAAAACACCCTCTCTTAATGAAGCGTTGACAACTGCCCGGAGCCAACCACAGGTGGCCTCCTGGCGCATAAGCCAACCAGGAGGACACGGGTCCAACAAACATGTGGTGGAACTCAGCCGCCGCATAGTCCTGTCCACTTCATCCTCGGAAACAGGATCGAACTTATCCCAGATCACACCGGCCAGACTGCTTGTATCCCGTTCCTCAGACCACCGCAAATCAGAGGACAATAAGTGGATTACCCAATCCAAAGAGTGCAGCATAGACTTATACGATGTTTAATGGTCTTTGGCAAACATATCATAATACCATTCCAATTATTTTGCTGTTCAGGGAAAAAACTAGCCATATCACCCATAAATATCAATACATTAATAAAAATGCATCCATCAAAGGGCATATAAAAATATAGTCACCCAAGACCTATTAAGTATCGAAAGTTAGCCTAGTTTAGCAGGAATACATGATATGTTATTTTGAATGATATAGTTACCTAAAATAGTTTTGAAATTACTTATGGTAAGAGTGGAGATAAAAACAATACATTTTTTTTAAAAAACTAGCCCAGTGACACAAATAAACTTCTTTTAATGTGCTATGTGAATTATTTAAATTTTATTAAAGAACTAGCCAATAACCCAGTGTTGCCCAGGTATTTATTTATCCCAATCCTGTATTAGTAAGTCGGAACTCATGCTATTGTACTATCTCTCACACAGCATCACAATTCTTCTATTCCTCCACAAGAGAGAGCTCCCTTGTGGAGTACTGTGAAGCCGTTACCAGAGCAAATCCACTGTGCTGTACAGTAGAAGCCATTTTAAGGCAACTCTCCCCCAAGGGATGTTAGGGGTGTCTTACCCTCACAGTATTTGTTTCCAGAGGGTAAATCATCAGTGTACCAAATTTGGTTGAAATTGCTTGAGGCGTTCCAGAGTTATGCTGGAACACACACACACACGAACACACACACACACACATATATATGTTTTCTTAAGTTTTTGTGGGTATTTATATGTATGGTATTCAGCTTTGTTTGGGTATTTTTCCATGTCATTATAGTTGTGCTTTTAAAGTTGTAGTGACGTTTCGGCAGAATCTCATCTGCCATCATCAGGCTTGTGTATTGGGTTCGTCTGTGTCAGCCTGATATATATGTGTGTGTGTGTGTGTGTGTGTGTGTGTGTGTGTGTGTATGTATATATATATATGTGTGTGTGTGTGTGTATGTATGTGTGTGTATATATATATATATATTCAAAATTGCAATCTGGTTTATGAGTGTAGACACAAATGACTGTAAACAACCAGTAAAGATCATTGTGCAATGCTTTTCTTTTTTTCACCTCTTGAAATCCCAAATATGGCTTTTTTTACTGATAATATGTTAACTTAACAGCTTTCATTTGGATTATCAAACGGACATTCACTACATAATGGGAAAAAATTCCAAAGATCCATTTAAAAATTGTTCTTAATGCAGTTTGTGCACACAAATGCTAAAATGTGTATCTGGATATGTAGTATAAAAATGGATTTCAAATATATATGAATAATATGCAAACTGCCATTTTCCCCTTTAAATGACATAAAGCAATGTACTGACCCCAGTAGAAGGTTCCAGCTTCTTCCTTCTGGCCATATCTGTGATATTGTTGGTATTGTAGATTATGCTTTCCATGCAGCCTTTGAAATTCTTTCTGTTGTTTGAACTGGGCTTCCCAGAAAAAGGCATGCCTCCAAATGTTATCTTTGAAAAGAAATGTGAAACATTTTATAAGAATGGCAAGCTGCCCAATCTCTCCCATATTTTGTGTGTAAATAAGTGAGTTAAGCTCAGCTACTGAATCAAAATTAATATACTTGCACAATTTACATCACAAGATGAAGCAGTTTGCCATTGTCTCTTTAAGGAGATATGATGTGACATCGTATTATACAATCAGCAAGGTAAAGCTAGATGCTGCTGTTTGCAACCTCTGCAATTTTATTTCATGTTATGTATTGTTGGTCATTCAAGGTAACTCATTTTCTCAATAAAAATACATATTGATGGTTTCTGTTGGTTCTTGCAGATAGGTCTTCACTAGAATGATCAACAATACATGAGTTATCTTTCTGTCAATTGCATGAATTCCCAGATTCTAGGGAAATTTTAATTTTAAGGCATCAAGTATTACACTTCAAGCTGATAATAACTTAGACTGTGATGTTCTTTTTATAAATTTTGAATGGAATACAGTCCACAGAATATTTCCTGTCTTATCTTTCCTTTTGAAGCGTCTCCCGATATGTTTCCTCTAAACATGAAGGTTGGATTGGAATACTCAGGGCATTACATGAAACATAACATCTGAAATGCAATGGCTTTCTGGCACAAGGCAATGCTTATTAGCATGTATCTATTTCAAGGAGAAAGTAATTAATTGCACAATCAAATCAGTTTACAATGGGCTCACTAACTCCCCTTAACGTAGAAAATAGGAACTCATTTAATTTAAGAACCCAGGAAATGAATGAGAAATGCAAAACTTTTTACTTATAGCACCTTAAGAAACAGAAGTGAAGATGAATCTGTCCTTGAGTCCTGCAACATTTGTGGCATGCTTTGCTTTTCCTAGAAACTAATCATCATACAGTTCCAAAAACTGCAAACTTGTGGCGTGGTTTCAACAATGAGAACTACATCAATGGTTTTGTCTGTTCTTCATGAGAGGAAAATTTGTAAAAATAAATGGAAGTATCTGCTACAACTGTGAATTTTATTACAACTCTATGTAATAAATATAATTAACTACTGAGACAATGAAACTGGCACCCAAAAGCAAAATATACAAGAACAGCTTTGGCACCACTGCAGATAGATTTTAGTGGAACTACAGTATTGAATCTTGAAAAGTAGAGGAAATGCAGTTCACTAAAGGAAAAGTAGTATAAAGAATGGAAATAAATATGAGCTGATCAGACCTAATGGTTTATAGAAGTTTGGCAAACCTTTTCGGCACCGAGTGCTGAAATGGGAGTGTGCGCGCAAGCGCACATGCACCCATGTGCTGGGAACCAAAAGAACAGATGATCTTTCAGTTTCTGGTGCGCCTAGTCTTCCGGTTTCCAGTGTGCCTGGTTTTCCAGTTTGTGGTACGCATGCATGCACAAAGACCAGCTAGTCAACATGCATGCACCAGCTCTGCCTGGCCTTTTGGGGGTCCTCGCACCTCCCTGCTCATCTCCCTGGTCCCCATCGGAATGGCAGGAGATCCCACTGATGATCCAGTTCCACAGCCCTGGACAGGGAGAGAAAGTTGGGCGGGGAATGTCATCTCCCTCAGCTGGAAAGCTGGAGCCCCTTCCTGGCCTCAGATGGGGCGTAGGTGTTTCTGGGGCTTGGGTTGGGAGTCAGCAGGTGGGAGAGCTTCACCCCAACTCTGGCTGGGATAAAGTGCCCCTCTCCAGCCCACCACCGAGAACAAGCCAGCGGAAACTCCCCCTTACTTCTGCCAATAGAGCATGATTGCTTCCCAGCCAGCACGCCTCTTACCCTGGCACTGGACAGACGTTCCTCCCATGTGGAGTCAGCTCCTGTGCAGCCCCACCTCCCCAGAAGAGCAGCAGTGACAGCCACAACAGGGTGAGAGACAGGAGCGAGAACTGCTAATGGCTTTTCACCCCTGGTGGCAGCAGAACCAGTGGGTAGGGCAGTTGACCTGCCCAGCCAGCAAATGCTGCCCTGCCTGCTGCTCTTGCTGCTGCCTGGGGCGAAAGGGTGGTAGCGCTGTCCTCCTGTCTCTTGCCCTGTGCCTACCACTGCTGCTCTTTTGGGGAGGCGAGGCTACATGTGTGCACTACCACCACCCCCTCGGCCCCAGCAGCGGCAGTTCTCACTCCTGTCTCTCGCCCTGTGCCTGCTGCTGCTGCTCTTTTGGGGAGGCAGGGTGTGCGTATAAACCACCGTCACCCTCTCACCCCCAGTGGCAGCAGGAGCTGCGGCTGGGCAGCATTTGCTGGCTGGGCAGTCAATTGCCCTATGTCCGAGCTGACTGGTATGTCAGAACCCAGAAGAGCAAGGGGAGCAGAGCTGCTGGCCAGAATGGGTGGGCCGGGGCTTTCCTTCCTCCCCACCCAAGCGGGCATCTTGCATTGCCCCAGCCCTCCAGTCCATGGCACTGACGTGCATCCGCGGTCCGGAGTGCCTGGCTGGCAGGTTTTCTGGGAAGATGATCTTCTGGTTTCTGGCACGGATGCACACCTGCCAGTGAGTCTTCATGCATACATGTGCTCCAGAAACCAAAAGACCAGGTGGCCAGTGCAGATGCGTGCTCTGGGAACTGGAAGATTATCTTTCCAGCATGCACATACACACTGGGTGACTGCTCTTCTGGTTTTTGGTGTGCATGCACACGTGAAGTCCAGCTGGCTGGCACACCAGAACCCAGAAGAATAATGGGCAATGGCAAGTATGCCTGGGAGAGATGGCTCTGCATGCCACTTCTAGCACACATGCCATAGGTTCGCCATCACTGGTTTAGAGTTTAGTACCTATCAGAATACATAGTTGTGATATGACAGAAATACTGCCAAAACTTAACTAAACCACAGATCATTCTTCCATTTTTGCTAACTGAAGTAAGAGATGAATGAAATTCCCTATTCACAACTCATCAAGTAATAGGGCCCTGAGATACTCTGGAATCCAACAATTGGTATCAGAAATGCCAGCATATGAAATGAAACAAAACAAAACAAAACAAAACAAAATGAAAATAACATAACATAACATAACATAACATAACATAACATAACATAACATAACTTAACATAATATCACAGGTAAGTGAAGAATGCTAGCAACAGTCAAAGATGTTCTTCATGTATATACAAAGGAAGGGAAAGGAATCAGTATTTGTTATTGTTATTAGCCACCAAGTCATGTCCGACCCATTGCAACCCAGGACAAATTCCTCCAGGCCTTCCTGTCCTCTACCATCCTCATGCTGACTGCTTCAGTGACTCCATCCAGGCACCTCATTCTCTACTGTCCCCTTCTTCTTTTGCCCTCAACCATTCCCAGCATTAGGCTCTTCTCTAGGTGGCCAAAGTTTTTGAGTTTCATCTTCAGGATCTGGCCTTCTAAAGAGTAGTCAGGGTTCATCTCCTCCAGGACTGATAGGCAAGGTTTAATTGCCTTGCAGTCCAACAGACTCTCAAGAGTCCTCTCCAGCACCATAGTTCAAAGGCCTCAAGTCTTTGGCACTCAGCCTTTCTTATGGTCCAATTTTCACAGCCATACATTGCAACTGGGAAAACCATAGCCTTTACTATACACACTTTCATTGGCAGGGTGATATCTCTGCTTTTTAGTATGCTGTTTAGATTTGCCATAGCTTACCTCCCCAGGAGCAAATGTCTTTTAATTTCTTGGCTATAGCCCCCATCTGCGGTGATCTTGGTGCCCAGAAAATAAAATCTGTCACAACCTCCATTTCCTCCCCATCTATTTCTTCCCCATCCAGGAATTGAGATGGCTGGATGCCATGATCTTAGTTTTCTTAATGTTGAGTTTCAAGCCAACTTTTGCACTCTCCTCCTTCACCCATATCAAGAGGCTCTTTAGTTCCTCTTCAGTTTCTGCCATTAGAGTGGCATCATCTGCATATCTGAGGTTGTTGATATTTCTCCCGGCAATCTTAATTCCAATTTGTGATTCATCTAGTCCTGCTTTTCTCATGATGTGCTCTGCCTATAAGTTAAATAGGCAGGGTGACAGTATATAGCCTTGTCAAACTCCTTTCTCAATTTTGAACCCATTAGTGGTTCTGTGTCCAGTTCTCACTGTTGCTTCTTGACCCACATATAGGTTTCTCAAGAGGCAAATAAGATTAGTATAGCAGCTGCCAAATCAAGATAGCAAAATCCTTACAAGTAAAAAAAACTGGCAGAGCTACTTAATCATACTTTGAATTGGTGTTTCCAGATGAGGTTCTACCAGACAATTTTGCAGAACAGCATGAATTGTGATACATACTTGGCTAAAAATTACTAATTATATTGAATGACTTTAAAAGTCCAATGCCTAATGAATTTGTATTCCAAACTACTAAAGGAAACTGCAAACACTCTAACAAAATCTGTGTACTTTGGATGGTTAATATTAATTGATTAATTGCTTAGTAGTTGCAACTGCCAAAACGTGAATACAGTCCTAGATTACAACAACAGAAGGACTGTATCAAGATCGCATGAAATATTAGTATCACTTTATACTGCATTGGCCATTCCTGGAAAACTGTGGCTAGTTTTGTCACCATGATACAAAAACGATGTTGAGACTTTAGAAAGAATGCAGAAATGAGCAACAAAGATAATCAGGGGACAGAAGGCTAAGGTGTATGATGAACTGTTGCAGGAACTGGGTTTGTCTAGTCTAACCAAGAGAAGTACTAGGGATAACATGATAGCAGTCTTCCAATATTTGAGGGGCTGTCACAAAGGATTGGATCAACCTATTCTCCAAACAACAGGATAAGAAGTACTAAATAAAAGGTTATCAAGGAGAGATCCAATGTAGAATCATGGAGAGATTAATGGCAGAACATTAATCATGAGAAATGTGAGAGCATTAATTATGAGAAATATGACAATCAATAGAATAGCTTGCTTCCAAATGTTATGGATACTCCATCACAGGTTTAACAATAGATGGAATAGTAATTTGTCTGGAATCATTTAGGATTTACTGTTTGAGCATAGGGTTGGACTGGAAGACTGCCAGGGTACCTATTATTCTATTATTCTTTCTTATTGTCTAGTTTGGTTTCTTTAGTATTCAGTAAGCCTTCATAGCGTTTTACTTTCAGGGAATTTTTTTCATTATCTTCCAAATGTTCTTCTAATCTCTTTTTTTTCTTCAGATATCTGGAGTATTGCAATATTCCATATCTAGCAAAGATTTTGATAAATAAGTGTATCAAAGTCACTATGTTCATGAAGGGCATGATTCATTATTTTTCTGATGTTCCTATCCAGGGCTTCTAGTTCTATTTGAGTCCCATGTACTATTCCAGTTATATATCTAATTAATAGAAATGCCCAGGTGTTAATTGCCTTGATGATATGTTTTTCATTGAATCTTAATTTTAAGATCTTTACTCTTGTGATGCTTTCACTGCTTCTTCTTGACACCAGTGCGCTTGATGTTGTCAGCTTGAAGGATGCCCAGGTATTTGTAATTATCTTTATCCAGTCTATTTTTGTTATTGCTATATTACTTTACTATGATTGGTAAACAGTAAGCCAGTTATTTAGACTGGTTTATGCATTTTTATACAGCCATATATTCCTGCCAATGATATGAGATAGAGAGACCCTACTGCCAATAACAACCTCCCAATGTCCCGTGCGCTCCCATAGAGAGGGCCTTCTCCAGGTGCCATCGACACAACAATGTCGACTGGCCACCTCCAGGAGTAGGGCCTTCTCTGTGGGAGGACCCACGCTATGGAATCAACTTCCCCTGGGGCTCCAGACGGCCCACGACCTCCGCTCCTTCTGCCGTGAGTTAAAAACTTGGCTATTCCAACTAGCCTACCCAGACTGAGGGAGAACAGGAGAGGGTTTTCAACATATTTCAAATTGTCCTAACCAGCATTGAGACCTCAACTTCATTAACATTTGTTTAATTGTATTGGAACTGTTTTAATTGTAAGCCGCCCTGAGTCCCTCAAGAGATAGGGCGGCATATAAATCGAATAAATAAATAAATAAATTCACATTATAGTCCAGATGTTTTGGGATTGCACCCAAAACATTGGTTTCTTTGGTCCCAGTCATTTTGCTTCTATTTGCAGGTCATAGTATTTTGTTATTTTATTCAGTTCCTTTAATTATTATTATATAGTCAAGCTATTTGCCAAAGTACCTGTAGGCCAGACAAGAAACAATGGATGGAAACTGATCAAGGAGAGATTCAATCTGGAAATAAGGAGAAATTTTCTGACAGTGAGAACCATCAACCAATGGAACATCTTGCCTTCGGAAGTTGTAGGAGCTTCATCACTTGAAACTTTCAAGAAGAGATTGGACTGCCATTTGTCAGAAATGGTGTAGGGTCTCCTGCTTGGTCAGGGAGTTGGACTAGATGACCTACAAGGCCCCTTCCAACTCTGTTAATCTGTAATCAATTATGCTGTTTCCAGATACTGCCAGATTTACTATCCAGAGCAGACTTTTTGTCTTCTTTATCAACAATAGAATAGAATTCTTTATTGGCCAAGTGTAATTGGACACACAAGGAATTTGTCTTGGTGCAAATGCTCTCGGTGTACATAAAAGAAAAGATACATCCATCAAGAGTCAAGAATCATAAGCTACAACACTTAATAATAGTCATAGGGTACAATAAGCAATCAAATTATACTAGGAAACAGTCAATATTTATTTATTTATTTGTCAATAGCTTACAATAAACATAAGTATAAATACAGGAAATGGATACAAATTGGGGGCAATAGGACAGGGATGGTAGGCACAATTGTGCGTTTATGCATGCCCCTTACATACCTCTTAGGAAGTGGGTGAGGTCAATAGTGGTTAGTTTGAAGGAAAAGGAGTGTGGGTTTGGGGATGTGACAACAGAGTCAGGTAGTATGTTCCAGGCACTGGCCACTCTGTTGCTGAAGTTGTACTTTCTGCAATCAAGTTTGGAGTGGTGTACATTAAGTTTATATCTATTGTGTACTCTTGTATTGTTGCAGTTGAAGGTGAAAAAGTCATTGATTGGTAGTACATTAAAGCAGATTATTTTATAAACTATGTTTAAGTCAAACCATAGGCAGCATAGTTCTAGGTTGTCCAGATTCAAAATCTCAAGCTTAGTGGTGTAGAGTATTCTGTTGTGAACATAGGAGTGTGAAATACTCTTCTTGTGAAATACTTCTGAACACACTCAATTATATTAATGTCTGATATACAGTGTGGATTCAAGACAGCTGAGCTGTATTCAAGTATTGGTCTAGCAAAGGTTTTGTATGCCCTAATTAGTAATTCAGTATTACCAGAGGAGAAACTTATTAAGATTAGATTTACAACTCTTGAAGCTTTTTTGGCAAAGCTGTTGCAGTGAATTCTTGGTCATTAGTGCTTAGGCCATTAGATGTGAGTACTCCAAGGTCCTTGGCAAGTGAGGGTCGTCAACGAAGTCATATCTGCCTAGATTGTATTTGGGGTACTGATTTTTTTTACCAATGTGTAGGACAGAGCATTTGTTGGTCAAGATTTGGAATTGCCAATTGTTTGACCATTCAGACACATAATCCAGGTCGCTTTGAAGGACGATAACATTATCGGTAGTATTGAATAGTATCAGTATATAAATCGTAGGGATACAAGCAACAAAGTTACAGTCATACAGTCACAAGTGGATGGGTGATAAGGAGTGATGAGAAGATTAATAGTAATAGTAGTGCAGACTTTGTAAATAGTTGGACGGTGTTGCGGAAATTATTTGTTTAGCAGAGTGATGGCATTTGGGAAAAACTGTCCTTATGTCTAGTTGTTCTGGTGTGCAGTGCTCTATAGCGTCATTTTGAGGGTAGGAGATGAAACAGTTTATGTCCGGGATGTGAGGGATCTGTAAATATTTTTACAGCTCTCTTTTTGACTTGTGCAGTATACAGGTCCTCGACTGAAGACAGGTTGATAGTAATTCCTCTGAAGTCTGTGTCTGTTCTGTTGGGTTGCAGAACCAAACCAGACAGTTAAAGAGGTGCAGATGACAGACTCAATAATTCCTCTGTAGAAGTGTATCAGCAGCTCCTTGGGCAATTTGAGCTTTCTGAGTTGGTGCAGGAAGAACATTCTTTGTTGTGCCTTTTTTATGTGGCTATGTGCATTTTATGTGCATTTTTGATGTTAGGTGTCCATTTTAGGTCTTGTGATATGATAGAACCTAGAAATTTGAAGGTCTCTATTTGATATTGTGTTGTCTAGTATTGTAAGAGGTGGTAGTATGGGAGGGTTTCTCCTAAAGTCTACTACCATTTCTATGGTTTTGAGTGTGTTCAGTTCCAGATTGTTCCAGTTATACCATGAGGCAAGTTGTACAACCTCCCGTCTGTATGCAGATTCATCATTGTCTCGAATGAGACCAATCACTGTTGTATCATCTGCAAACTTCAGTATTTTAACAGATGGATCATTTGAGATGCAGTCATTGGTATATAGGGAGAAGAGAAGTGGAGAAAGCACAGCCTTGGGGGCCCCCTTGTGCTAATTGTACAGGTATCAGATGTGATTCTCCCTAGTTTCACCTGCTGCTTCCTATCTGTTAAGAAGCTTATGATACACTTACAAGTGTGTTCAGGTACTTCTAGCTGGTTTAGTTTAGTTAGAAGAATGTCTGGAATGATGGTATTGAATGCTGAACTGAAGTCTACAAAGAGGATCCTTGCGTAGGTATTTTGAAATTCAAAGTATTGTAGGATGTAGTGCAGAGCCATATTAGCAGCAGCATCTGTCGATCTATTTGCTCAATATGCAAACTGCATGGGATCTAACAGTGGATCCATGATGGTTTGCAGCACTACAGCAGTAGGCTTTCAGAGGTTTTCATAACTACAGATGTTAGAGCAACTGGTCTGTAGTCATTCAGTTTCCTGATGGAGGGCTTCTTTGGCACTGGGATGATAGTAGAGCATTGGAAGCAAGAAGGAACATAGCACATCTCTAGTGATCTATTGAAGATTCAGGTGAAGATGGGGGCCAATCGGTCAGCACCGACTTTTAAGCAAGAAGGAGTTACCTTGTCTGGGCTTGGTGCTTTTCCTAGCTTTTGTCTGTGAAATAGATGTTGCACTTCTTTTTCTATGATCACCAGAGCTTGTGAATCCAATGAGTTGGTGTCAGTTGTAGGAGGCTTGGCTGTTGTTAGTGTGTTTGAGATGCGGGTTGTGAGATAGGTGGCTCTAGTTTCCTTTCAAACCTGCAGTAAAACACATTCAGGTCATCTGCTAGTTGTTGATTTGTCACTGCCTAGGAAGGAGATTTGCTGTAGCCAGTGATGTTTTTAAGAGTTTTCCTACAATTGGTAGGGTGTTGCAGATGCTTTTCAATTTGAATTCTAAAACCCAATTCTTCATTTGCTATTACTTTCTCTATTTTATAGTCCCATCTATCCTTGCTTGAAGGCAAATAATATTTCTTGCAGATCTTCCAATGCACCATTGTTACTATTGTTGTCTCTAGTCAACAGTAGTGTTGCCTCTAGTCAGAATCTGTGATATTCTTGCAGCAGCTAACCAGATTGTTTATTGTTTCTTCAGCTTTTTTTTCAAAAAGTATTTTATTTTTTAATTATTTAAATACATCTTTGTGAGAACAAGTGTTCCAGGTGTTTTACATTTTAAATCAATCATATCCTTAATCACAAATACAACTTTCCAATATCACTTCATTATCTATTATCATTTTTCATCTTTATATTCTCATAAATTACTTTGTATCAGTCTCTTTATTTTTATTCATTGTCTATCTTCCTTAATCATATATTCTACATGTTTACAATTTAATCTATTCATATAATTGCATTAATTATTCAAAATTTCATCTTAATGTATGATTATTCCTTCTCTAATTTAATAGCCATGTTTATATTATCAAATCTGTAACAATATATCCTCATTACCTTATACAAATGGATAACAGAATATTTAAATCATTAAAATATATTAATCAATTACTAATTTCCTTAATCATGTATTCTTGTGCTCATCATGTTTACAATTTCATATCATTCTTTAAGCATTTAAAAATTCCATCTTAATTTATATTATCCCCTATTATATTCCCCAATATTACATTTGCCACAGTTGCTTACATTTTATTTTCAATATGTTCCTTTCTCTCTAACATCTCATTTTTATACATATATTTTCTCTTAGCCAATAAATTCAAACTTATATTATTACCTCATTATCTTATATATATGAATAACAAAATATGTAATTCATTAAAAATACCATCCTACCATATGGTTATATCTATTCTCTGTCAGACTCCACATAACATTTCTTTTCATATCTTAACTGTTAATTACTTACATCTTATATAAACATTTCTATCTTACTTAGTTAATCCATTATAAATTCTTATTTTCATCACTTTTATATTAGCATTATTCCTTCTTGCTCTTATTCTTAATCCCAATTCCTCCAAATTTATTATATATATATTTTACTACAAATATACCTCTTCATGTGGAGTCTCCCTCTTTTACATTTCTAATCATTATCTCAAAGTCTTTCTTTTATATTAATTCATTATTTCTTTGCTTACTTACCATTTACTATCATCTTTTGGTGTTTTCCCTTGATCCTTTCTCTATTTATCATCATTTTCTTACATTTTCTCTCCCATTTCACAGAGTTTGCCCCCACCCTCTTTTGATCTCCTCTCTGTATCTCCCTAACCATTTCATTTATCAGCATTCCAATCTCAATATCTCCCCCCATTTTTATATCTATCATTAATATCTCATGTTCAACTTTTTTTCTTCTTTTGTATTATTTGTACTTCCTTCTGTTCCGTTTCACTGGTTCCTCTTTCTTCTAGCTCCTCCTCCTCCTTTGTTCTTTCTCCTTCTTCTTCTTCTACTACCATCGCCATTTCTGAAGTTTCTTCTGTATTCTATATTTTAGTGCATAAATCCAACATTCTATCCCACATCTCGTTCATGGCTCGAATGTCCATCTTTATTTCTTTGCATATATCACTCATCTTTATATTGCTTATTGTTCCAATTGTCCAGTATCCAGTAAGTTTTATTTTATTTAAACCAGTGTTCTCCTTTTTATTTTAAAATGTCAATGTCCTCAAATCTTTATATCCCAAGTCACTGATCGTTCCAGGGGTAGTATTCTCCTGTGTCCTTACTTTCCGATTATAGTATGTTTCAACTTCCAGGGATCTTATTATAATATCTTTCTTTTATTCCTTTTTCAAATTCTTCCTTTAATAAAATCGTTAGTTTGAAGGGATCTACATGATTCTTGTTTCATCAACAAGTGATACTTTTAGTCCAGTTTCACAACCTCTCTTTTTCCATTTCTTTATTTAGCTTCACCAATTTTAAAAATCAAATATTATTTCTCTTTAAAGCAATTATTTCCAACATTCAAATTAATGCCTTTCAATGCCAAATCCTGTCTGATTGCCAATTCCAAATTAATATTCTTCCAAATTAATTCCTTTTCAAGTTTAAAGTTTTTTTTAACTCTTTATATTTTCCAATTTCTTCTATCTTCCATCTGCCGCTAGCACAATTCTTTATTCTTATTCTTCTCCGTTATAGTCTTTTGGGGTAATACAAATAAAATAAATTCTTCTCAGCCTTCTCCAAATACTGTTCCCAATCTCCACTCCTGCGCTGCACTTAGATGTTCCTTGGCTGTCCCAACTTTGTAGCAGCAATCTTGGCACACTCTTCTCTCTGTCGTGGCATAGAGAGCAAGCTTGGGATTTCTACAGGGGAGTTGTGTTCTCCCCAGGAACCATACCTGGAGCCTCTCCTTGGCTTCACCGCCCCTCTGAGGCAGCTTTCAGCTCCATTTGGAGCCCAAAAATGGTGAGAAGCCAGAGCAAGAATGGAGACTTCCATTCGCTGCTTCTGGTCTTGTCGTGATGTCAGCCAGAAGTCATTTCTTCAGCATTTTTGTAAGGGCAGCTCTCTGTTGCTATCTTCTTTGTATGTTGCTTTATACACATTTGTTGTTAAAAGCTTGATGTCAAGCCCAAAATTGACATATGCATAGCTATTTTATTTAATCCTATCATATATTCCTTTTCTTTCTTTCTTGTTGTTGGTTATGGGGGGGCGAGGATTTCAGGTTTGCCACATTCCTAAGGTGGGAGGAGTGGAGATAGTGAGGGTTGTTTAGGCTAGATAGTTTTTCTTTCCGTGGGAATAGAAACTGACCCTGCTGAGACCTGGAGGTGGAGATTTATTTATTTATTTATTTGGATTTATATGCCTATCTCCGAAGGACTCAGGGCGGCTCACAACATTAAAAATATACAATACAAAATTTAAAATTATTAAAAAATTATTAAATCATGATCCCAAACAAATCTCTAAAACCCATAACGACAATGTACATAAAAACCAATAAGAAACCCACCCCTCTCAGTCCAGGCCGGCCTGTTGGAAAAACCATGTCTTCAGGTCGCAACGGAAGGAATGAAGGTCAGGGGCCAACTGCAGTTCCAAGGGCTCCAAGATTGATAACACCAAGCAAAGTTGATGTACTTCGGTTGGGGAATGTAACTTTTGCGGTTGTTTCTAGTTTCCAATATTATGTGGTGTAATTCTGGGTTGTGTCAGATCTGGAATTACAACAGACTTTGCCAATTTGATGCTTTCCTAAATAAAATAAATTGTTTTGGAAGACGGACTTTGCTCTTTTCTTTTTAAATAGATTTCATCACTTGGAAACCTGACACTTGATTTGTGCAACTAAAATGAGCCCATTTGTCCCTTTCTTAAACTTTCCTACTTTTAGCCCTTGTCAAGATTGCTTTGCCTGATATTGTGTGTGTGTTTGTGTCTGTGTGTCTGTGTGTGTACCAATCAAATAATGCTTTGTCTTTCCATGTTTCTTTTTTCTTCCAATGGTCTTTCTTGTAGTCTAGTTTTGTCTCTTCAATACTCAATAAGCCTTCCTGGTATACTAGCTTCAGTGCATCCTCTTCACTATCCTTCAGATATTCTTTCAATGCCCTTTTTTCTTCTTCAGCTGTCTGAGGTATTTGCAATATTCCATACAACCTAGTTTCCTTGGTAAGTAGAATATGTTAATATTGCTACATGGATAAGGGAATAAACTAGCTGTGGTGGTTCATTGTCATTACTTTTCTGGTCTTCCTATTCAGGGCTTTTAGTTTTGCTTAAGTCTAGTCCACTATTCCAACTGTGTATCTAATGATTGGAATTGGCTAATTGTCTCAATGGTACTACCTCCACTGAATTTGGACTTTGAAATTTTATCAACCACATATTTTCTAACTGCTATCCAGTATTTTTTTGATGTCCCATTCATTGTGCTGAAAATTATTGGAACCACCACAGCTGGTTTATGCCATAATATTTCAATTTTATTTTCAGATATTGATACTTTGTGATACAATTCTTCTATTTTACTACCTCTTGGTATTGCTACATCAAGTATCCATACTCTCTCCTTTTCAACTTCTGTTCAATCTGGGGTGTTATGAGCCAAGATATTTACCAATTTGTATTTGAAAATCTACAATATTTTAACCTGCTTTTAACTACTTTTCAACTTTACATTCCTATCTATTTTCATTACTTGCAGAGGATAATTTTTACAGGTGTTCTAATGAATCATTTTCATATAAATATGGAAGAATATTACTTTTGGCATTTTTTAGTATTATTGCAGGACATACATCAAATCCTATTTGTTTATCTAGTCTGTCTTCTTATTGTTTTAAACATACATAAGAAAAATGAGAAGAGGATATACACATTGCTAATGTGTATATCCTATACCAGAAGAGAAGATAGTACTTAGCCAAACTTCGTTGATATCAGAAATGTTATGAAAAGTTGGATTAAGTTAGAGCTTAGAAAAAAACAAAATAAGATCTTAGGGAAACTTTCCTGTTAGGCAGTGGCTAACCATTTCTTTATTGTTGCTAAAACACAAAAAGGCACAATAAATTTTTTTCCATTATATCTTTATTTTATTTATTTGCTTGTTAAATATGTATATTATCAGATTTACAGTTGTCTACAATTACTTTACAGCTCAAGACATTATACATATTTAATCACTTTTTAGACTAAAAAGCCCCTAAATAAGAATTTTAAACCTTGTTCAATTTAATCTTCCCCTTTGCTAAAGATGTCCTTGTTTGAGATAACTTTTTCTTATATTCTATTACTAGAATTATTACTAGAATAGCTTTGAGGTTATTTGAATTGATTTGTGACTTAGAACTGACTATTATCTAAATCAGTACTGAAATATGACAGGCATTTCATAACTTCTGAAAACATCCTTTGTGTGCAATTGCTAATGTGTATATCCTATATCTTACAGGAAAGCACTGAACACAAATTGAATAGTAATGGATGATGGTGTACCTCATAGTCCAGATCCAAGTGGTCAAATTCCCCATTGATCCGAAATTGCTGCAAATGCCTATCCAGGGTGAGGTTGATGTTTCTCCCATGACGCTCTATTAAAACAGAATGCCAATGGTGATCATCCAAAAGGCTACCTGTGGTCACAGATGTGTGCCCATAAATTGAACCATACTGATTGCTACCTGTGAAAAAACAGAAAAAATACTGATTTTAATTTTATTTTTTATTATATTATTATGCTGCTCAGTGACTCTGGGCTGCAAGAACTAACATTCATTAAATTCATTCACTAAAGCAGCCTTCTGCAAACTTCTGTTTTGCTGGCAGAGGCACTGCGGGCCAGTCCTTTGCTGTTTCCAGAGTGGCCCTGTGTGCCAGATCTAGCCCCTGGGCCTTTAGTTTGACACCCCTGATCGAAGTGGTGTATACAAAAGCAACAAGAACAATACATATACTTCTTCTGAAATTCAGAATACAAGACTATTCATTTCCTTTCTTCTTTAACATTATGAAACTTAAGATAACTTTGTCAGTTTCTATAATATTTCCTTCTTCATCCAATTTCTCCATGCTGGTAGGATTAGCAAATGACTTCTCTCCCCTCCTCACTTTTTCCTGAGGAATGGAATTTCTGTCCTAAATGAACGAATTAATGAATTTCAACTAAGATGCAGCTGTTGATCAAACAGATAAAGAAACTTTCACCTTCCCCTTTTTAGGTTTATAATCATGCTCTTTGATAATGAGAATCTGCAATTTTGCATGAAAAGCTAGGACTTATTGATTTACAAGCTCACATACATTTTTTGGCAATTCCCCAGAGTATTCTAAAAATACTTCAGAGAAAAGCTGGAGTTCCAACAACCAGTAAGTTCAAGGTAAATGAAATCTAATTAGTTGATAGCCTTCCTTTTGCATGCCAAGAACTTTAAAGTTGGTAACCAAGAAGCCTGACAAGAACTTTCAGATATGTTCCTTCCAAAAAAGCAAACAAAAACCCACCCTCTTTTTCCCTGTGAATTGTTTTAGTATAAGGGATCTTTGGTTCTTTCTTTTATCTCCTCTCATTCTAAATAGGTGTTACACCTTATTCTGTTCCCAGAACTCTATTCTCAGCTGCTGAAACATAATCACAAACTGAATTTATAAGCAAATAATTTTGTAGTTCCTTAAGAGTTATTTTCTATTTATATCTATTTATTTTAAGCATATGATGTCTCCAAATGCTGTAATTAAAAAGCCTCTGATGATTTGATTTTTCCTTCTTCCTCTGTTTATCTTCAGGCTTTATGAAAAAAAGATAGATCATGTTCTTTTTAAATAAATTAACAAAGATAGGAATCTTTTTTTTTTGCAGTGCCTCACCCTATTTACTCATGAAGTCTCCTGATTTAGCTCAGGTTGGTTGACATGTATTTCATTTTATCTTGACCACAAATCTAGTCTGAGAGGATTGATTCAGTTTGGAATTTAAATATAGTTTATGTATATCTCCACTAATTCGTAGTAGTATAACATCTGAGTATAAAGAATATTTGCTTGAAGTTAGAAAAATTGTTTTTATTTTTGTTTAAGCTTTAAAAAGTATGATAAAAATCCGGTATAAAGTGTTTAATAGTGTTTATGATCAAATAAAAAATAAGCCAGGTGTAGCAGATAAGAGCTTTGGTGGCTCAGGCTGTTAAATGCCTGCTCTTAAGATCCAGCTGTCTACAATTACTGTAGGCTCGAATCCCACCAGGCTCAAGGTTGACTCAGCCTTCCATCCACTCGGGGTAGGTAAATTGAGGACCCAAGATTGTTGGGGGCAATTAGCTGACCTTGTAAAAATGCCGCTTAGTAATCAGCAGGCATATACAATGGAATGAAGGCTATTGCTGAGCACATTGGGTTGTGCTTTAAAAATTGTAAGCCGCCCTGAGTCTTCGGAGAAGGGCGGCATATAAATGTAATTTAAAAAAAAAAAAGTTTTTTTAATAGGAACAGTGGTAAAAACAACATTGTTTAAACTGTTTTATTTTAACTGTTTTAATGGATAAAATATATTGATGGTTTGATTTTATTTTGATTATGAATGCTGTTCAATTATATGCAAGTTAGAAGAATGTCTATATTAATAGATTGAATGCATGAATGCATGAATAAAATTAAAGAATAAAATGTAGCTCAGCAGCAAAGCATATGCTCTGCATGCAAAAATTTGGGCTTAGGTACAGATACAACTTCCTTAAGTTAGAACTGGGAATAAGTTCTGTTTGAAATTTGAAGAGCCACTTTGGAAGACTTAACTCTAAAACAATAGTGATTTCAAAGGTGATTAGAAAATAAGATAGTACAATCCAAAGTCCATAAAGGCTCAGCTATGGTTGACAACTTGATTTATCTACAAAACTCACACCTGCAAGATGATCTCTATCCTGCAGTTTCTTCATATGGGGAAGCTGTCCAGTGGACAACCTTTGACCTTTCCTCATTCTGTTGGACCAAGCTTGCCACAGGTCTCTTGGTCATCACTATGTCTAGAGAAGTTTAGTTTTCTGATTTTCTCATCTGAGAGTTTGTCTGTTTTGTTATTAAGCAGTTATGTGGGTAATATTTTTATGATAAGGGAAATATACAAAGAAAAGTTACATAACACACTTCTTTCCTCTGCCTTACTTTATTGAGTTCCACCATCTCGAGATATTATAAACCAGTTAGCTTTGTCCTTGTCAGTCCTTTAAGGTAAGCCAGATTAAGAAATTCTGCCCTATTATTGCAAGGCATTGCCTCAAAATCTTGAAAGCCTATCAAAGTTTATATCTGACCCATGTTACACTAAAAAAATCAAGGTGGGTTATTTGGACTTTGTATATAATGTTTCCTACAGTTTCCAGGCTACGCAATCTTTGCTGCTTGTTGTTTCTTAATCATTCTTTCCTATCTCCTCCAAGGTCATCTCTGAATTTTTTTATAGTTAGTACTAGAAGCCAGTTAAGAAAAACCAGCTAAAAGCAATAAAATATAGTGATGCAAAGAACTGATGGGTTTTGCACTGTTAAATATAAAAAAATAATTTAATCACTTAAGCTTTACATTCAAACAAGCAAGCATATAATTCAGGAATATTTCAATTCACACATTCCTGAAATAGAAAAGTACACAGAGTTAGGGTAGAGACAGTTTCAATCATTCCATTCCCATCAAGTGGTATCCATGGAAGTATAGGAAAAACTATAACAAGTAACGTTGCCGAAGTTTTCTATATTGATTGATTATGTTATGCAAAGGATGCCAAAATAAAAACATGGGCAGAATAATAAAATCCCTGTGAATCTGCTAACCCTGCATTTCTGTTACATCCCTGCCATAGGGCCTTTAGTATTCCTAGACTGAGACCAAACAGTCTGAACTTAAAATTACTTAATGATATCCTTCACACATAAGGTGCTAAGGAAAAGCCCACAGATGGAATAGGCTCTTTACTTCAGACCAATATACTGAAAAATCACAATCTGTTGTTTTTCTGTGAGGCTTTAACTAAAAAAACCCCAAAAAGATTTGATTCCATTTCTAGATAAAATGTTCCTAAAAGAAATCTATATCATTCTAGCTTTTTAAGATTTTGTTTATTCTACCTAGAAGCTGATTTAAATTCTTTCTTTTAGAAAAGGTAAGAGATACATTTAGAGTTATAAATCTAATGCTAAGGCGTATAAAATTTCTTTTTTTAAGCCATACCTAAATTTAAATTAAGAACCAGTTTGGCCTTTTTCAATTCTAGGGTGATATAATCTCCTTGCTGGCCTTCTCCATGGAAGAGTACACCTTCACTTTCAATGGTTTTAAATTTCAAAGCGATGACATCTTTCAGAGTTTTCAGTGTTTTCTTCTTGTGTCCAAATCTATACGGTAATACAGCATGGCCATCAAAAGTGATAATATCAGCCCCTAAAGAGGAAAATAAAATCATTGCTGAATAATTACATACTGCTTAGGCTAAGTAAAACAAAATGTTATGTATTTATGTCAAGACAGGCAAGCAGATATTTAAGGAATGTGTCATCTGGTTCTTACATATTCAAACAGCACATGGAAAACTGTACATCAGTTTATGAGGTTATAAGATAATCTCTCCTGATTATTTTTATTAACATAACGTAGAATAGTGACTTAATATATTGCTAAATATATGGACCTTTCTCCCTGCTAATGAGTTAATGAAAAGAGACATTTATTTCATCTTCTCATGACATTTTTTCTTTATTATTAATCTGAAGTTCTGCCTAAAGATCTTGGTTGACCATTCAATGACTGCCAAATGTAATAGAAACTGTGTCTTGCCATCAACCTAAAATGAACCTTGGAAATTATAAAGAAAACTTTCAGAAAGAAATTGAAGTTCCCAAGACCACTGAAAAATATATATGTGTAAATATAATTGAAAATGGTCACCGTATGGAGACAGTCAAAAGTAATTATCTGAGGATACCAAATCAGGATTATACACTTTAAAATATTCTTCACTGTTGCAATAGCTGAGGTATGCTTGAATGTAATTGGAACATACACACACATATATAACATGGCAGTATTAAACATGAGAATTTTTAGATTTATCCCCAAGTACTGCCAGAATGACTGGCTGATTATTATAAAACAACCTACTTCTATAACTTAAGACCACTAATGGTAACCACAATGATTCTTCAGCACAGCTTCTATGATCTTAACCATGCCACTGAAATTTGGCGACAAAAATTTTTTTTTGTCTGTACAATTTTTGAAAAGAAAGAAGGGAAGGTAGAAGGGTTAATAGAAGCCTTATAAGTCATAAATAAATATAAATAGAGCTGATACTGTCAATGGACTAAATTTAAAATAATTTAATTGGAATTCCAGAATAAACTCCCAGTGCAAATAAAGCAAATCTGCAAATCTGTTGCTTTGATAAATGAAAAGTTTCTGTATTAATTTGACTTTTGGTTAATCATATACAGAATTAAATTTCACTATCAAGTCTGCATTTTGGTAATTATATTCACGAATTTAGGAATGATAGAAGACCAAGTTGTTGTAAAATATTAAGGTCATATTGCACTATAATTAAATGTAAGCTGTGTAAGACATTAAATTCTAAACATTATTAAACATTGATAGAGAAATGAATTTTTAATATCACCTGTCCCAAGTCTAAAAGAAGCAAAATCAGCTGCTTTCAGCTTGTATTCAAGATACTGATTGTCAGTTATAAAACCTTCCTTAGCATGAGACCACTTCTCTCCAGTTCTTTTTACGCATCTTACATTATCTGACAGGAGATGTATATACTCAGTGGTGGATTGTTAAATTTCTAGCTGGCCTCACCATATCCTACCTCGCCCAGTCACTCCTCATCTCATCCACTCGCCCACCATAGCTGCTGTTCCTCTGTCTGGCTCCCTGGCTTGCCTTGACCACATGGTCTCTGAGGGCCACCCAGGTTGCCGACCTTCAGCTGCATCCCATGCAGCGCTCTCCATGTGGCCCAGCTGAGCTGCCCTGATCTGCCTGGCAGCCTGGGTGAGCCTGCAGCAGCAAGGCCTGAGTCCTGGCCTAGCTGCCTCCCATATGGCCTAGCAAGCTTGCCTGCCTTCTGCACAGCTGAATCCCACAGAGCGCTCTCCATGCAGCCCAGCTAAGCTGTCCTGATCTGCCTACGTAAGTGACTGTTAGCAGCAAGCCCCGAATCCCGGCTTAGCTGCCTCCTACATCATCCAGCACACTTGCCTGCCTTCCCCACTGCTTTCCCCACTGTCCCTGAGGCACAGCACGCTTGCCTGTCTTCCACACTGCCTTCCACATGGTCCCTGAGGCCCAGCACCCTTGCCTTCCTTCCCTGCTGCCTTCCCTGCAATCCTTGAAGCCCAGGATGCTTGCTTGCCTTCCCCGCTGCCTTCCCTGTGGTCCCTGAGGCCCAGAAAAGTGCAGATGGAAATGCCCCATTTAACAACTCTATTGGGCTATCTGCACCATGGTTGATCAGGATGGGGAGGGGGTGAAGCAAAAGGCCTACTTGGTCCATAGATACTCACCAGCACGACAGTGAATCTCTCTTCCAGCTCACCATTTTGGGCATTGGGAGCTTGAGGAGTAGGTTGTTTGCCCTGAAATCCATCTGCTGCTCTTTCAAGCCCAGCTCTGGCTGCAGCTGACCATCAGCCAATTTTCTTCCAGTGCTCATTGATGGAATTCCAGGAGTGGCAGCATATTGCATGCTTTTCACTCCAAGCAGCCCAGACTGGAAACCTGGGGTGGAGGAGCAATCCTCCTTAACAAGCTCCAAACTGTTGCTTCTGCTACAAACCTGGGTTCCCCGCATGAGCACTGGAAGTTTTTTTTTTTAATTTTAAAATAAACTTTATTTACATAGAATTAAAAAAGCACAAACATACAAATATACAAAAATAAAAAATATGTAAATAGAACAATAAACATATTTCTATTACACTTGATAATAGATTTGATAGTTCATAATAATCAATAATAAATAATAATTGGCAAGTTTAAACTTTTGTATTGTATGTTTTTACTGTTGTGAGCTGCCCTGAGTCCTTCGGGAGATAGGGCGGCATATAAATCCATTATTAAATTAAATTAAATTATTCCTTATCTCTTATAGATTGCATATTAATGAATAAATAACACATGTTACTCTACTATTACTATTGGATTATAACTGTATTATCTAATCAATGAAACCTTCATAGCGTTTATGTAATAGAAGAGAAGCTTGAGACCTTTATTATTATACATTCAATATATACAGCTATATATATTTCCTGGGTTCATTTATTCTGTACACTCTTTTTCTTGCGCTCTACCCAGCTGTACCATTTATCCCAAACCAGGTAATACTCTGAGTCTTCCTTCCCATTTAATTTAGGCATGAGCCTCTCCATTTCGGCACATTCATAGCTTTTTTGAATAATAATGTGTATTGGTGGTACGCTAGGCCTTTTCCAATATTGCGCTAAAGAAATCCGTGCCGCTGTTAGTAAGTAGATGACCAGGTATCTCTCTTTAGGAGAATAGCCCCTTTGATCATTCCCAGGAGGAACAGTTCCGGTTTCCACTCCAGTCCACATTCAATAATTTCTTCTATCCATATTCTTATCCTTGTCCAATATTTCTTAATCTCAGGGCATGTCCACCAAAGATGAAAATAAGTACAGAATTTCTCTTTACATTTCCAACAACTTGGGTTTGCTGTTGGATATATTTTAGCTAATCTGGAAGTTTGGTACTCCTTCCCCACCCAGTCAGCCTGCACTCCCCTCTCGTTCTAGGCACCTATTCCCCCAGTGCTACATGAGTGCAACTCCCCCAGAATTTAAAGAATTAGAGCTGCGGGGAGGCAAGATGCACTCATCTGTTTCCATCTACGACCGGCCTTGGGAAAGCCTTTCCTCACAATTGCATACCTGCAGCCAGAGCCGGCTTGGCAGCAGCAGCAATGGTTCAGAGCTTGTTAAGGAGGACTGCTCCACCCCAGCCATGTGTTTTCCAGTCCGGGCTGCTTGGAGTAAAAAGATGCAGTATGCTGCTGCTCCCAGGATTCCCTAAACAAGTGCTGGAAGAAAGTGAGTGTGATTCTGAGGGCAGGCTTTTCCAAGGCTGGTCATAGAGGGAAACAGAGATGAGTGCACACTCCCTGGCCATGCCCACCATTGTCATGCCCACCAACTGGTCATTAGAATAGAGAACTGGTTGTTAAATTATTTGAATCCCACCACATGTCCCTTCAATTAAAGTGTGTCATTTTATGGAACCTAAGAAGTATATCTTTTCTGACATACATGTCTAACTTCTAGAACACCATATCATATCCACTTCCCCCATTACAAACTAATGTTTCCAAGTGACTGTTTGCAAGTCACTCAGTCCTCATTTTATTCTTCATACAGTCATTCTGGAAGATATTATTGGCTGCAAAAGAATAATGGCTTAAAGTCATTCAGAGAGCTCCACAGCCAAATCTTTCTTATTCATTCAAAGATATACCAACATTCTCATATGTCTATGCACAACAACATTATTCAAACCCACATTTGTAATTCCAACTATGTTCTTCCTACTATATTTATTTTTATTTATTTATTTGATTTGTCAATTGCTTACAAGTTAATAAGTATAAGGGTAAACATAGTTATGAATACATGAAATAAATACATATAAGAAATAAAAGAAAAAATAAAAGAAACAATAAAAGAAACAATAGGACAGGGACGGTAGGCACATTGGTGCGCTTATGCACACCCGCTACAGACCTCTTAGGAAAGGGGTGAGGTCAATAGTAGAAAGTCTAAGGTTAAAGTTTTTGGGGTTTGGGGAAGAAACCACAGAGTCAGGTAGAGTATTCCAGACATTGACCACTCCGTTGCTGAAGATGTAATTTCCTTCATTCAAGATTGGTGCAGTTAACCTTGAGTTTGTATCTATTGTGTGCTCTTGCATTGTTATGGTTGAAGCTGAAGTATTCATTGCCCAGTAGGACATTGCAATGTATGATTTTATATACTATACTTAGATTGGACCGAAGACGGCGTAGTTCTAGGTTTTCTAGGTCTAGAATTTCAAGTTTAATGGCATAAGGTATTCTGCAACGAGTAGAGGAGTGTAGAACCCTTCTTGTGAAGTATTTCTGGACTTTATCAACTGTGTTAATAACAGATACGTGATATGGGTTCCAGACTGATGAGCTGTATTCGAGTATTGGTCTGGCAAATGTTTTGTATGCTCTAGTTAGTAGTAGAATTAGGTTAACAACTCTTAATGCCTTTTTGGCTATTTAGTTACAGTGGGTTCTAGCACTTAGATCATTAGAGATGAGTATTCCAAGGTCCTTGAGGGAGTTTGGATCATCAACAAGGTCTTTACTATTCATTATTTACTTCATTATCATTAACCACCATAACAAAAAAAGAAGGGGTGGAAGAAATGTGAATTCTTGAGAAGACTAGGAAAAAGATAAGATTTAGATTCTGTTAAAGCTGAAGGAGAAGGAAAAGAAAGAAAAGCTTGATTGTAATATGTGAAAGAAGAGAGCAGCTTTATTGTTTAGTTATTATTAGATTTCCAGGCAGACTCAGTGTTCTTATTCTAAAAACAAAATTTTCAGGAAGTATTGGACATATGGTAATCTTACCTTATATAAGCAACACAAATACATAAATATATCCATCTGTTGCTTTATACTCCAAGGACATAATGAGGTTTACTGATTGCAATTTGCTTTCCAACAAACAAAACAATAAAATGCCTTGCAATACAAAATAACCCTTACCTTGAAAAGACAGCCTATGCTATTTCACATCATACATTAAGAAGAGAAATTAGTTAATAAATCAATATAGCACTTAAAACTTCTACTTGTAACATATGCAGATGAACTAAATCAAGGCCCAAGGGACTACTTAGGTTTACCTCACAAAATAATTAATGGCAGAATGCTCATTGAATGCTTTTAAAAAAGCAATAAATTCCTGAGAAAAGGTTACCATCTTGCAGATTCAACAAAGCCTCCAGTTAAATCTATGTTCTTAGTTCTAAAGTCAGAATCATGGGACATAATTAATCCCTATTTTAAATTAAGGAATATCTAATGTGGAATGGAAAAAGAGAGAATCTATTTGTAATAGTTACCCTGAGGAGAGGTAACACTTAATTCTTTGTGTGTTTCTGTAGGTGAGACTCACCTTTTTCATATATACCCCTTCAAATATACTGACAGTGTTCATACAAGACACTGAAATCTCTTTTGTTTTAACCACAGCTTGTTGTATAAGCTACGTTGGACTTCATGTATTGTTCTAAAGATTTACAAACTACAGATATTAGGTTCCTAGAGCAAGCTAGGCTGAAAGCCAACAAATCTATTGTGGCTTAACAGAACAACACTGTAACATTGTTGCAAAATTCATACTATGCAATCTTTATATTAGTGATATAAATAATGCATAATGCCATATAATCAGCATGTAATAAATATGTTCTTCAGACTCAACTTTTCAACATGTTTCCTCTCCTGCTGGTTTTCTCATTAAGACACCCCTTCAGAACCAGTAAATTACCATTCTCTTTTAGTCCTCCAGGGGCTATTTTAAAATTCAGGGACTGATCTAAAGTCAGTTGAAGTTGATAGGAATTCATTCACAACCTTCAGCTTACTTTGAATTAAGAAGCCCTCAGGGGAGATTGTCCAAAAGCACGTTGAAAGGGTATGTTTAACCACAAAAACAAAACTATTTGGCATACCAGCCCTTTTAGACTTTAGATGAAAAAGCAACTGCGGTTAAAGTTTAACTATTTCACAGTTTATGATGTAATAGCTGCTCTCTTTCACTCTCTTTAAAAGATTAAAATTATCTGATTTATCATCAAAGGGAATGGTAGCTAGAAAAATTTTTCCATCAAAAACATTTTAGGTTATATGAATAGGTTGAATAATATGATAACAACCTTCAATTGAATAATTTCAGTAACACCTTTTCATTTTCAGTAACACCTTGAGATTTTTCACGATTAAACCAACATTATTCAAGCTGCTGTTTCTGAAAATTGTTGCAACCAATTAACTAGTCTCCACACTGAAGCTCTTGTTCATGAAAACCTGTTCATAAAAATTTATATATGCTACATAAATACTGCACAAATGGATTTTTTTAAAAATTCTATGAGGTAGAGAACAGAGCTACTATGGCAGCAAATGCAATTCTTAAACTCTGAAGAAAAAGATAGTAAGAGAAAACCACTACCATTGCAACCATCTCTCACTTTGAAATAATGATATATTAATAAGAGAACACCTGTCTGATCTTGATAAACACAAATCACCCGGGCCTGATGGATTACATCCCAGAGTTTTAAAGGAGCTGGCAGAGATCATCTCAGAACCACTGCACCATATCTTTCAAAAATCCTGGAGCACCGGAGAACTACTAGAGGACTGGAAAAGAGCTGATGTGATTCCCATCTTCAAAAAAGGAAAAAAACCAGACCCAGGAAACTATAGACCAATCAGCCTAACATCAATACCTGGGAAGATACTGGAAAAGATAATAAAAAAACAGATCTGCCAACATCTAGAAACATGTAAAGTAATAACTAGCAGTCAGCATGGGTTTCTTAAGAACAGATCATGCCAAACCAATCTTATTTCATTCTTCCACACAGTGACTAAATTAGTAGACCAGCAAAATACTGAGGACATGATATATTTAGATTTCAGCAAGGCATTCGACAAAGTAGACCACAATCTACTTCTTAGTAAGCTAGAAAAAATGTGGAATATATAGCACCACCACTAGATGGACTCACAACTGGCTGACAAACTGTACTGAATGAGTAGTCCTTAATGGGTCTAAGTCTACATGGAGTAAGCAGTGGGGTGCCACAAGGTTCCTTCTTAGGCCCAGTACTCTTCAATATCTTCATTAACGACTTAGATGAGGGAATAAGAAGGGGAACTTACCAAATTTGCAGATGATACTAAGCTGGCAGGAAAAGCTAACACCCAAGAAGATAGGCTTAAGATCCAGATGGATCTTGACAGACAAGAACACTGGGCCGTATCTAACAAAATGAAATTCAATGTAGAGAAAAGTAAAGTCTTAGGCAAGAAAAACCAAAAGTACACATATAGACTGGGTGAAACCAGGCTCAATAGCAGGAACTGTGAGAGGGATCTTGGAGTCTTAGTGGACAATCAGCTAAATATGAGCCAGCAGTGTTCAGCAGCAGCCAAAAAAGCTAATGCAATCCTAAGTTGTATTAACAGAGGGATACAATCAAGATCAACGGAAGTACTAATACCACTCTATAAAGCCTTAGTAAGACCACACCTAGAATACTGCATCCAGTTTTGTTCACCACATTATAAAAAGATGTTGAGACTCTAGAAAAAGTACAGAGAAGAGCAACCAGGGGACTGGAGGCTAAAGCATACAATGAACAGTTGCAGGAACTGGGCTTGGCTAGTCTAGTAAAGAGAAGGACCAGGGGAGACATGATAGCGGTCTTCCAATATTTGAGGAGCTGCCACAGGGAGGAAGGGGTCAAGCTATTTTCTAAAGCGCCTGTAGGCCAGACAAGGAATAATGGATGGAAACTGAACAAGGAGACATTTAACCTGGAAATAAGGAGAAACTTTCTGACAGTAAGAACAATCAACCAATGGAACAGCTTGTCCTCGGAAAGTGCCATCACTTGAGACTTTCAAGAAGAGATTGGACTGCCATTTGTCAGAAATGGTGTAGGGTCTCCCGCTTGGGCAGTGGGTTGGACTAGATGACCTACAAGGTCCCTTCCAACTCTGATTATCTGTTATCGGTTATCCTTTTAACCAGTTGTCTCCTGAGTTAAACTTAACAGAAGAAGATGATATAGTATCACCTCTTTGTCTTTTTCAATTCTTAATCCACCCAAGGGACACTTGGAAGGTGGAAGCAGTAAAGGAAGAACAGCTTGATAAATATTGAAGGCGTGTAATAGCACTATTATTTCTTAAAATAATAAGGTTAACAAAAACTATTTTATTTAAAAATAATAATTGTACATTGTCTTATAGAAATACTAATCCTCTCCCCAAACTCCCTAAATTTAAAAAAAATGAAATTTTGTTCCTAGCTACAGTTTGCTTTAGCATCTGCATCTCCCCTCTTACATTATCACTTTTACTAGTTTCTAGTATTAGCTGCTCTTCCTGTTTTCATTTGTCAAGAAATTCCAATTCTTTAGTTTTATTCTCTAAATGAAATAACAAATGAAGACAAAAGCTATGGCTTCTGAAGAATGCAGAGAATATATGAAATTTAATTTGCTCTTGTGGTCTCTATGGAAAGTTTTAAAACTCTTCTAATATCTGAAAAGGAGAAAGGGGACCAATTAGGTCATAGCACAATTCTTGCTTTAAAACTGAACAATGAAAATTAGGCAAACTAAGTTTTAAAGAGTTTTAAAGATTATCTTAATATGAGAAACACATATTTTCTGTCTTCATTCATTTCCATTCTGCTGGCTGTATCTGGTACAATGCTGGATACTTTGAACTTTTTGTTATTTAAATACTTCTGCTTTTTGTTTTTCTTCTACTCTCTTTTGCAACAACTTAGGAATTTATCTATACTTTTATACTATAAAATAGAATGAACAAATATTGTTTTATTTAATTAATACAGGAGTATCCACTCAGCACACAAATTAACTTCTGAAATGTTTTTTGTAGTTTTTAATATTTGTTCCACCAAATTTCAGGAGCAAGAAGTAAAATTGAAAGTTGATTATTGTGCTAAATTAACTAAAATGCAATAAAAAGAGAGAATAAAAAACCCTGACATTTACAGAAGGATGGAAGGAAGATCAATTCCTGATGCCTTGATGGATACCAAATGCCAGGGATACATTCAAGCATATTATATGCATCCTTAATCAGCAATTATTGATTTAAAGTCCCAAATGTGGCAAAAGCAGGACAAGTAAAGTCCTTAAGAGTTAATGTTTCGATTTCTCAAATGCATCTCCAGCAGGAGGGCAATTACATACATATAATTATTATAAGATGTTCAGTATAAACCACCTAAAATTTGTTAAGATAAAAAGAAAACCAATTTCACATTATAGAATATAATTTTCCACTGATTTTCCAGAGTCAAAGCTCATCATTTGAGAGGTCATATAATTTATTAATGTCAATGTCATCATCTTCTTTGACTATAAACAAAAATACTGATTATACACAATTAATTCTTCCCAAACCTCATTTTATTGTGAAATTTTAGAGGCAGCAATAGAATCAAAATTAAGCATTCTAAGAATAAGTGCAAAAATCCCCTAACTTAGTATACCATAAAAAGTTTTTAAAATAGCCATACAAAACCAAAGTAAGGTCCAGTGTAACCAACTTCCATACCAAACATTTAATCAGTATTTTTAATGTGAAATTATCCAAGAATGTAAGCTTTTCTTGCATTAAAGAATTAAAGTTATGTTTGCAACATATTTCTCAAAGAGATATATTGTTAAGTATAACTAATAAGAAATTACAGAAAATATGATTTCTTAATATATTTTGGTGAGAAAGGCTAGTTAAGGAAAAACTGAATTATAAAAGCCTTGTTTCAGTTTCATATCTAATTTCTCAAGGGAATACAAACATCAGCTACATCCCATTTTGCTTAGTTAGAACATAGAAAATGAAATAACATTGGAAGGGATCTTGGAGGTTTTCTAGTCAATTCTCTATTCGAGCAGGGAGCCCTGTACCATTTCAGATAAATGGTTGTCCAATCTCTTTTGTAAAGTCTCCAGTGATGGAGCACCTACATCTTCTGAAGGCAAGCTAGTCCATTGTTGATTGCTCTCACCATTAGGAAATGTATCCTTAGTTGTAGGTTGCTTCTCTCCTTGATTAGTTTCCAACCATTGTTTCTTGTCTTGCCTTTTGCTGCTTTGGAATATAGACTTTGTAGGAACTCTCAAATATTGGAACAGTGCTATCATGCCATCTCAGTCCTTGACTGTGAAATATAATGAGTATACAATGAATTATATGTGACATATCCATATTTTCTTCCAGGAGTGTGTAATTCTGATGTGGCCATCGTTGAATAGCTGATGAGATCATAGTACTTTCTGGGGATATGTGAACATCTGAAAACATTTGTACAAAAACCCCTGGGCAACAATTTCACGAGTTTATCTATGCATATGTTATAATGCTTAACTGTTGTTTTACAGATAAATTCTCTTACGAAATTTATAACATAAAATTCCCTTTTGCATTTAATTTCAAAAGATATTTTAAACTATAGCTTCTTATGATACAATGCTGACACTCTGTTAAAAATGAAGGTATTTATCCAACAATAGATATAAACCAGGAATGTCAAATTCAATTTCATTGGGGGCCACATTAAGGTTGTGTTTGACCTCAGGGGGCTGTGGTGGCATGACTATGGTGGGCATGGTCAGTATGATGTCACTCATGACCAGAGGTACTTGTGGTTGCCCAAGCTCTCTGCCAGCAAAAACAGGCTCCTGAGCTCTGTTTTTGGCCTCCTGTAACCCTCTGCCAGCGAAAACAGAACTCGTAAGGTCTACATTTGGCCCTCACAAGCTTCATTTTTGCTGGCAGAGGCACCACGTGCCAGTCCTTTGCTGTTTCCAGTGCAGCCCTGCTGGCCAGATCTAAGCACCCCATAGGCCGCATCTGGCCCCCGAGCCTTGAGTTTGATACCCCTGAAATAAAGTATTATTGTATTCAGCCAAAATCTCTGTTTGAACTCACCTCTCAGAGACTATAGCATCCGTTTCTTAATAAATTTGAAACCATTCGATACATTCAATAGTATTACATTAAAATCTATGCAATGGCATACAATTAAATATTTATTTTTTGACATATAAAGTCATCTAACTTATAAACAATAATTAATTAGGCAGCATACAAATATACCCATAACATATAACATGCAAATGATGTAGTCAAATTTGAGATAACAACTAATCCCTTTTTTAATTCAAATGCATAGAAAAAAAAGCCAGGCCTACATAGTAGCTCCGTAAATGGAGTCCCACACTTCAAGGGACCAAGCAACTCTTTACAAAAGGGCAAGCACAACAACGAAGGCACATCTTATAAGATGACACTTCTTTAAAGAGAGGATTTGGATGCCCAACTCTTTGGCCTAGTGGGATGTCAGAAACAATAAGAGCAGGATTATATAAGTGATAATCAGCACCTTGAATTAACACCATGACCTTACTGGATGCCAATATTACATTGGTGAACTATAGCGTCCAATCACTACCTCTGCAGCTGCCTTCTGAACCATTTGCAGCTTCTGGATGATTGTCAATGGCAGACTATATAGAGTGAGTTGCACAAGTTCCACCTGAGATGTGAATAAATCTTGAATGACTATAACCATGCTGTAGCCTGAACAGCCCAATAAGTTATCTTTAATATATCATCCTTAGGAATAAGTAGAAGATTCCATTTCTTTAGGAGGTATGTTTTCATCTATTTTCACTTATAAATTGATTCCATTCACTTTCTGCATTAATCTTATAATTGTTTTAAAGCCATACAACAGTTGGCAGTCAAATAATCTTTTAAAATATATTTTATTTCAAAATGCATTTATTGATTTAATTTATTTATTTAAGCAAATTTCATCTCAAATTTGCATTTAAGACTCCTTTTTATATATTACTTTTTTGAAGGAAAAATCTGTTCTACATCTTTACTTTTCAGTTGCAGATAAAATTAGTTCAAATCAGAATTTGAAAACTCAGATGACTCAAATACATTTGAAAACATCGCTATACTTCCTTTCTCTTTCTTACATTTACCAATATTTTCTTATTTTTATAGCATTCCCTCTTATGATTTAAATGGATTTTATGTATAATTCAATTCAATTCAAATTCAATTCAATTCAAACCTTTATTGTCAGAGCACATGTGTACAATGAGATTGACACAGCCTCCCTTAGTGTACCCCCTCCCCAACACAATACAACTCACAGTGAAAACAGAAATCTCTAACCCAATAAATCATATTAACAAACACACAGTTCTATTGCACCAATGTGAACATGTTGGGCCGGCCCTGCAAGTCTATCGTACTCCTACTGGACAACCAGCTAAATATGAGCCAGCAGTGAGCAGCAGCAGCCAAAAAAGCTAATGCAATCCTAAGTTGTATTAACAGAGGGATACAATCAAGATCAAGGGAAGTACTAATGCCACTCTATAAAGCCTTAGTAAGACCACACCTATAGTACTGCATCCAGTTTTGGTCACCACATTATAAAAAAGATATTGAGACTCTGGAAAAAGTGCAGAGAAGAGCAACCAGGATGATTAGGGGAGTGGAGTCTAAAACATACAAAGAACGGTTGCAGAAACTGGGCTTGGCTAGTCTAGTAAAGAGAAGGACCAGGGAAGACATGATAGCAGTCTTCCAATATTTGAGGGGCTGCTACAGAGAGGAGGGGGGTCAAGCTATTTTCTAAAGCGCCTGTAGGCCAGACAAGGAATAATGGATGGAGACTGAACAAGGAGAGATTTAACCTGGAAATAAGGAGAAACTTTCTGACAGTGAGAACAATCAACCAATGGAACACCTTGCCCTCAGAAATTGTGGGAACGCCATCACTTGAGACTTTCAAGAAGAGATTGGACTGCCATTTGTCAGAAATGGTGTAGGGTCTCCCATTTTGGGGGGGGTTGGGCTAGATGACCTACAAGGCCCCTTCCAACTTTGATTATCTGTTATGATGTTATTTCACATTCAGAAATCTGACAGCCAACGGATAAAAACTGTTCTTCAGCTTGTTTGTGTGACTGGCTATGCTTCTATATCTCCTTCCCAATGGCAGGAAAGTAAAGTGCTAACAAGGGTGTGAGTCATCCCTGAGGATTTTCCTCACTCTTCTAAGCACAGGAGTGGAAAAGAGAATATTTATGTAGAAAGTAAACATGGGATCAATCAAAAATGACCCAAATGTCTATATACCAATGCACAGAACATGAGGAATAAACAGGGTAAATTAGAAATTCAAGTAGATGAGGGCAGATATAATATTGTTGCCATTACAGAAACTTGGTAGGATGAACCCACAAACGGAATATTATTAAGAGTTTTGCAGTGATAATTCAGCACCAGAAAAATAAACACAGATAGCTGATGCTTCATTTAACATCTTTATAAACATAATAAAATTTTACAAACCAGTTGTAGATTTCTCCAACATGGAGCAGCTCAAACAGAAACATGTTGAAAGTTCAGAGCAGAGCTCCAGTCTTCAGCAAGCAAGTTAGTTTAATCTTCAATAGACAGACTCAGAGCTCAACATAGCTGCAGAGCTTCAGAGCTTAACATAGAGCCATGCCTGGGCTACTTTTAGTTTCAGTTTCCAAACTATCCTCATTGGCTGATTTAGTTGCTATGCCTATTCATTGGCTGACCTTGTTACCAAGCTCTATTCCAGTTCATGAATATACTGACAAATATATAGCTAGAAGGATTTAAATTATTTAAAAGAAGCAGACTAAATAAAAGAGGAGGTGGAGTTGCACTATATATAAGAAATACCTATATCTTTAGAGAAATAGTGCACAAAACCATATTGAATGCATTTGGGACCGTATAAAAGGGGGGGATGACATTGCCATAGGTGTACACTATAGTCCACTCAATCAAACAGAGGAAATAGATGAACTTTTTGCTAGTCAGTTAACTTAGGTATGTAGGAAGCACATCACAATAGTAATGGGGGACTTTAACTATTCTTACATCAACTGGGAAACAAACTTTGCACCAACTGGAAAATAAAACAGGTTCCCAACAAAACTAGCAGACAACTTTGTTTCCCAAAAAGAATAGAAGGGAAGTAGGGGATCAGCCATATTGGACTTAATTGTCAATAACAGAGATGAAATAACAGAAAGTGTGGAAGCTACAGAAACATTGGGGGAGTGATCATGCAATATTGGAATTCAACATTATGCAAGCACAAGCAATAGAACTAGTCAAAATAGAGTCTTGGACTTTAAAAAACTAATTTCAGTAAACTTAGAGAGAGCTTGGAAAGAATTCCATGGATGAGAATCATCAATGGGAAAGCAACTCAAGAAGCTTGGAAAACTGGAGATTATAAAAGCCCAGTCAAACAATACCAGAAAAATAACAGCTCTCAAAAGAAACCAGCATGATTACAGAAAGAACTCTGATAAATTCAAAGATGAAAAGGTTAAGTATAAAAAGTGGAAAGAGGGGCACATAAGTAACACAGAATATCAGCAAATAGCCTGGCCTACAAACATGAAGTGAGGAAAGCTAAGGCTCAAACAAACTAAGGCTTGCAACAAAAGTGAAAAATAACCCCAAAAAAGCTACTTTCAACATTTAAAAAAACGGGAGATGGGCGGAGCTGGTGCAGCAGCAAAACGGGGGTGATTTCAGCTCTTGAAATCATCCCCGATATCACTGCTGCAGGACGGTCCCCCGGGACCTAAATCAACTCGTAGGGTCGGTAAGTGATTGGGGCACTTCCTGTTGATCCCAGGGACATCGCAAAGTCCCTGGTTGATCCAGGACAGCCCCTTTGCCAGCAGCGGATTGAGGCAGCCATCAAGCTGCTGAAGCTGTGACAGCTCTGGAAGAACGAGATCGGAAGAAGTGTGTTGGTCGGTGAGATGGGTTTTTTTCTTTTTCTTTCTTAGAGAACACCCTCGAATTTAGAAATTAAGAATGAAATGGAGCAGGCAGCATGAGAGATTTTGTTTGAGATTGAAGAGTTGTTTTTTCCTTCTTTTCATGGTTTTTAAAGGCTTCCCTTTTCTTCTTTTTTTTCCTTTTTAGTTTTGAATGGTTTGAGGTAACATATTATTTTTTTTTATATTATTTTTTGGTGCTTTGGACTCTAATATAACTTGATTTTTCTTTTCTTTAATATAAGATATGGCCATTGAGGTCCTTTTTTTTCCTTTCTTGTTTTGAGAAGAGAAGGAAGTGACATCTGGTTGAGACTATCCGGCAAGGAAGTGAAAGTAGGGAAAGCGATACAATATTGACACCTAGAGGATTGTTATTTTCCTCAAAATATATACACACTTACAAGAATTGCGTCAAGGGCTCTATGCTGGAAATTAGATAAGAAAATACTGGAGATTGCTTATACAGGTGCTTTCGGTGAATTGCTGTACATCTGAGCCTGGATTTGAAGTTAAAGGATGATGTGACCTTGGAGAATTTAAAAAACAAAAGAGTTGGAATTTTCTTTTTTAATTTGTGAAGCCTCAGATATTAAGCAGTGGCAATTGAATAAAGAGTGTGTTTTTTATTACTTCCTATTGCCTGGAATTCAATTTTTATAATTAATTTTCTTAATATATTTTTATCTTTAAAGGACTTTTGCTCACTTTTCATTTTAATTTCTTTTTTTTCTTTACTGGTGTTTTCCTTTTCCCAATTTTTAGTTTTATTTTTTAAGCTTGATTCCTTTTATTTTTTTTTTATGTACTTGAATTAAGATACATAACTATTGGATTTTTTTTACATTATTTACACCTTTTTCTTTATCTTTTCAACTTAAATTATTGATGTATTATTGATTTTTTTTACTAGGATTGCTTTTTTTCCCTCCTTCTTGTGATTTTTCTTTTTCTTTTTGGATATCCTTCTTTATTAGAAATTTCATTTTTATAGAGGGCTACACCCTTTCCTTTTTTACTATTCTTATTTTTATTTATTATTGGCTTTCTTTTTTCTCTGCAATCTGAGTTGGATATTTTTGCAATAATGAGTAGAAGACCTTCAATTCCACAAGTAACAACTCCCGCATTGACAGCATCACAGCAAGAGAAGGAAAAAGAAAAACGATGATGCAGAAGATATTACAAGCGGTAAATGAGAATGGAAAAGAACAGAGAAAATGGAACAGAAGTTGGACAAGACAGATGAAAATATAAAACTCTACAGCAAACAATAGAAATATGGTGAGAGGATTAAGAAAATCGAGGAGCAGCAAGAACAAAAAGATAAAGAAATGGGGAGTTTCAATACCAGATTAAATGAAGTTAAGAGGGATCATAATGAGTCATTGAGAGGTGAAATAGACAGGTCAGAATTTTACTTGAGATTTCAAAACGTGGAGGAAGAGAAGGGTGAAAACTTGCTGGAGAAAATGGCACAGATATTGGCAGAATTGTTAGAAATAATGGAAGAGAAGATGAGAGATGGAATAGATGAAATATTTCATGTCTATACAAGATATGCAATGAGGAATAAACTTCCAAGAGAAATTCATATTAGATTTACTAAGAAGAGCATTAAATCACAAATACTGCAAGCAGCTAGAGATAAAGACACTGAACTACAACAATAAAGATATTATGGTATTGAAACAGGTACCAAGAAGAATAAGAGAGAGTAGAAGAGAATATGCGTTCTTATCCAAAGAACTGTTGAGGAGGGGAGTAAATTACAGATGGTTAATACCAGAAGGCCTTCTGTTTGTGTGGTGGGAACAAAGACATAGAACTGATACAGTGGAGAAAGCAGAACTTTTTTATGATGAATATTTTAGAGGAAAGGAGGGAAATGGAAGACAAGAGGAACTGATTGTGGAACTCTCAAAGGAACGTGCAGCAACAAGTGAAGAAGAAACAACTTGGGGTGGTAGGTGGTGTATCCAGAGAACAAAGAGAAGTTAGATCGACTAGAGCAATAAAACCCTCTTCCAAGACTTAAAATGGATGAAAGAAAATTGATTTTGATGAATATAAATGGACTCAATTCGATTGCTAAAAGAAGGAAAATATTTCATAAATTAGAGAAATTAAAATTTGATATAATTTGTTTACAAGAGGTTCACATTAAAAAAACAACATGAATATGTATTGAGACAAAGAAAGCTAGGAAAACTATTTACTTCATTGGCACAATGTAAAAAGAGAGTATTTACTTCATTGGCACAATGTAAAAAGAAGGACTGGCTCTGTATATTAAAGATATTTACTATGGAACCGATTATACAGATGAGGATGGGAGGATTTTAATGGTGGAATAATGGATAACAATGTTAAAACGCTTTTGATAGCAATATATGCACCAAGTGAGAATCAAGAAGAATTTTATAAGAAATTATATCAAAAACTAACGAACTGGACTATGTAAATATATATGATGGAGACTTTATGGGATAATAAATGATCAACTTGATTACAAATCAGAAAAACTAAAAAGAAAGTTAGAAGAAAGTTACCTAAGTCCTTTTTCAAATGACAGAAGAAATGAATATTAAAAATATGGAAGAAATATTGAAATAATTTACTTTCTATTCAAATAGGCATGAATCATGGTCAAGAATAGATATGATATGGGCATCTGAACATGCTTTCTAATATAAAATGTTCAAATAGAAACTGGGACTTGGGCGGATCACAATCCATTGACAGTTGTTTGGAAAGGACAGAAGAGAAGATCTAGATCAGGGGTGAGCAAACTTTTGACTCGAGGGCCACAATGGGTTGTTAAACTGGACTGGAGGGCCGGAACAAAAGCATGGATTTTTGTGTGAACTAATATAAATTCAAAGTTAGATTACTTCACGTAGCCTTCTGGGAGAGCAAGAGAACCCTCATCTTTTGACTCTTGAGGGCGGATAGAACATGACGGGCAGGATCAACCTGAAGACGTGGTTTATACGGATGATCTAGATGGACATTAAATAATATGATTTTGAAAAAAGAAGAGTTTAAAAAGAAAATTGAGATAGAACTTGGCTTTTTAAAAAAAGAAAATAAAAAAGACACATCACTGCAAACTCGCTGGGATGCATGAAGAAACTTATACAAGAGGAATAATAATTGACTATACAAGGAAAAGGAACATTAAACAGAAAAAGACACTTAAAATATTGGAAGATGACTTTATAAACCTAGAAAAATT
Source organism: Naja naja (assembly GCA_009733165.1). Lineage (NCBI taxonomy): Eukaryota > Metazoa > Chordata > Lepidosauria > Squamata > Elapidae > Naja > Naja naja. The sequence continues at coordinate 82,329,240 of CM019155.1, read as the reverse complement.
ACAACAATCACATAAAGAAAAGACATTAAAATGAAAACGGATATGATTAAACATAAAATGGGTTTAATGGAAAAGGAAGAACTTGCTCAAAAGATTAAAGGTGTTAAACAAAATTATTTTGAAAATGCGAATAAACCAGGAAGATGGCTAGCTTATAAATTGAGAAAGGAAAGGGAAGCAAAGAAAATTAACCAATTAATAGACGGAAAAGGGAACGTTCAATATGGGAATGATGAAAAGAAAAAAATTATTCGAGATTACTATGAAAAACTACTCTCAAGAAGACACCACAGAAGGAAAAATTAAACAATATTTACAAAAGGCAAGATTACCACAAATACCTAAAGATATTGAAACAATGTTAGAAGGGAATATAACTATGATGGAACTGACAGAAGCCCTGAAGAAACAAAATACTGGAAAAGCACCAGGTCCAGATGGCTTACGGTGGATTCTATAAGACTTTCCAGGAGGTGTTAAGCATCCATCTTTTAAAGTTATGAATGAAGTGTTATTAAAAAGAGAATACCTGAGACATGGTTAGAAGCTTATATTACCCTTATACCTAAAGAAGAAATGGATTTACAACAAGTTAAAAATTATAGACCTATTTCACTGTTGAACTCAGACTATAAAATTTTTGCTTCAATTTTGGCAGAAAGATTGAAAAGATATCTAAATGAATTTATCCATACGGATCAAAATGGATTTTTGCCCAAATGACAAATTAAGCAAAATGTGAGAATAATTTTAGATACTTTGGAATACTATGAAGCACATCCTGAAAACAGATGGCACTGATGTTTTAGATGCACAAAAGCTTTTGATAATTTGAATTGGCATTTCATGATATCCCAAATGGTACAAATGGGTTTTGGGAAAAACTTTATACAGGCCATTGAGGCAATATACAATAAGCAAACAGCAAAGATCTTGGTAAATGGAGAATTGACAGAATCTATAGGGATAAGAAAAGGAACTAGGCAAGGTTGTCCTCTGTTGCCTCTGCTGTTTGTTTTAACATTAGAAGTGCTGAATAAAGGTATCAGAGAAGATGAAGAAATAAAAGGAATGAAAATTAAAAAGAA
>CM019155.1:82281885-82327152 GCA_009733165.1 Naja naja | reverse complement strand
TTTTTTATAAAAGGTTTTATTTTCCAAAAACACAAACATAACAAACAAACATACAACACATAGATCCATATCAATTTCAAGTATGTGGTCGGTCAAAAATCACAGTGCCTTCCCTCATTATTCATACTCAATATTACAAAAAGGAAAAACTATAATCATTATTATTAATCCTTTATCATATTATAATCTCTATATTGTTTCAACAGTTCTATCTATCTTTATATTCCCAAAATATATTACCAAACTTTTTTGTCTAACCATTGATAGAACATATTCCATATCTTATAAAACTGCTTTTCTTCTTGGTCCCTAATTTCAAATGTTAATCTACTCATTTCGCACAATCCAAAATCTTCTTAATCACTTCCTCCTGTAGGTGTCTTATCATTTCTCCAGTTTTAAAATACAATTCTAGCGTGTCAGTACATTAACAATCAAATATTTCAGTTCTTTGTTAAATGTCTCTGGTACAATTCCCAACAGGAATATCTCAGGTTTCAAGTCTATATGTTGTTGTGTCATTTTTCCAACCACATGTGGATTTTAGTCCAGTATCTTTTGCATCAGCAAGTCCACCACATGTGGTAGTAGGAGCCAGGTATCTGATGACATTTCCAACACTTATCCGATTTATCCTTGAACATTCTTGCAATCCTTCTCGGGGATAGGTGCCACCTGTAAAACATCTTATACAAATTTTCTTTATATGCAGTTGACATTGTCATTTTATAATTCTGATCCCACAGTGTTTGCCATCTCTCTAGATCTATTCCATAACTGAAATTTTTCCCCCAAGCAATCATTGTTTCCTTAACCTGCTCCTCTTCCATTCTAACTTCTAATAGATAATCATAAAGTTTTTAATCATTTTTCGTTCATGCCCATCAAGATTTTATCTAATTCAGTTGGTTTTTTATAAATCCCTTCAGTCCTAACATCCTCATCATATCTAGATTGTATTTGCAAATATGAAAACCAATTCATTTTATACCTTGTTCTTGTAGTGTTTGCATCGATTTGAGTTCACCCTTTTCATTTAAAATCTCTTCATATCTAACTGTTTGTTCCTTCTTGTATATTATTGCATATGAAAAAGCTTCAATAGTAGATACCATAATGGAATTTTATATAATGTTGTTTTCTAGTTTTTCCCAATTTAAAACAAAGCTTCTCGAATATAGTGTCTTCTAAAATATCCTTGTTTTTTGTTCCCTTATACCATAAGAAAGCATGCCATCCTAATAATAAATCATGACCCTCTAAAGTTAACAATCTATTATTTCTCAATGTTATCCATTCTTTCACCCACATCAGACTTGCAGCTTGATAATACAATTCCCAGTTTGGTAGTGGAATCCCCTCTTGACCTTGCATCTTGTAATAGCTTAAATTTGATTCTTGGCTTTTTGCCCTGCCATATAAATTTGGATGTGATTTTATTTAGATCTTCAAAGTACCCTTTCCCAAGTCTAATTGAATTGTCTGAAGTAGATATAAGATTCTAGGTAGAATATTCATCTTAACTGTCGATATTCTGCCAATAAGAGATAATTGCATATTTTCCCATCTTTCAAGATCTGTCGCTATCTGCTGTTTAAGTTTTATATAATTATCTTCTTTCAAAGTACTGCATCTCGGTGTTATATATATTCCCAAATATTTAACTTTATTTGATCTGAATCTCTAATAAATCTTCTAAATCTTTCTTGCGTTTTGCTAACATATTCTTTGTTAGGATCTTTGTTTTGTCTTTATTAATTTTTAAACCTGCCACCATTCCATATTCTTCTATTTGTTCTATCATTTATTTATTTATTATTTATGTTATTATTTGGACTTGTATAGCTTCTCCAAGACTCACAACTAAAACAACAACAACAATAAATAATTAAAAGAAAATTAAACAGATCACAAGCCCAATAATAGCTAAGCTACAGTTAAAATTTAAAATAAGTTAAGAACCATCCCCGAAAGAGTCACAACCCAGATTGGTCAAAAACCAGGACTTCAAATCATGTGGAAGGTGAAGGTCAGGGGCCAGACAGAGCCCAGGGTAGCTGATTCCACAGGTCAGGGACTGCCACAGAATAGGCTCGTCGCTGGGGGACCGCCAGCCGATATTGGCTTGCCGATGGGACGAAGCCCTTGCCTGTGTGCTCGCACAGGCGATTGGCATTCAATATTGGCAGGAGTCGCTCCCTTAAATATTGCGGACCCATGTTGTGTAGGACTTTGAATGTTAAAACCAAAACCTTGAATCTCACCCAGAGTGCAACCGGCAACCAATGCAGGTGCGCGCAGGAGGTAATATGGGAGAATCGGGAAACTCTCATCACCACCCACGCGGCCGCATTCTGCACCAGCTGCAATCTCCGGATGGTATGCAAGGGCAGTCCTAAATAGAGAGCGTTGCAGTAGTCGAGTCTGGAGGTGACAAGGGCATGAGTGACTGTGCACAGGGCATCTCGGTCCAGGAATGGGCGAAGCTGGCGAACAAGGCGGAGCTGGGCAAAGGCCCCTGGCGGCCCCCACCTGCTCCTCCAACCGAGCCGTACATCCAGGAGGACCCCCAGATTCCATGCCCTATCCACAGGGAGCAACATCTCTCCCCCTATGGCCAAAGATGGCGATTCCTGACTGGGCCAAGATGCCGGTATGCACAGCCACTCAGTCTTGGCCGGGTTGAGTCGAAGAATGTTTCTGTTCATCCAGATCCGTACCGCATCCAAGCAACGGGTCATCACAGAGAGGACATCACTGATCTGGTTTGGGGTGGAGATGTACAACTGGGTATCATCAGCGTACTGGTGGTACCTCACCCCAAAACCACGGATTTGATCAGCGTACTGGTGGTACCTCACCCCAAAACCACGGATTTGATGTAGTACACTGAAAGAAGACAATTATATTAAACTTAAGCAGCAGATAGCGACAGACCTGGAAAGGTGGAAAAATATGCAATTATCTCTTATTGGTAGAATATCAGCAGTTAAGATGAATGTATTACCTAGAATTTTATATTTATTTCAAACGATATCAATTAGACTTGGGAAAGAGTTTTTTGAGGACTTAAATAAAATGGTATCAAAATTTATATGGCATGGCAAAACCAAAATTAAACTTAAACTATTATAAGATGCAAGGTCAAGAGGGGGTTCACTGCCCAATTGGGAATTGTATTATGAAGCTGCAAGTCTGATGTGGGTGAAGGAATGGATAACGTTGAGAAATAATAGATTATTAACTTTAGAAGGTCATGACTTGCTACTAGGATGGCATGCCTTTTATGGTATAAGGAACTAAAAGCAAGGATATTTTAGAAGGCATTATATTCGAGAAGCCTTGTTTTTAAACTGGGAAAAATTAAAAACAACACTATATACAATTGATTATGGGTATCTACTATTGAAGCTTTTTCATATCCAATAATATATAAAAAGGAACAAACAATTAGATATGGAGAGATTTTAAATGAAAAGGGTGAACTCAAATCGATGCAAACACTACAAGAACAAGGAATAAAAATGAATTGGTTTTCATATTTGCAAATACAATCTAGACATGATGAGGTTGTTAAGGCTGAAGGTATTTATAATAAGCAAACTGAATTTGATAAAATTTTGATAGATACCAATAAAAAAGTAATTACAAAACTTTATGGATACTTATTAGAAGTTAGAATGGAGGAGGAACAGGTTAAGAAAACAATGATTGCTTGGGGAAAAAACTTTGGTTATGGGATAGACTTAGAGAGATGGCAAACACTATGGGATCAGAATTATAAAATGACAATGTCAACTGCATATAAAGAAAATTTGTATAAGATGTTTTACAGGTGGCACCTATCCCCGAGAAGGATTGCAAGAATGTTTAAGGATAAATCGGATAAGTGTTGGAAATGTCATCAGATACTCGGCTCCTATTACCATATGTGGTGGACTTGTGCTGATGCAAAAAGATATTGGACTAAAATCCACACGTGGTTGGAAAAATGACACAACAACATATAGACTTGAAACCTGAGATATTTTTATTGGGAATTTTACCAGAGACGTTCAGCAAAGAGTTGAAATACTTGATTGTTAATGTATTAACAGCTGCTAGAATTGCATTTGCTAAAAATTGGAGAAATGACAAGATACCTGCGCAGGAGGAAGTGATTAAGAAAATTTTGGATTGTGCCGAAATGAGTAGATTAACATTTGAAATTAGAGATCAAGAAGAAAAATAGTTTTATAAGATATGGGGTATGTTTTATCAATGGTTAGATAAAAAAGTTTGGTAATATATGGATATAATGGAGATAAATAAAATTGTTGAATGAAAATATAATATAGAGATTATAATATTGTAGAGTCAACAATAATGGTATTGATTAATAGAGATAATTTAGGTAATGTATGAATTAAAATGTATAAGTTTTCTGAGATCTCTCCAAATAGAAAATAGGTGGTTGTATTTCTCTTTTCTTTTTCTGTTACCTCTTGTTTGCAAACAAAGTCATAACCAAAAGCCAACATGGGTTTTCAAAAACAGATCACACCAGACAAGCCTTATTACATTCTTTGACAAAGTGACAAAATTAATGGACCAGTTAAATGCTGTGGATATAATTTACTTGGACTTCAGAATTTGATAAAACAGACCATAAGCTACTACTTGATATGATAGAAAAATGTGTGGTAGACAGCATCACCACCAGATGGATTTGTAACTGGCTGACCAACTGCACTCAACATGTAATCCTCAAGAACTGCATCTACATCAGGGGCATCAAACTTGTGGTTGTCATCATGTGATGTATCATTTTTTCCCCTTCAATAAACTGAGGGTGGGCATGGCCAGCACATGAGGCATCTGACCTGCAGACCATGCTTTTGACACCCCTGATCTACATGGAGGGAAATATGCAGTGGAGTCCCCCATGGCTCTTTTTTAGGCCCAGTACTCTTCAAAATTTTCATCAAAGATTTGGAACAGGGAATAGATGGTGAATTCACTGAACTTTCAGATGACACCAAGCTGGCAGGAATAGCAAACACTCCAGAAGATAGGCTTAAGATAAAAGAAGGAACTTGACATTGAGTGCTAACAAAATGAAATTCAATCATGAAAAAAGTAAGGTTCTACATTTAGGCAAGAAAAACCAAATGCACAGATATAGCATAGGGGGTACCTGGCTCAATAGTAGTAACTGAGAAGGAACTTGGAATCCTAGGGGGCAATCACTTAAATATGAGTAAGCAATGTGCTGCAACTGCCAAAAAAGCCAATACAGTTCTAGGCTGCATTAACTGAGGAATAGAATCAAGATCACATGAAATGTTGGTATCACATGCCTTGGTAATACCACAATAACTGCATCCAGTTTTAGTCACCACGGTATATAAAAAAATGTTGAGATTCTAGTAAGAATGCAGAGAAAAGCAATGAATATGATTAGGGGACTGGAAGCTAAAACATATAAATAATTGTTGCTGAAATTGGGTATGTCTAGTTTAATGAAAAGAAGGACTAGGGGTGACACAATAGCAGTGTTCCAATATCTCAAGGGTTGCCACACAGAAGAGGAAGTCAAGCTACTGGAATACTGGAAATTTTAAAAAGAGATTGAACAACTATTTGTCTGAAATGGTATAGGATTTCCTGCCTGAGCAGGAGGTTAGACTAGAAGACCTCCAAGATCCCTTCCAACTCTGTAATTCTATTCTATTCTATTCTATTCTATTCTATTCTATTCTATTCTATTCCATTCCATTCCATTCCATTCCATTCTATAATAACCACTTAGAATACAAGTACAGAACTTACAGCTATAGATGTTGGTTGTCTGTAACCTATGAGCAGAAATTTTAAAAAAATGCATTATGATAAATTCTAAAAATAAAATGCTTTTATAGAACATTCAATTTGCATAATTATGAAGATTAATGCAATAACCAAGCAAAGTGAAAAGTTCAGCAGAATGCTTTATAAAAAAACACTCAGAAGCATTTAATATTCTTTTAATTTGAACATGTAACACATTTGAATGTATTTGCGAGTACATTCTAAAATGATTTTCAAGTGACTTCTTAAGTGTAGCAATGGGACAAACTTGTATGAATCCTGACTTTTAAATAATTGTACTTAATTTGATTTACTAATATAATAAATTGCATGTTTTTCAAAGGTCATGAGGAGGCAAGAAAAAGCTGTATTCTCTTTTTTAAAATTATAGTATAATAGGTTTCAGCAACTAATGTTACATTGTGATAGCATAGTCAACAAAACAGGGTTATTAACATTCTAGCAACTTCTCCTATCCAGAATAATATATTCATGTTCTCAATCTCTTTCTAATATTGGATCACATCATTATTGCAAAATTAATCTTGTTATTTATTAGGCTATTGTAGATATCTAGGTTTTGCACTAATTCTTCCCTATGTATAATTTATAGAGCAAAGCAAATACCCCAGATCAATCCAAGTATATTTTTAAAAAGTCTCTTATCAACTTACTAAATTCTAAATGCAGACAAATATACTATTACTTATGTGAACAGCATAGTAAAATATTAATAAATTGCATTTGAACTGCCATTAAGTATTCCCTTTATCTTTTCTTTGAATACAAATTATCTGTGTATCTTGAAAGTCTAGGTTATTTTGTCTAGTATGCTGCTATTCAAATATACGGTGAGATGAAGACATAGTGTTAATTAGGGCTTTGCCACATGTGCAGCTTTAAGCAATTTGTTACTTGTGCTGAAACTAGCTAGAAATGGACAAACTGTTTTTTGTTCGGTAGATGGATCCACATTTCTAATTGATACTTTTCTATCCAGAATGCTTGTCAGAGAACCGGTAGAAGACAAATAAAAAACAATTTTGCCATTCTGCCTATTATTTGGGCTAGAAGGAGAAATTAGTCAATTTAAGAAATAAAAGGTTCATCTGAAAATAATAAATAAAAAAACCCTTTAGCATTAGTCTATCAGTTTGGGAGAAAATATCCAGTGGCTTATCTGTCATCTGACCAACTATCACTCGCACTATAAGTGACAGCTCAGTCAAAAGCTACGTATGCAAGAAAGGAGCAAGTGAACTGATTTTTCAAACTATCCCATATTGATGATATAGAAACCTAAGGCAGAGCAATTTGAAGGCTTTGCCTGAGCATGTTCCTCTGCTCAAGTATAGGCACTCCAAAAAGGGCTATGGAAAGAATTGGTTAGTCTCAATTTATGCACTTTTGTCTCAATTTACACCCTCACAAAGAGGATAATAATGATGGATCCCTGAAATATAACTTCAAAAAAGCCAACTATGATCTCATAGCTGCTGACCTATCATCTCTTGATTGGCACATTCTGTTCTCTAGCTGTAATACTACAGAAGACCATTATAATGCATTCTTGTTTGAATTTGAAAGAGTCAATAAACTATATGTACCATTAGTAACCCCCAAAAACAAAACAAAAAAATTACCCTTTTATTGAAGGAAACTTCAATTAAAAAAAAAGATCGCTATGGCGTAAAAATAAAACTAGCTATGTAGCAAACTTTAAAAACCAATACAACACCCTATGCCGACAGATAAAGGCAGAATGCACCAATTACCACTGCAAGCAAGAGAAAAACCTCCTATGCACAAAATCTACCAGTGCCTTCTACAATTTTGTAAACACCAAACTTAAATACTCAAGAACCATCCCATCCCTAAAAGGACCAAATGGGAAAGACTGTAGCAATGAAGCCATTAAGGCCAACCTTTTCACCACGTTCTTCAGCTCAGTCTTTGTAAACAGCAACAACTCATGCCCCACATTTCCTAGTCGTACCACAACTAACTGCAATGATCTACTACATATTGACTTTACAGAAAATATCATAGAAAAGGCACTATGTAACCTAAAACCATCCCTATCTATGGCCCCAATGTGCATACTTCTTAGAAATCTCTCCTCTGCCATAGTGGAACCCCTAAGCATAATATATGAGATATCATTCAGAACCAGCTCGTTAACCGAACTTATGGTCCTTAGCAATGGTTATTCCTATCTCCAAAAAAGGTGACCCCAGCCTGGTTGAAAACTACAGACCAATCTCACTGTGTTGTGCCACGTGCAAAATCATGGAATCAATCATTAACCAATCCATTACCCTTCACTTAGAGTCAAACAACCTACTCTCCAAAAAACAATTTGGTTTCAGAAAAAAATTGTCCTGCAATCTGCAACTCCTACACTGTAAAAACACATGGACTACTCTACTTGACAAGGGAAAGCAATAGACACAATTTACATAGACTTCTGCAAAGCCTTCAATTCAGTAGTACATGACAAACTACTGTTGAAACTAAACTCTTATGGCATTTCCAATCCCTTCATAAGTGGATTACTGCGGCCCTGTCAAACAGGCAACAAATAGTAAAAATAGGGAGTGCCCTATCAAACCCTGCACAAGTTAACAGTGGTGTCCCCCAAGGCAGCATTCTAGGACCCACACTCTTTATGCTCTACATAAACAACCATCTTATAAGCAACTGCATCCTCTTTGCTGATGACGTAAAACTATTCAACACCACTGACAATGCTACTGTCCTTCAAAGCAACCCTGATTATGTGTCTGAATTGTCAAACAATCGGCAACTCCAAATCTCAACCAACAAATGCTCTGTCCTACACATTGGTAAAAAAACCAGTATAGTACATCAGTACAAATACAAGCTAGGCAGATATGACCTTGCTGATGACCCTCACTCTGTCAAGCACCTTGCAGTACTCATATCAAAAGACCTAAGTGCCAGAGCTCACCGTAACAGCATTGCCAAACAGGCATTAAGAGTTGTAAACCTAATCTTACGAAGCTTCTCCTCCAGTAATATTGAATTGCTAACTAGGGCATACAAAGACCAATACTTGCTAGACCAATTCTAGACCAATTGCTAGACCAATACTTGAGTACAGCTCATCTGTCTGGAATCTGTACTGTATATTGGACATTCATACAATTGAGCAGGTCCAGAAGTATTTCATGAGAAGAGTACTATACTCCTCTGCTCACAATAGAACACCTTGCACCATCAGGCTTGAAATTTTGGGCTCGGCAAACCTACAACTACACCGCCTATGGTTGGACTTAAGCGTAGTACACAAAATTATCTGCTACAATGTCCCACCAGTCAATCACTGCTTCAGCTTCAACCGCAGCAAAACAAGAGCAGACAACAGATACAAACAGCTCCATACTTGATTGCAGAAAGTACGACTTCAAAAACAGAATGGTCAATGCCTGGAATGTACTACCTGACTCTGTTGTTACATTCTCAAACCCCCACCCCTTTACCCTTAAACTATCCACTGTTGACCTCACCCCATTCCTAAGAGATCTGTAAGGTGCATGCATAAGTGCACCATTGTGCCTACCATCCCTGTCCTATTGTCCCCATTTATCTGTACCTATTTCCTGTATTCATACTCATGTTTATTCTTATACTTATTATTTTGTAAGCAATTGACAAATCAAATAAATGAATACATGAATACATGAATACATGAATAAATAAATAAATAAATAGTAACCAGAGGTGAAGGGGCACATTGGTAGTTCTATAAGAGTAAGGTGACCAGATTTTAACATTGGTAAAGCGGGACACCATTGATGGGGGGGTTTTCATTGATTAAAATTTCAGTCTATATGAAATAGTTCTTGCTTAAGGCAGAACCTCCCTCCTTCCCCCTTAAAAAAGCGGGCAAGCCACCTTGAAAAAAAGAGCCTCTGGCACAAATAAAAAAAACATGCAGTGGCAGAAATGCCAGGTTGAAGGAAAGGGAAGAATGGCTGAAGGGGGAGGATTTTATGAATTCTCTTTCTCTCTCTCTCTCCCTCTCTCACACACACATACACAAAGACAGACAGATAGATTTAGGTAAAGATGCAGCGGCGGCCTCTCCCCCTCATTCCCAGGAGACTCCCACCCAGCATGGTTTTACCTCCGCAGCCTCAGGAGGGAGCAGCAGGCCCGGCGAATCCACCCAAGCAGCGAGAAACAAAGCCTGCTCAGGCCACAAGGCCGGGCCTGCTCTGCTCTTGCCTCCCTCCCTCCCTCCCTCCCTCCCTCCCTCTCTCTCTCTCTCCCTTTCTCTCCCTGCTGCAATTCCCTGGAAGCGCCTGGCTGAGCAAAGCACAATTCACCTGGGCTGAGCGTGGCCATTTTGCACTTGCCAGCCCAGCAAGGGGGCCGGCCCGTGGCACCATTTTGCTGGAGCGGGAAAGGCAGGACCAAAGCCCAGCCACGAGCGAAGGAGCACGCAGTGAGGAGCGTTCGCCGGGCTTCTTCCATCGCCACCGCCTTCACTACACAGCAAACACCCGCTCCTCCCCCTCGCCCCTCTGGAGAGGGGGGTGCTTTTGCAGAAGGAAGCCCACCCTGGGTCAGAGAAAACAACAACATGCATCCCTCCCTGACACTCGCACAACGTACACATTCCCTCTCTCTCTCTCTCTTGGCTTGCAGCTGCAGCTGCTCTCAGGCAGGGTCAGCCCAGAGCCTGCAATGACAAGCCCCACCCTGAAGTTGGAACTTCAGTTGGAACCAGGCGAGCCACCCGCCTTGTGCGGCTCCCTTTTCCTCAGGCCCATCCCTTGGGGGAAATCAGATCGCGCACGTGTGCAATGGCCACGGGGCTTGCTCTGGTTTGGGGAAAAGGACCAAGTGCTTTTCCTTGACTTTTAGTTCCACCATGGAAGCGAGATTAAAGCGAATTAGCCCCGAAGGCTCCCAATCTTGAGTAAAAATTTGGTCTATATAAAATCCCTAGCTTGTTGTGCATTTTTTCTGAAAAATTGGGACTTTTTAAAAACCCCGCGGGACATGGGACAAATTGTGAAAACCCGGGACTGTCCCACCAAAAGTGGGATGTCTGGTCACCTTATGTAAGAGACTCATAGAAGCGCATTTATTGTCTAAATTAATTTAAAATGTAGCAGAAGAACTGCTTGGCCAACCTCCTGGTATAACAAGATAGAAGACACAATTTTTGAAATTGAGGGGGGGAAAAACCCCTCCTCTATAGCTGGATAAACATGAGTTGCAGCTGACATCAACCTTTCAGTTTATCCCAGGAACAGTGTTGAAGCGTCATCTCCTTCTGGTTAGTAGTTTGTGAAAAAAGCCCTTGGGACAGATCCACTGAACTCACTGGATCTACTCTAAGCAAAACTAAGTCTAGATTAGGGCTGTCAAACTCATGTCATCACAGTGGTGTCATGTGACATATCGGGACTTTTTCCCCCTTCGCTAAACTGGGCTTGGGTGTGGCCAGTGTGTGATGCATCTGGCCGACAGCCCTGGAATTTGACAGCCCTGGTCTAGATTAAACTTCTAAAATATATATTTGTTTGTCACTCAGAAGATCATTTGAGCATGAAGTCACAATCTAGAAAATGAAGTTACAATGTTCAGGAAGAACTGCATTATGTAGTAATTTTAGAGCTCTTCATTTATATTCTATTATAAATATTCTTGTTCTGTAAAATAAGCCATCTCTTTGCATTTTGCATATCTAATATTTTTCAAAATATTTTTTTCAGGTCTGAAAGGTATTTATTTGAGATTTCAGCTTGTTAAAATACATCATAAAAACCCATCATCATATAGTCCATGAAGTATGTGGACTTTGAAAAAGTATAATCTATATTACAATTTAAAACTCATTTGTAGTATCTTCAATATATAGCCATTTCCTTAACTGAACCATGATGTATCAAAGTCAATTCCACCTGAATAAAAAATGAAATTTCCATTGCTTTAGAGTTAAGCCAATGACAAAATAATGGCTACCTTTTTAGAGGCAGCCTTTGAGTTTTGAGCTAGCTGGCTATTGGAACAATTATTGGTCTGGTCTTCAATCTAATCTTCAGGAAAATTTATCTATTCCTCTGGGTGACAACAGAGAAATGATCATGTCAGATTTTTCTCTAAACAGAGAACACTGGAAAATATGTTTATATCAATGAAGTTGCAAACATAAGTATGCCATTTATAAATACATTTTACAAGGAAATTAAGGCAGGCAAAATTTTAACCTTTCTGGCAATACTTCCACTTTTGACACAGATGCCAGAAAAAGATAATGAAATAAAATTAAATTGTATAATTTAATTATTATTTTTTGAAAAAAAAAACATTCTTTTTAAAATGCTTATTAATTCAGAGTTAAATGATTTATCTTACATGATACCTTACATATTATATTTTTGTCCTTATTGTTAAAAACCTTATTTCGTCATTCTCCTGAAATACTAGAGAGAATTCTGGTATTACTTAAAATCTTCTAAACATTAATTGGGCTACAGAAAACAAAATGTAGCAATTTTCATACAATATCTTTCAATACACATAGCACAAGCACATGTAAATGACTTCTGAACCTGGAATTCATTTGACCTAGATATTCAGCTCCAGTTCTGATTTTGTGTTGTTTAAGATTCATTGTTAATTTCCTAGAATTATTCTTTCCAAGTCCAGAAAAAAAGAGTAAATGATATCTTAATTCTCTTAACTCATGAGGGGTATGGTAGTTCAATTATTAAAGATGCTGAGCATGTTAACTGGCAAGTTGGAAGCCTGGGTTCAAGACCTGAGCACCATGCGATGCCATTACTGGTCTTAGCTCCTGCCAATCTAGCAAGCAATATGAAAGCATGCAAATGTAAGTAGATAAATAGGTACCACTTCTGTGGGAAGGTAACAGCATTCTGTTCACCTTGGTGTTAATCATGCTGGCAATATGACCATGGAAGTGTCTTCAGACAACACAGGTCACTTGACTAAGAAATGGAGATGAGCACAGCCTCTAGACACATACACAATAGACAGAGGAAACTTTACCTTTACTGTACCTTCCCTTAACTCACCAGTCTTTGATTATTTTGAAGAAATGAAATTAGTTTGGCTTCTTTTAATTTGTTTAAATCCCTTCAGTATTTATAACCAGACATGGCAGCATCCTTGACAGTCTTCAGATGCTGATTCAAACTTTCTACAGCTTCCATGTACTAGCCTGAAATGGTGACATACAACTGATACCTGCATACTGATGATTTCACTTCAAATCACCGGATGACCCCTCCCAATGACTTTATATAGGTAACAAATAGCCTGGGTGAGAACCCTCAAACCCCAATCACTACCTTAAGTACCAATTATATCCCATGATTATGAAATGGAAAATCCTATTCAAGTGAAAGTGAATTACCAAAGCACAATGCTCCTGATTCATAAACTGGTCCATCAAGATACTATGGTTAATATTATCAGATTGTTAAGAAATGTAAAGAGGCATGCCCTATTTCTATCAAGGTACAAGTGGTTATTCATCATAGCTGCCATTGCTGTTTTTATTCCATGACCCAGTCTGAAGACTAATTGGCAATGAAATAGATTAGTCATTATGGATGACCATAAGATTATAGCAAAGAGCTTTAGAAGACTTTTTCTGTCTATAAATGCTACTCCTAACATATGCAATTGGTTGTCCATTATAGAAGAAAACAGAATGTGAAGTGAGCAAAAAGCTTTTGAATCTAATCCTGTGCCATCACTAGTAAGGAAATTCCTAAGAGTATGAAAGCATTGAAGTAACATTATTCACTAACTATATATTGATTAAGCATTGCTACAAATACAGGCAAAAATTATGTTATTTTATAATGTTTGTATTTCATTAGATCTAAACAACTCTCAGGAGCTTAAATGCAGTTGTCATAAAATATAAAATCACAACATTTGAAAAAGATAAAGTAAAATGAAAAAAAGATAAAATCCAAATAAGGCAATCACTGGAATGACCTTGTCTAACCAAAACAACACTAACATTCAGAGATCTTGTGAGTTCCCTATTAGCAGAATCAAAGAAAGCAAGGGGGAATGCAAATTAGACTTTTTTTTTTTTGGCAAGATTGACCAAAAGATTGAGGACTCCATGGAAAGGTGTTTCTAGGCCCTCACCCATTCTGTATATGAAGGGGTGGCAGTCAAGCAAACCTCTGACAAAAACAAAGCTGATTTCTGATTCCATTACAACCCACCACTTTATGCATTTCTGATAAATGGCTCTCTTTAATTAGTTTCAATCATACAGCAATGAAGAATTAGATCTAGAAGAAATAGTAAGAAATAATACTTAGAAGACTGCTTAGATGACCAGAAAACAGTATTTAAGTCAGTGGTGGGATTCAAATCTTTTTACTACGGGTTCCGTGAGCATGGCTTGGTGGGCATGCCATGGCTAGGTGGGTGTGGCTTGGTGGGCATGGCAGGGGAAGAATACTGTAAAATCTCCATTCCCATCCCACTCCTGGGAGAAGATTACTGCAAAAGCCCATTCCCTCCCCACCCCACCAACTTACTTACCAGCTCCGTTCTCCTGTGGAGGGCAACAAAAAAGACCCAGCTGATCAGATGGGACTTGGGAGACAGAGAATAGATGGGGGAGGGGCAGTCAGAGATGGTATTTTCAAGTTCTCCTAACTACTCAAAATTTCCGCTATCGGTTCTCCAGAACTGGTCAGAACCTACTGAATACCACCTCTGATTTAAATCCTTGTGAAAGATTTAATTTTGAGAAACATATTGTTTCACATCTTCATAATCAAAGGAAAATAACTACACACCTCAAAATAGCACCATTGAATAGCTTCAATAATCCAAGACTACAACTTAAAAATAAAACTGAAGCTCCATAAAAGTAAATAACAATAGTTGTAGAAGCTTTCCTGACCTGCTCCCGAGTTGCCATAGGCAGGGAAAGGGAATCATGCTTCACAGCTGCACCAAGGAATTCACACCTCAGTCAAACAAGACACAACCTAACTCATTGAAGTCAAGGCCATCTCCACGAGACCTGCAATGGCTGGAGGAAGTGACTTCTATGACCTGCAAAATTGCTTCTTTGGGGGAATGTGACTAGTGACATACTTATAGGATCAGAGGCAAGGCGCGAATTGGGTGAAGTGCCAACTTGGTAGTGCCAACATGGTGCTCCTAATAAACAACTGGATTTTTATTGCTAGATGGGTTGAGACTCTTAATTTTGTTAGGGCATTTGTCAGAACCCTGACATCAGCAATAGGACTTAGACATATCATTTGACAGTGCTTTATAGATCTCTCTAAGCAGTTTACAAAGTCAGCATGTTGCTCCAATAATCTGGGTCCTCATTTTACCAACCTTAGAAGGATGGAAGGCTGAGTCAATCCTGAGCCATTTAGAATGGAACTCCCGGAGTGAGCAGTGAATTAGCTCTGCAGGACTGCATTCTAACCACTGCGCCACCATGACTCTTATACTCAGATGCTCTTGAGAGTATTTTATTTTCTTTTTTTGAATATATTTTTTATTGTTTACACATAAATATATTGAATACAGTATAATTGGCCATGGCATTCCAATAACCATAAAATAGAAGTAAAAAACAAAGTAACACGTAGGCAAATTTATATATACAAGTTTTTGTACAAAAATTTCTAACCATTATATATGTCAACTCCTCTATCATTCTAATACTTACATTCATCATTCAATAATACAGTCTCTTTTTTCAAGTCTCCCTTACCTGATTCTTTCATCTTCCAATTTCTACCTCATGTTTCTAACCATTGATAAAACCTATTCCATGTTAAATAGTATTCTGTATCTCCTTTATCTTTTATTTTTAGCATTAGTCTGACCATTTCTAGTTAGTCTGAGCCCAGTCTAGCATCTTCCTTATTGTCTCATACTTTAACGGGGTGTTTTCATTATTCCACTGCTTTACGTATACAATTCTTGCTGCTGTCAAAACATGTAATATTAAATATATTGTCCCTTTGTTATAACTTTCTGATGTGATACCTAGTAAAAACAATTCTGGTTTGAAATCTATGTTGCTTGGTCATTTTTTTCTAGCCATGTATTTGAGTCCAAAATTTCCTTGCCTTTATAAAGGTTCACCACACCTGGTAATATGTTTACATTTCCAACAGATTGGGAACATATTTTTATACATTTTAGCTGATCTTGCCGGGGGCAAGTGTCACCAATAGAACATTTTATAAAGATTTTCCTAATAGAATGTGGCCATTGTCAGTTTTCGATTTCTTTCCCAGAGCTTTTGCCATTTATCCAAATCTATACTATATCCAAAGTTTTTGGCCCATGCTATCATCATCTCTTTGACTCATTTTTCTTTCATTTTATAATTTAATAAGTAATTATATAACTTCTTTATCAATTCTTTCCCCAGTAATATCTTATCCAATGTTGTTGGTTCTCTATAAAAACCCCATGTTTTCACATCTTTCATGTTACATGATTGTATCTGCAGATATGTCCACCACTATAGTTCTACCCCTTAGTTTTCTAATTCTAATCTAGTTTTCAGTTCACCATTCTCTTTTAATATACCTTTATAAAAAAAAAAGCTTTTCCATATTTATAGCATTTGGATGTATCAGTATAGCATTTGGATGTATCAGGATGTATCTAGAATGGAGAGCCAGACTGGTATTTTCATATAGCTTTGTTGCTTAATTTTATCCCACACTAATAACCAATGCGTTTCTTACAAAATGTCTCTGGAAATATCGGTGTGCCAAATTTCTCCCATACCAAAGAAATGTGTGCCACCCTAGTTGAAGGTCATGACCCTCCAATATCAAAAGTTTTCTATGTCTTAATGTTATCCACTCTTTCATCCACATAAGTACGGCTCCTGAGAGTATATTCTGAGTTCTTTTGTTGCTAATTAGTGTTCATCCAGTTGTATCTATTGATGACACAACTCCCACCATTCCTGTCCACAATTTTTCTTGCATTCTATCACACTTAAATTTTAATTAAGACATGGTTGAATCAAATGGTAAAATATATGATTTAGTTGAAAAAAATTGAGAAGTCTATTGATATAAAATCAGTGCTTCTTTTTTTAAAAGCTCTAAAATTATGTAGAATGTTCCTAAATTAAAACAAATAGACTACATGCCTCACATTTCCAACACTATAAGGAATGAACCCTTCAGTGTCAAAGTTAGGCCTTAATTCTACTCTCTAATGGCTCTTCCTTAATTTCCCTATTGAATATAAAGAGGACAAGAGTCCCTTCAATTCAGCTGACAATTTTAAATGTTGGATGTTATTTGACACAGCAGTAATTAGAAAACTAAACAAGGAAGAATTGGAATCAAAGAACTGCTCTCTTGGGGCAAGAAAATGACAGGTCATAGGAGAGACTTTAAGAGAAAAAAGCTCATAGCACAGAACAGAGAATGATAAGGTCAGCATATTAGCAATGTACCACTGAGAGACATACAACTCCCAAACTTCCCTTTGGCTCCTTTAACTCAGTAGTCAATAAAAAGGCAATGTTGAAGCTTACTTGGTAGTTATTGTCTCTTGTGCACAATTATCTATGTTAAAAGAGCAAGGAACTTAAAACTGTGTTTTATCAACATCTCAGAAGAGATGTGTCTACTAGAATTTCAGCTTTGATGTCACCAAGTACAATCAATTCTAATTAATTGACCTTTCTGCAACATGAAAACAACTGGATAAAGATATTTTCTTTTCTCATTCTATTGGCTATGTGTATGTCTGTGTGTGTACACACATGTACAAACATGTACACATGAAGAGACTCAAGTATGTGCACATATATTTATATATATAAAATGAACCAATGTAAGTGGGTAGGTAGATATTTTTTATATTCCAGTCTAGGGCTGGAAAACAGTGTCTGACCTAAAGTCATCCAGTCAGCTTCCATTCCTAAAAGAGGATTAGACAACTAGAATCTCTTCCCACTTCTAATCCAGCACCGTAGCCATCTCTCTCTCTCTCTCTCTCTCTCACACACACACACACACACACACACACACACACACACAGGGGGGGAGGGAGGGAGAGAGTTGCACTGAACATGTATTTTTATTACAAAATCAACATGGGATAGTTTGATTTTGATTTTTCTTATCTTTTCTCTAAGGAATTCAGGGTACACCCATATTAATTCCTAGTTGCAACTTTCATTTTTTCTCTAGGGAATTTCACAGCTACAGTAGCTTTCTAGAGAACAACTCAATGAACAAATCCTGGGACCTTGAATAATCTGCAGTGTGCTGTTAAAGAAAATTGATTTCTATCCTTCAATGCATATGCATGTAAACATAACCTCACCGCAATTGTATTTTAGGCAACCAGCTTTAACAATTAAAAAAAAATCAGACATTTCCAGTTTCACAATGCAAAGGCCTTTGATTTCAGATAATGAATGAACACTATACATACCGGTAGAATGCATAATGCACTTTCACATATAAATAGAGAAGGATGGATAGATAGTACTTTGTTAAGCTTAGTGAAGCCAATTAAAATCTGAAAATGCAGATTTTTCAGATAAAATTTTTAAGTAATACTTGAGAAGAATAATCTATTTTCAAAATAAGTTTCAGATTTTTTTAAAAAAATTTTTTTGTTTTCCTTAGCTATGGTACCAAAGTCCACATTTGAAAATACATTTTTACCACCCTTTCAACATATTTCCACTTTTTTTTTTGCTTCTCCAATTATAGTAAAATGGAAGGAAGGAAGCCTTTATTCTTTTGGGGATCTTTAGGACACAATTTTCCATTTTTCCCCCAGTACCATTGAGAGCTGTCATTATTATTCTGGACATGACATTCCCTTGTGCTTTTTAGTCTATATGCATTCATAGAAATGATTCAAGTCAGAAAGGATAAGTGATGGAACAAAAAATCAACAGATGATGGGAAAGAAAGAAAGAAGTATTGGAAAGATTGTACAATATATTTAAAGATACAAGGAAGGATTAACTTCTATTTTGTTTCCAATTGTGTAATTACAAACTACAGAAATATGATTTCAATTTAGGATCAACTAAGCTATATCCACAGTGTAAGAGTTGTGGGATAGGGGACAGTAAATCTTATTCTAGAGAGAGCCATTTTCAAACAAGAAACAGATGGCAGGTGAGGAAAGAGCATCCCAAATTGTAGCCCATCCCCTGCCTGAACTCTTTCATGTACTGGGAATCTGAATTTCTCTTGACAGCATCACCCCTTAAGCCAGTGGTTTATTTCTAAAATCTTCTACTTACTCATTTGATGTTGACCTTCCTTTGGAAATATAGATTGAAACATCATCTTTGCTCCAAACTCTTTGGCTGTGTACTAAATGTGCAAGTTTCCTGTATAACACAATATGCAGAACATCTTCTGTATGGCTTCCTAACTCTCTACAATGAAACTATGCATGTCTTCTTTTATCTACTTGAGATTGCATAGTGCGGGAGAAAGTTTTACAGTCATGTTGTTATTCCACCTTGATTTGCAGTGATACTCATAGAGGAAGAACTGTAGTTTGGATACCCTTGAGAATTAAATAAGTCCTATTAAGCTGAATAAGTTCTACACTATAAATCTCTAGATGGCTATCAGCAATGGTTAGCAATTTCTGTAATCCTATGTTGCCAAATAGTAGTCAGCATGGTCAGTAATAGTCCGAGTCTGGTTCTTGTGTTCTATGTGGCCTCTTGTCACTTACTGTTCATTTTGTATCCACCTTGGCAAATGTCAAGGTTATACTAACCATTCATGCTAACCATGAATATATGCCACCAGGAATAGAGTACCTGCCAACAAAGTAACTCTATTCTTGTCCTTACTGTATTTACACAACTGTCAAGAAGAATAATCTTGCAAGTCTACATTTCTGTTTCTTCAATGTCTTTTTGATTCTTCATGTTATCAGGCAACTTAAAGAAAATGTTTATGGCCCAAAGTCTCCTTACAAACTATTAAAACCAGAATGTGAATTTCTTTCAAACATCTGTGTTTCTAGTTCAAATATATTCTTCTCATGAGAATTTTTTTAGTGATAAGTTGAATCTGTTCATCTGTTTAAAATAGCAGTTTTAAGCTTGCAGTTTATGAATGAATTTCCATAGACTTATCCTGGCACAGTTTCTGTATTTCTTTTAATGGTTACTTTAATATTGACTTCATTATGATGATATCATGAACATTCCTCTTGATATGTCCATTCCTGACAAATCTAATCCTTCTGTCTTTGATGGACAATAAATATATCTTCATTTACTCCATCTTCAAAGATGTTTTATCAGAATACTGATATTAATTTCTTCAGTTTTATTTATTTAATTATGATTTTACTGTATTGTAAACTATTTGGAGGACCTTCAGAGCTAAAAGCTATATATAAATCATCTTATACATAACACAATTAAACTTAGAATGTAGAAGTAATCCCAGTTTTCCAATATGCTCCTGGACCAACATGTGTAAAATTCTTAAAAACTGTGCCTCTTTGGCTACATTTGGACACTCATGCAATTGTCCGGAGGATATTTTATGTATGAATAGGGAATGTCATTTTAAAGTAAATGTGTTTGTGTTCCTTCCTGACCTCCAAATAGATCTGAAAATAATCAGAACAGCTCAGATATTTAATAGTTGTGTTTAAACTGGAGTGAGCAATATTGAAAGATGAAAATAGTGATCATTGGGAAATGCCCTATATCAGTGATGCCTAACCCTTTTGGCCCTGAGTGCCCAAAGTGCGCATGCACCCCCAAAATACAATACACACTTGTCTCCCGTGCATGGCCCCCGCACATTCCCCCTGCCCCCCGCACATGCACAGCAAAGACATGAAGACCAGATAGCCAGTGGAAGACATGCATGTGCATGCACAACGGAGCTGAGCTGGGGCAACGATTCATGCGCCTACAGAGAGGGCTCTGTGTGCCACTTCTGGCACACGTGCCACAGATTTGCCATCATGGCCCTATATCTTATCTTAATGAGTCCTCATTTAACCAATTCATTCAATTTTCCCTTTGAATAAGGCAGGAACTTTAAGCAACAAGTTTATCAAATTTTGGCTTATTCTGAAGTGCATAGACTATTCAGGGAATTGAACAAGATTACTGGAAACATTTTTTTTTCTGGAAGCAGTCTGATCTGATTAAGTAAGTAAGATTTGGAGAAAGTAAGAGAATAAGACTTGGAAAAAAGCAAAACATCCATTATACCATAATCAGAACAGTTGCAATTCTTTCTCGATCTCTCTCACTCTCTGATTTTAACATTTCAATAAAACAGGATGATATTTGTAAAGAAATTACAAATTAGGGAGTGAGGCAAAATCTGCTAAATTTCATAGAAATCAATAAAAGAATTGTTGAGTGTCAGTACATTTGTTTGTCTGAAAAAATATCCTTCTTCTTTAGGAACAGAATATTATTTGACACACAGACAAGAAATACCAGATTTTACCTAAATGCATGTAGCAGATAACTCATGCAGAGAATAGCGACTGGTAAGTATCATATAGTCATAAAGTTGCTCAGGAAAGCAACATGGGTAGCATATAAATTTAATAAATAAAATAAAGTTGGAAGGCACATAAATCCAATTGTATTCTCAGTGCACAAATCAAATTAAATCTTCCCCATCAGGTGACTGTCTGATTTCTGCTTCCAACCATCTACCACATGGGCTTTTTTCAAGATTCAAGAATTTTCTTCTTCATTAACAGTAGAGGAAAAAGAGATCAGTTGAAGTAGTTGGAAGTGTTGCTTATTTTGTGAACACGTAGTGTGTGTCACTAGGATAACTTCTCATCAATATTTCATCAGTAATGATGTCTGAGACTGAAAGCCAGAAATTGCCCTTTCTGTCTTTTTGTAGAAATTGAGCTCTTACTGCTGAAGCTATTATTTACACTGTGTTAGCAGAATTATTAGTTCTAACATAACCTATCATATCTTTCTTATTACTTTGAGACGGATGGTGTTAGCACCCTCTTGAAGCAAGGAGAAAAAGTTTTGTTGGAAATTTCAGTCACAACTCTGCTTGTGCATCTTGCTTCTCTCACCCTAAAGACAAATATCACAATAGCAAAACAAAATTGTATTATGGATGTGCGTAAACTGGATAATCCAAAGATGGTGGTGCCCAACTAGGAAGGTGAGGCTCTCGCTCCTGGAGCACTATCACTCTGTAAAGCCACCGCCTGCACCAGAAATCACCTTTAAAGCTGCCGCCTGCGCCAGAAACTGTGAGTAAACCGGACCCAAAAAACACTGGATTCTGAAGCCCTGGAGCCGACGGAGCTCCTGCTAGCCGGAGCGATTGGACCATTATCGGCCTTCTTCGGAGAGCCTTTCCAAAAACGTAAACCAGAGCCTCCCCAAATGCTGAATTCTGGAGCCCTCCCCTCCTTCCCCAGAGAAGCAGAGCTCCTTCCCTCGAACCCTATTAACCACACCGGTGGAGCTCAAGCTAGCCGGAGCTCTTGAACTGGATCACTTGGACCCGGTGGAACGCAAACAACGCACCTTCATTTAAATCCCCCACACAGCTGATCAGAGTATCTTCCACGCCAGACAACGTGTCTCCATTCAAATCCCCCCCACAGTTTCCCTGGAACCACAGCAGATAGCTGGCAGGGAGAAACAACGAGGGAGGAGAAAAAGACCAAGACTTGAGGAGAAGGACATAACTAGTGGATAGTCCTGAGAGAATTATAAACAGAGTGCGGCTCTTGCTTTAAACTCTGAGTTTTAAAACTTTAAGAATAAGCCAAGGAGAAACCCTTTCACTACTAATCTCTACTTCACCAAAAATCAATCGCTTTAAAGCCATTCAAACAAACAGAAATCACGTGCCTTCAACTTCTACCTCACCAAGATTCCCTGGGCAGAGACTCCCTGAGCGGAGATTTTCTGCCAGCTGAAATCGGAGCCAGCTATACAAGTAAATCAGATAACAGCAAAGCAATAAATCTTTCTCACCAAGCGGATCACCAGCAAAGCAGTAACCCTTTACTTGCTGACTCACTACCTCATATAACACTGATTGCTTCATTACCTCAAAACGTATAACTTTATGACCTCAAGACATATATCAATGATTAGATAATGATGTCTATAAAATAATTTTTCTATGATAATTTCTCTAAAATAATTGAGCAAAACAAAACAAAAACTAAATAACGTGGCTTTAAGGAAAAATAAAGGAACTTTTCACTACAAACCTCCAATATTTCACTACCTCCACTATTTCATTACCTTAAGACCAAATATTGATAGATAATGCTTTGTCTAAAATAATTGATTTATTATCTAATAGCATAATAATTGTTAAATAACAACTAATTTACTGATTCATTGAATTGATAGAGATTTAATACTGTATCATTGATTATCTAGTCGATTGATTTTTAGTAATAATTAACCTTACTTTTGATTTGTTCTCTAACTTATCGGTTAACATTTAATAATTACCAACATTCATTAAGTAACAGTCTACCTATCACATTAATTAGCTATTGTAATTGTTTAGTGTACTATTGTCATTGACCATGCCAGCCAAAAACTCCAAACCCTCCACTACCAAACAACAACAAAAGAATAATATCTCTACCAATGACCTCCCAGACTCTTGCATATGCTTCAGATGTCTTGAAACCATCAATGAAAGCGAAAATAGCATCAAATGCCACCTATGTGACAATCAAGCCCACCTTGCCTGCCTAAACTTAAATAAAAGCCTAGCTGATCTCCCCAAAAAATCAGATACATTCCCTTGTCTATGTCCATCATGTTTTCCTAAGCTAAACAAACTAAGTACCCTGCCTGACAGAGTTGAAAGCATAGAATCACTCATTCACTTAATAGAAGACTGCTTAGCAACACGTTTTGAAACAACTATACAAGCAAGCCTAATCTCTCTTAGAAAAAAAATACCTATCAGCTCAAAATCAAATCCCAACTCAACAACCACTACCACAACTACTACCTCAACTACAATCACAACTACAACCAAAAATAACCGCCAAACCACAACCACAAATAATTACTATCCCATCAAATAATTCCACAAATGATATACCCTTACTCATCAGAAACATCATGGAACATGATCAGAAAAGTCCAAATGCCATCTTATTTGGTCTTGAAGACACCAACGAATCAGATGACATCACCAAAGTTTGCAATATCATAAGCAACTCAAATACAACTAACATCTCTCCTGAAGGTATCATTGAAATAACCAGAGATGGTCCTGAGTTCAAATACAATGACGGCTCTGTGGCCCCAAGATTTTGTAGAGTTGTTTGAAAAAATGAGTCCAGCAAATGTCGGAAGAGACGCCTAGAGAGCTGTTGGAGGTCCAGCCGGTCTGAATCTGACCGATTGCAGCTGCAATCAAAAAGCCTACCCTGGACCCAGCTAATTTAAACAACTTTCATCCTGTCTCCAACCTTCGCTTTATTGCAAAGGTTGTTGAGACCATGGTAGCGAAACAGCTCCCAATGTTCCTGGAAGAAACCAACTATCTAGACTCACACCAATCGGGCTTCAGGCTGGATACAGCACAGAGATGGTGTTGGTCGCGCTGGTAGATGATCTCTGGAGGGCATGGGACAAGGGGCATTCCTCTGTCCTGGTCTTATTAGATCTCTCAGCGGCCTTTGATACCATCGACCATGGTATCCTACTGCGATGCCTCGAGGGGCTGGGAGTGGGGTGCACTGTTTTACAATGGTTCTCCTCCTACCTCTCAGGCCGTATGCAGATGGTGTTGGCAGGGGGGCAGAGATCAGCCCCGAGGCCACTCCTTTGTGGGGTGCCTCAGGGGTCGGTTCTCTCACCGCTCCTGTTCAACATCTATATGAAGCCACTGGGTGAGATCATCCGTGGTTTTGGGGTCAGATATCATCAGTATGCTGATGATACCCAGCTTTTTATCTCCACCCCTAACCAACCCAGTGACACCCTCGATGTGATGGTCCAGTGCCTGGAGGCGGTGCAGATATGGATGGGGAGGAACAGGCTCAGGCTCAACCCAGCCAAGACTGAGTGGCTATATGTACTGGCATCTTGAGTTGCCCAGGAAATTCCACCGTTAACTATAGGGAGAGAGGTGTTACCCCCTGTAGACAGGGCGCAACTTGGGCGTCCTCCTGGATGCACAGCTCAGTTTAGAGGAACAGGTGGGCTCCCTGTTGAGGAGCATTTGCCCAGGTTCGCCTAGTGTGCCAGTTGCGCCCCTACCTGGACCGAGATGCCCTACGTACAGTCACTCATGCGCTTATCACTTCCCGTTTGGACTACTGCAATGCTCTCTACATGGGGCTGCCCGGAGACTTCAGCTGCTCCAGAATGCAGTGGCGCAGGTTGTGATGGGAGTGTCCTGATACTCCCATGTTGCACCCCTCCTGTGTGCACTGCACTGGTTACCAGTTGCCCTCCGAGTGAGATTCAAGGTGCTGGTTTTGACCTATAAAGCCCTTCATGGCTTAGGACCAGGATACTTATGGGAGACCCTGCTGCCAGCGACTATTTTTATTTATTTATTTTTATTTTTATTCATATTTATATCCGACCCTTCAGGGCAGCTTACAATTTTTGGGATACAACCCAATGTGCTCAGCAATGGCCTTCCTTCCTTTGTATATGCCTGCTTATTACTAAGCGGCATTTTTACAAAGTCAGCTTATTGCCCCCAACAATCTTGGGTCCTCAGTTTACCTACCCCGAAAGGATGGAAGGCTGAGTCAACCTTGAGCCTGGTGGGATTCGAGCCTGCAATAATTACAGGCAGCTGGAACTAAGTGCTAGGCTATTAACAGCCTGCACCACCAAGGCCCCTATTTCCCAACACACTGTACGGTCTCACAGACAGGGCCTCCTTGGGGTCCCATAAGCCAGACAATGTCAGCTGGTGACCCCCAGGGGCAGGGCCTTCTCTGTGGGAGCACCCACCCTTTGGAACCAACAGCCCCTGGAGCTCCGGGTGGCCCCTGATCTTCGCTACTTCCGCCAGGGCCTAAAAACATGGTTATTCCAACTTACTGACCTAGACTGAGGATGGACTACATGGCAAATTTTTAGAATTGTTTTAATGTTTTAATTAAATTTTGGGTTTCTATGAGATTTGATCTTCTTTTGATTGTATATTTATATTGTTTTACTGTATGCCGGCCCGAGTCCTTGGGGAGATGGGGCGGCTTAGAAATCCAATAAATAAATAAAATGTATATTCATTCATACAATAAACGCCATTGCAAAAACCAATCCTACCCATAAAAAGCTTCACTCAAGACTAGATTTATCCATACTGCAAAGAATCCACTCCCGTGAACTCCGCACAGAACTCAAAAAACATCTAGACAATGGAGAAAAGGACCTGTACATTGACTACTGTGCTGATTGCATCAAAAGAAAATCACACAACCCGTAACTCTGCATCCAACCCTACCTCATCCAACCCACCATCACTCAAAACTAGGCACACACTCCCCTAACTACCTCAATTCAAACTACAACTGGCCTTAAATGCAAGCTACTCAATGCAAGAAGCCTTGTAAATAAAATACCTGAGTTTCTCCTCTTACTAAATATGGCTAAATTCGACATCATATTTGTCTGTGAAACATGGCTCAACGCATCTCTCCCTGACTCCATTACCACAGTAAGACACTATCATGTTTACCGATCAGATCGTGAAATCTGTAGAGGAGGTGGTGTTGCTATCTTCTATAAAAAGTCCTTACATCTAAAAAACATCCAAGTTACCCAGGAGCTTGCCCTTCCTGAGACCATCGTCTGTGAACTGTCCTTAAATATTGCTGAGCACATTGGGTTGTGCTCAAAATGTAAGCTGAGTCTTCGGAGAAGGCATATAAATGTAATTAAAAAAAAAATCACATTTCGATTCTTACTATGTTACAGAGCCCCTGATTATGACATGTAAACAAGTTAAATTCACTACTAACATGGGCAACATCCTGCCCACATGCTTTTATATTTCTTGGTGACCTCAATCTACTTCATATTAACTGGACCCTAAGCGAATGTAAAACTGAACCCATACATGCAACCTTCTACAATGCTGTAACAAATCTGGGACTGGAACAATTAGTAACCAACAATACTAGACTTAACAACTGCCTGGGTCTCATCTTCTGCAATAGTTTGAATTCAATTTAAGGAATACAAATTAAAGAACCCTTTTCCAACAGTGACCACAACATGATTGACTTTTGTCTCAACATACGTCCACACAAAAAATCATAATGACAGGATCCCCAATTATAACTTCAAAAAAGGCAACTATGATCTTATAGACAACGATCTCTCATCTCTTGATTGGCAACTTCTATTCACTGGATGCAATACTGTTGAAGACCATTACACCATATTTTTATTTGAAGTCAAAAGAGTCATCAAACTATATATACCAATAACAACTCCCAAAACCAGAAAGAAACAAATTACCCATAACAATAAGGAAGCTTCAATCCAAAATAAATCACTTTGTGAAAAACAAATCTGGTCACGTTGCCACTTCAAAAGCCGATACAAAAATTTATGCCACTTAATGCACAATTATCACATTAAACAAGAGGAAAACCTTCTATGCACCAATTCCACCAGCTTTCTACAATTTTGTAAACAACAAACTAAAAGACTCAAGGTCCATCTCACCCCTGAAAGAACCTAATGGTAAAGACTGCAATGATGACACCATTAAAGCGAACCTCTTTAACACATTCTTTCACTCAGTATTTGTAAACAGCAATGGATCATGCCCAGTATTTCCTAGTCGAACCACAGACAACTACAATGATCTAATACATATCGATTTTACAGAACACAATGTTGAAAAAGCACTACGCAATCTAAAACCATCTCTATCTATTGGACCAGATGGAATATTTGCCTACTTCTTAAAAAAGCTATCCACTGCCATAGCCGAACCTCTAAGCATAATCTTTGAAAAATCTTTCAGGAGCAGCTCCTTGCTGCTATGGTCATTAGCCATGGTCATCCCCATCCCCATTGTCATCACTTCTTATCACCAATCCCCTCCCACTTGTGACTGTATGACTGTAACTTTGTTGCTTGTATACTTACAATTTATATTGACTGTTTCCTAGTATGATTGATTGCTTATTATACCCTATGACTATCAATAAGTGTCATACCTTATGATGCTTGACTCCTGATGAATGTATCTTTTCTTTTATGTATACTGAGAGTATTTACACCAAGACAAATTCCTTGTGTGTCCAATCACACTTGGCCAATAAAAGTATTCTATTCTATTCTATCTTCAGAAAGGAAGATCCCAGCCTAGTTGAAAATTACAGACCAATCTCTTTATGCTGCATCACCTGTAAAGTCATGGAATCAATTATTAACCAATCCATTTTCCTCCACTTAGAGACAAACAACCTACTCTCTAATAAACAATTTGGTTTCAGAAAAAAACTATCCTGTAAGCTGCAACTCTTACACTGCAAAAACATATGGACTGCACAACTCGATCAGGGCAAAACAATAGACGTAATCTATATAGACTTCTGTAAAGCCTTTGATTCAGTGGTATTTATTTATTTATTTATTTATTTATTTATTTATTTATTTATTTATTTATTTATTTATTTATTTAATTTTATTTGACTTGTATGCAGCCACTCTCCGAAAGGACTCGGGGGGGCTCACAGATAAAAACATAGAAGATTAAATAATTTAAAAAGAGATTAAACCTGACAAGCCAAATACAACTATAAAAACCAAATTAAAATCCCCCCTCCCCCCCCAGGAGGTCAGTCCAGCCCGCCTGTAAAAACAACCAGGTTTTAGATCGGCGGAAAGAGGAGAGATCGGGGCCAGCGAGCTCAACGGGTAGTTGGTTCCATAAGGCGGGAGCCAATACAGAATAGGCCCTTCCCTGGGGCACCGCCAGCCGGCATTGTCGTGCAGATGGCACCCCGAGGAGTCCCAGCCTGTGTGCTCGCACAGGGCAATAGGTATTTGATATCGGCAGGAAACGCTCCCACAAGTACACGACAAACTACTCCAAAACTAAAATCTTATGGTATCTCTGGACATCTGCATAACTGGATAGAAGCATTCCTGTCAAACAGACAACAAATGGTCAAAATTGGGAGTGTCCTATCAAATCCTGTACCTGTCAACAGTGGTGTCCCCCAAGGCAGTGTTCTAGGACCATCTCTCTTCATACTCTACATAAATGACCCCTGTGATCATATTAAGAGCAACTGCATTCTTTTTGCTGATGATGTAAAACTGTTCAACATCACCGACAATACGGCTACCCTTCAAAACGACCTCGACTATGTATCAGAATGGTCAAATAAATGGCAACTTCAAATCTCAACTAATAAATGCTCTGTCTTACATATTGGCAAAAAAATCAGAAAATAAAATACAAACTGAATAGTCAAGAGCCTATGTCAAAAGCCTAAAGGGCCTTGATGGCTCAGGCTGTTAATTGCCTGCACTTAAGTTCCAGCTGCCTACAACTGTTGTAGGCTCGAATGCCACCAGGCTCAAGGTTGACTCAGTCTTCCATCCTCTCGGGGTAGGTAAATTGAGGACCCAAGATTGTTGGGGGCAATTAGCTGACTTTGTAAAAATGCCGCTTAGTAATAAGCAGGCATATACAATGGAATGAAGGCTATTGCTGAACACACTGGGTTGTATCCCAAAAATTGTAAGCCACCCTGAGTCTCCGGAGAAAGGCATATAAATGTAATTAAAAAAAAAAGACCTTGTTGATGATCCAAACTCTGTCAAGGACCTTGGAGTACTCATCTGTAATGATCAAAGTGCTAAAGCCCACTGTAACTAAAAGGCATTAAGAGTTGTTAACCTAATCCTACATAGCTTTTTCTCCGGTAATATCACACTACTAACTAGAGCATACAAAACATTTGCTAGACCAATACTCAAATACAGCTCAGTCTGGAACCCACATAACGTATCTGATATTAATACAGTTGAGAAAGTCCAGAAATATTTTACAAGAAGAGTTCTCCACTCCTCTACTTGTTGCAGAATACCTTATGCCATCAGACTTGAAATTCTAGACCTAGAAAATCTAGAACTACACCACCTTTGGTCTGATCTAAGTATAGTACATAAAATTATATATTGCAATGTCCTACCTGTCAATGAATACTTCAGCTTCAACCATAGCAATACAAGAGCACACATAGATACAAACTCAAGGTAAACCACACCAAACTTGATTGCAGGAAATATGACTTCAGCAACAGAGTGGTCAATGTCTGGAATACTCTACCTGACTCTGTGGTTTCTTCCCCAAACTCCCCAAACTTTAACCTTAGACTGTCTACTATTGACCTCACCCCTTTCCTAACAGGTCTGTAGGGGGTATGCATAAGCTCACCAACATGCCTACCATCCCTGTCCTATTGTTTCTTTTTATTTTTCTTATATGTATCCATTTCATGTATTCATAACTATGTCTATACTTATACCTGTTATCTTATAATCGCTTGACAAATAAAATAAAGAAATAAAATAAATAAATATTAGACTGCACAACAAATTGATAAGAGTGCCACAGACATATAAACAGGGATTATATGATTAAAATATATTAGAATGATACATTGCTTCAAAAAAAATGAATGTGGATGTATCAACAGTATACATTTTTCAAAAATAAGGTGGGCCACACAGCCTATTGAAATAGTATAAAAAATAGGCATAACCCTAAAAATTAAAATTTCTGTAATAGTCTGTCAAAGTCTGGAATGCCCTAATTGATTCAATTGTTTCAGCTACAAATTTTCACAGTTTCTTTCACAAATTGACTTCTGTGGGCCTTACTTCATACTTAAGTGGTCAGTAGAGGGGGCGTGCATAAGTGCACTAATATGCCTATCGTCCCTGTTATTGTATTTTTATTCTTTTATTCTTGTTCTCATTTTTGTTTTACAAATTCCAATAAATAAATAAATAAATAAATATCTAATTATATGGGAAAATCATAATTATTGTGATAATTAATGTTTGCTATACTATTTAAAAATAGTTCATTTAAACATTGTTGGAGAATTAGATTGGAAGGCAACAGGTGCCTTGGTGGTGCAGGCTGTTAATAGCCTAGCATTTAGTTCCAGCTGCCTGTAATTATTGCAGGCTCAAATCCCACCAGGCTAAAGGTTGACTCAGCCTTCCATCCTCTCGGGGTAGGTAAACTGAGGACCCAAGATTGTTGGGGGCAATAAGCTGACTTTGTAAAAATGCCGCTTAGTAATAATCAGGCATATACAAAGGAAGGAAGGCTATTGCTGAGTGCATTGGGTTGTATCCCAAAAATTGTGCACCTGAGTCTCCGGAAAAGGGTGGGATATAAATATGAATTTAAAAAAAGAAATCACTAAGAAGCAAAATATTATTTATGGAATAAATAAATAAAAACTTTCTAAGCCATAAGATGGCTTATTGACAAACATCTGAAGCCAGAACTGTCAGTTAATGAATGTAGTATCCATTCCTCCCTTGTCACTATGATGTGTTACATAAGTGGTGTAATCTACCTATGTCATCATCATAGAGTTTAGCCCTCAAAACTGAGGAGAAACAGTTGGAATTTTAAAAAACTGTAGGAATGATCAAAAACTTCAGAGTAAGATCAGACTCATTTTTACTTTGAAAAAAGGAAGGAAGGAAGGAAGGAAGGAAGGAAGGAAGGAAGGAAGGAAGGAAGGAAGGAAATTAAAATTGGATTGCTCAGCCTTTTTTAAATATACACATTGTACATTCCTACATATTTCATGGGTTGATTGAACTGAGAAACTATGCCTAATTAGATACTTCCCACAGAGAAAAGAGGAAAAATTGTGTGTTGAGAAAGCAATTCCTTCCTTCCTCAATTTATTAAGACAGTGTCACATTACTGTTATTTGTCACAAGCTTCATTTGGTACTGTACATTTGAATTAAACATAGTAGCACATAAGGATGTTCTGCTTTTCATAATCAAGCCATAAAACCATTGGAAATTCTGGACTCCTTCTACAGGTAGTCCTCAACTTATGACCACAACAGCTCAAAATTTCTGTAGTTAAGCAAAACAGTTCTTAAGTGAATTTTGTCCAATTTTACAACTTTTTTTGCCACAGTTAAGTGATCTCATTTCCAGATTGACTTTGCTTGTCAGAATATCGCAAAAGATAATCACACAGCTCTGGGAGACTGCAACTCTCATAAATATGAGTCAGTTGTGAAGCATTTGAATTTTGATCACATGACCATGGAGGTGCTGTAATAGTCATAAGTGTGAAAAATGGTCATAAATCGCTGCTTTTCAGTTGTTATAACTTTGAACAGTCACTAAATGAACTGCTGCAGGTAGAGGAATCTCATCATAAAAAAAATTTCTGCAAAAGGTTTTCCTGTATCAGTCATCAAACTCAGCAGTGATTCCTCAATTATTTCAAATGTGGTGAAAAAATCAAATGAAGTTCCTAAATAAGTGTGAAGTAGTCCCAAATGCACTTGGGAAATGTGGCATCTGTGTCAGTAATTAAATTCTAATTCTCAGTAGATTACAGTATTTAATAATACGATACATGAAGAACATAGAATGAATGAAGCTATTTTCTAATGCACAAAAGCTAAATCAAGAGCCCTAATTAAATACAGAAACTTCTGAAAAACTAATTTCCTTGAGTAAACTATAGCATTATTTTTAGATACCATGTTACATCTTAAAATGCAGATTATGGCTTATTGTGCAACTTCTAATATTGGGCAAACATTATATCAGTAGGGGGTTATATCTAACACAAATAGTTAAGATCAGCTGCAAATAAACAGAAATAAGAATTGTTTTAGTTGTTATATCAGTTGCCTTTTTTGTCTGCAAAAACACAGTTTTCTTTCATAATTATTTTTGCATCTCATTTCCCTCTGATCTTACTTCCTTACTGGAAGTAATTTAAAGATATTTGAGCCCAAAGCAACCTAAAACAAACAAATGCACAAAGCACTGATCGCAATAGGAAATCAGTGTTTCATTAACCTGAGGAGTTGGCTACATTTTTGTAATAATATTTTTTTTTAATTTCAGATACAAGTAGTCCTCAACTTATGAACATTTGTTTAGCAACTGTTTAATTTTATGATGTGCTGAAAAATGACTCTTTCTCATGGTTACAACTGTGATGTGATAAAAAAAATCAGGTACTTAGTAACTCACATGTATTTACAATGGTTGCAGCATCCAAAGTCACATGATCATCATTTACAATATTTCCAGAGAACTTTTCAAAAGTCAGTGGGGGAAGCTTGATAGTCTTAATAATTGTGTTATTCACTTCAAAAACTCATAATTTTGGGTGAACTCATTGAATGTCCACATCACTTAATAGAAGTTCTCATCCCAAATGTGGTTGTGAATCAGCAAGTATCTGTACCTCAAGACCCTTTATTAATGGCCTAACATGTCATTCTCTGTGCATATCTCTGTAACACCTCCCTTTAAGTAGAACCATAAGAAATTTTTGCAAGGAGGGATTTAAAATTTTATTTTAGTTAAAAATCTGTCTTCCTCTCTAACTACTATCACTCAAAGCTACTACATATATTTTATTTCCTAAAACTGCATGCAGTCACCAAAAGTTTCTCCATATCATTGGAATTATTTGTTCCTTCAGTGGATGATAAATTCATCAAGCATACATGGAGTGATATTTAATTTATTTAAAATACTAAATTTAATGTATGGTTTTTCCGGTCCTCATCTACTATGCGTGTATAGCCTCATCACGCAGATCAAAGAGTCAGTGACATCCGCCATCTTCTTCTTGACATTTCACTTTCTTTTAACCTTTTGGCTTTTCATCATTTTGCTTCATCTTTTATTTCCCATTCAAATCATTAATTGGTTCATTTACTTTGCATTTTTTTGCTGCTGAATGATAAGGAGCTTTTTTTCCTTTCTTCCCACCAATCTGCTGGTCTTGCTGCCAAAGCTTGTTCTTGGATTTGTATGGGAGCACTTAGGAATGACCCAACAATGTTTGAATCACCAAGGACCCACCTGAGAAGGGACTCTTGAAGATTCCTAAGACTCTGGATGTCAGGATTTTGGCAGTTACCCCAATTAAATCATGAGTCTCGAGCCAAACTTCCAAAACTTCAAAAGGATTTATTGGAAGTTAAAATGTCCAGCACTGCCTGGGTGTAGCCAACTCTGAGACACATAATTCATTGTTACCCTTGACCTTGGTTTTCCCCCACCCCTGGGTGAATCATAATTTATATTCTCCAATGGGACACATCCATAGCCAAGAGTCATCAATCATGTTCTCCAGTTAGAATTTTGCACTGCAGAAACTTCAGTTACCTAGTTACTATCTTTGAAAACTATTTATGGAATGCACTTTTGGTTTCTGCACTGCTTCCCCTCCCTTTCTGTTGGCAACTCTAAAAAGACCATAGAAATATTTTATGAGTTGACACTGGAAGCAGTTAGAAAGTCACTGAGCAAACCATCTTCCTTTCAGCAGTTTCATTTTCTAACCAAGACTGCATTTTATCCTTCACTTTTTGGATTTATTGTTTTACTCTGCTTTTTTGTCTTTAAAAGTTGACTACCTGGTTGCATCCTGATTTATTTCAAACTTCTGCTGAACTCCAGCTGTTTTTTTCTTTTTCTTTTTTGTTGATTGAACACTATAAAACACATTTACTTTGTGAGGGTGAAAAAATAGAATTTCTTTGTATTAATTATTGTTTCAAACACATTTTCAAATGTTTTCCCCCACTCTATTACAAGGTATTTATTTTATTTTCATGGTCATGGTCATGATCTGCACTGAGGATGTTGTTTGATTTCATTGTATGAGGTGCAATGACAATAAAGTAAAGTAAAGTGTTTGCATTCTCTCAGAGCAACTCAGAGCACAAGAAAATATAAATGCAGTTGTACATAAAACTATCTGTAGATCAGCAAGCAGTGATAAAACTATCTCTGGTTGCTGATCTAAAATAAATGAATAAGCAATTAATTCCACAAATATCTGACAATTTTTAGATTCAGCATAATATTTTTGATACAATTCCTATAACAAATCTATGGATGTGATCTAACAATATAGGACTGAGGCATGGTGGTGTAAAATTTCAGTTGTTTTGACTCTTCTGTGCATTCTGTGTCAAATGAACAAACTGGTTCCTCAACATGGAAGCATTTTAAGCAAAATTCAAGGGTAAGACTGGAGACACTTTGCTGTGTAGACAAAATTATATGAAAGAGATGAGGTGAATTATGATAACGTTTTACCCTTCTCTTAAACATGCTTGGAGTGCTAATGGCAGTGTGACTGACAGTGTGAACTGATGCGTTTCTAAAAATAATATGAGATATCAAGGATATGACAGATATGAGTACAACACCATGAATTTCATTATCGGTTCCATTTGTTTCCCTTAGGGCTTTTAATGCCTTTTCTTATATGCTCTAAATATTTTGTTCCTAAACTGGTTTTCTCAGAAGACTACAATATTCCACTTTTATAACATCAGTAGTACCAAGCAATAGGACAGACATAATGGTGAAAATTATGATGAGGTTCCCAGAAAAAAAAAATAGAAAAGGAATTCTGCCTTGAAAATCAGAGCCAGAATTTTCAGGTACACGTATTATCCAGAGAGCATTATAATGAGAAACAGTAAAATAATTTTAAATCAATAATTTAAAGTACATCTGAAAATAGGCCCTGTATTGATTGCAACAACAAAGTTTCTTTAATTTTAATTTTATTTTAAAAATATATATTCTGCCCTATGGTGAAATGTTTTCCCAGATAGCTTGCAAATCATTTTAAAATCACACATTAAAAAGAAAAGCTAAACATACTAACCAAACAGAAATGATTTCTAAGTAGCAACAGATACATATAATAAAGCATGCATAACATTAAAAATTTGGATATAATATTGAAAATAAACAGAGAAACCTGTTCCAGAATTTATGATTTCACATTGTTTTTAATCTATTCAAGGTTAAGACTACCCAATCAGTGAATCAACATAAGATTGATACATCAAGCTGAGGTTAATCAAAATGGGGGAAGAACGAATAAATGAAATTTTGCAACTAAGGAAAAAAGAAAAGCTGCCTCAGCTTATTAACAGTCCAATAACTGTAGACCATCTGTCAATATTATTATTTCCCACAAAAGCAATGGAAAGTTGTGGTATTTTGCCGAAGCTGTTATGACTTTACAGCAAAGGTTTACTAATACCTTTCAAATAAGAAAGATTTGTAATTAGCTATAGTTGTTGTGGCCCACCAGCAGCTGATGGAGCTGGCAGCAGGAACCTGGGCCAGCCTTGGAGGCTGAGGAGGGCTTGGACAAGGGCTCTGCATTGGAGGCAGGGATAGGGCTAGGGCAGGCTGGCAGTCGTCAGCTGCCTTCAGACTCAGACAGCAGTGAGACAGAGGAGTTTCTGGAACTGGTTCCCAGCCTGCACATGCACAAGGCTACCAGAAGACAAGAACAATTGAGAAAGTGGGGTCGACTCAGGAGTAAGGCCACACTTTGGAGATGATTGGCCCCTCCCATAGAACATAAAAGAGGATTAAACAGGATGTGAGCTTTTGCAGGAAGCAATTAGTTCGTCTGATCGATTCAAGCTTTGAAAAGTTCTGTTTGACTCTGTGTCAAGTTTGGCCTTGCCTTGAATTTGGCAATTAGTTCTCTGACAGCATTCTAAGTGCGATAAGGTGGGTGTTTATAAACATTCCCCTTTAAGACTGTTTGTGAAGTCTTGCAGGCTGTAAATGAATGTAATTCACAGCCATGGAAATAAAAGAGGTTTTGCTGGGACTAAGATTGTGTTTTATACTTTCTAAGGAAGCCTAGGTCAGAACAATAGTTGGCACTTCTTTATATACTGAACCTAAAATCTTTGTAGTCAGGCACACTTTATACCATACTTTGTATCCAGTCATGTTAGACCAAAGTATCATTATTTTAAAAGGATCTCAAGAAAGCAGTAGACAAATAGAAGAAAACTTTAAATAACTTACAATAAGGACAGCCATAGATCTCAATCCTCAGACCAATTTGGCCCTCTCCACTCCATTCCAGAGGAAGTATTCGAATGTAGCGGGCAATAACTGGATGCTGTAAATCATGTCGTACCACAGTGTCAGAATTTACATTTCCAGGAAATGCCTAGGGAGGGACAACAAAACAACAATATTATTTTAATATTTGGCCTATTTAGAGCCTATATAAACACATCACATGACTAAGTGTGTACATATACACAGACATAATCACACATATGCAACGTGGATTGCTTCTGTGTACTGCTGTAATTTCAGTGATACTGTCAGCTCAGAGAAGTTAATTATTTATTTAACAAACTTATATTGTGCCTTACAGAATCAATAAGAGCACCAATATAAAAAAAATCTTTCCCAACAATGCTATTAACTGAACCACCCATGCTATTAACTCTGTTACACAATCCTATTCTATTCAATGCTTGGGAAAACACAGTCCCTGGAAAGCTAAAAGGCTACCGCCTTCAGAATTTCAGTGGGAGGATTTTGCAAATTGCTAAGATTACTACAGAGGCTTACAGGGTCCTGCAACATTTGAAAGAAAGGACCTGAGTATGCCCATCCTACTTAACCTTCAAGGATAGATTATGCAATCTTACAAACAATTTCACACAGTGCCATGTAGGTTTCAACCAATATATTGAATTGCACTTGAAAAGCACTTGGGAGCCAGTGGAAACCAAAGAATACCCAGAACTGTACACGCCAGCATACTGGATCAGTAGCACCTTACAGATTGTCTTCGATGGCAGCCTCGGAATTAATTGGGAAACTATTTTTTTTTATTCATATTTATATGCCGCCCTTCTCCGGAGACTCAGGGCGGCTTACAATTTTTGGAGTGCAACCCAATGCGTTCAGCAATAGCTTTCATTCCATTGTATATGCATGCTTATTACTTGCATAACAAGAGGGAGAGTGTTTGGATTGCTGGGAGGGGCAGGAATCCCCCATCTCTCAAGAAAAAAAACAAGCTTCTGTCTTAAGACTCTTTACGCATGCAGTTAAAAGAGACTGAACAATCCTTCCTCGTGCCTTAAAAAAGATAGAAGCTGCATTTCTCTATCCCAGGAATCCCCCAGTGCATTTCTCATTGTTGGCCTTCAAGAGGAAGAAGGTCATAAAAAGAGGCCTCTGGCCAGTTTATTGGGAGTTGTAAATCATTAGTGAAGAGCCGTCTCCAGAGCAACGGGGCACATTCCCCCTCTGAAGACACAAGTCTGATTCAACCAAGCTATTTGAACAAAGGAAGGCAGTTAGCCACTTTCTGCTTACAAAGACTAGGAGATTTTTTTTCTCTTCTCCCTTTCTTTACTGAAAATTAAAGGATAAAGCCTACATTGCTAAGCAAAGGGAACTTACTTAAGAATAATTGTTCATGCATTGGACTAAAGTACAAAATCCCTTTAATAACCTTTCCTCTCATCCTAATTAGCTGCCATTCAACTGCTAGCTTGCAGCACCATCTGGTGGCAAGTAGAGAATTTCACAGAAATTTCTACATTTAGTCATTTGTTTAGAGCACACTATATATTTTGTTTGTATTTCTGTTTAAAAATAATAAAACTGTCATTAGAAACTATAAATTTTGATTCAAACTAGTATTTTAAACCACACTAAACTAAGACTGGTTTCCATGATCAAAAGAAAAAAAAATATGCATGCTTTCTTAGAAATTCCAGCTGTTTATGCTCCCTAATATCATTTATTATGGAATCATCAACCTAAGACTGCAGATGGTGGAAGGTGATGTTGAGGGAAAAAAGT
Organism: Naja naja; assembly: GCA_009733165.1. Classification (NCBI taxonomy): domain Eukaryota; kingdom Metazoa; phylum Chordata; class Lepidosauria; order Squamata; family Elapidae; genus Naja; species Naja naja. Next base: position 82,288,385 of record CM019155.1, on the reverse strand, counting down.
AAGCTATAATATTTGATTCCATTCCTTAGCTAGCTTACTCTCTCTGGATCTCAGTGAAAATTTCTGTCGTATTGTCTATAGTGAAATTCAATTCCCAATCCCCTTAGCTTTTGTAATATACATTTGGAGGATTTTATATTGTCTTGTGCCTCAGATAGCAAAAAAATCTTGGAAGAAAATATGCAGATATTCACCAAAGAACATTTATCAATAGTTTCTTAAAAAGAGGCACAACCGAGCATTCCTGCAACAGGAAGAAAAGTATTCCAGACTTCTCTATGGGAAAAAGGCAAATATTGGTGATAGGAGATTCAGGAAAACAGAAACTAAAATGTTCAGACCAGGCAGTAAATCTAGGGAGGTATATTGTCTCCCTGGAGCAAAACTGAGTACCTTACTAAAATAATCAACCCCATAGATTACTTCCCCTTTCTTCTCCCATACTTTGGGACCAATGACACAACAATAAATCTGAAAACAATAACAAAAGATTACAAACAGCTGGGGAAGACTGTTAAAGAATTAAGGGAACAAGTAGTATCTTCATCTATACTTCCAAAAAAGGCCAACATCTAGTGAGGAAGCAAAGTATTTTAAAAATGAACCACTGGCTTAAAAACCAGTATTGTCAATTGAAGATCAACTTCTTAGACCATGTTCTGCATTATTCAGGTGAAGGGCTACTGGCAAAGGATGAACTGCACCTCACAAGAACTGGAAACAATATATTTGGAAAACTACTGGCTCATCTTATCAAAGGGTCTTTAAACTAAAATTTAAAGGGAGAGGGGGCCATTCTTCCCAATCTACAGAAACTAATTCCAAGCAAAAACCACTAGATAACCAATCACATAAGAAAGAAAAGGGCGAAGTGAAAGAAATAAAAAAAGGAAAACATAATGAAGTAGAGAGTAATGGAAAGGATGGAAATCCCAGTTACAAAGTTGCAGATATAAGATACATACCCAAGACCACAAGTGGGATTCAGCCAGTTCTCACTGGTTTGCCTGAACCATTAGTTAATTGCCTATGCAGTTCGAAGAACCGGCTAAAAATAAAGTGAAATAGATTTTTTCCCCCTCTCTCTTCCTTCAGTTAATAGCTCAGGGCAGACAGGCAAGAACCATTTAACAGTTGCAGTTGGAATGCAGCCAATACATGTTGAATCAAGTCAATAAACAATAGAAACTGACAGGATTAGGGCAGGGAAACCTATCAATCACCCATCTAGGGATGAAATTAACCTCTTCCCTTCAGGAAGAAGGACAAGATTACAAACATTTTCATTATAGAGAGTATTAAGTAACACTTCTGTGATCAGCTGATATACCCTGCAGTTCCCCAAGACATTTTATAGCTGCTGCATTGTTGGCTACTTCTTGTTTCTTCCTAGAGGAAAAGATACAGGAGGGGACAATGATGCAGCTTGATCATACAGGCCATTAATTTAATGCATATGTGGTCCAGCCAGCTGTATTGCTTCTGATGGGAAGCACCCAATTTAGAACATAGAAAACATAGAATAATAGAGTTGGAAGATTTAATGGCTTTTGTCAGTACATCCAGGCTTTCAATTAGCCTGAGCAGCTGCTCTTAGTTTCCCTCTTACTTGTTGCATTTACTTTGGGGTTGACTTTTTTAAAAAGATGGGAATGGCTGTTTTAAGTTTTCTGCATGGTTTTAGTGGTTCCTGGCACTGTCCTTTTTGGGTGTACTTCCCTCACTCTTTTTAAAAGCCTCTAGAGGTGAAGCACTCACAACTTTTGAAGGCAAGCTATTCCATTGGTTGATTGGTCTCACCCTTAGGAAATTTCTCCTTAGTCCTAGGTTGCTTCTCTCTTTGGTTAGTTTCCATCCATTGTTTCTTGTGGCGCCTTTTGGTGCTTTGGAAAATAGATTGACTCCCTCATTTTTGTAGGAGCCCCTCAAATTTCCTGACAGAACAATTAATCAGTGGAACAACTTGCCTCCAGAAGTTGTAAATGTTCCAACACTGGAAGTTTTTAAGAAGAGATTGGATAACCATTTGTCTGAAGTGGTGTAGAGTTTCCTGCCTAAGCAGGTGGTTCAACTAGAAGACCTCCAAGTTCCTTTCCAACTCTATTATTCTATTCTATTCTAAATATTGGAACAGTGCTGTTTTATTGTGAGTTGGACTAAGGAGAAATTTCTTAAGAGTGAGAGTAATCAAGTTGGCGATTCCCATCCAGTCACATGCTCACCCAGCCACACACCCCCAGTCATCAGGGCAGAGAACTGGTTGTTAAATTATTTGAATCCCACCACTGCCCAAGACTCATAAAAGACTCACATGCCTATACAAACTTTAGGGGGAAAACAGGGTGAATGTGAAGTATTAGTACATGAAGGCAGATATGATATACTTGCCATTACTGAAGCTTCATGGGATGAAGCTCATGACTGGAATATACTGATACAAGAATACCAAGCGAAACAGTCCTATCAAAAGAGGAGGTAGAGTTGCACTATATATAACATATAATTCAATAATAAAATATATAACATCTCCACAGAAATACACAAAACCAAGGATGAAAACCTCATAGAGTCCATATTAATTAATATAAAAGGGGAAAAATGACATTGCTATAGGCATATACTACAGGTCACCCAACCAAACAGAAGAAATAGATGAACTATTTGTTAATCAATTAACAAATGTATGTTGGAAACATACCACAATAGTAATGGAAGAGTTCAACTACTGATATCAACTGGGAGACAAACTCTGCAGCAATTATGAGATTGAAGAGATTCCTAACCAACTCAGCTGACAACTTTTTCATCCGAAAGGTAAAGGAGGGAACTAGAGGATAAACTATAATGATCCTAATTCTTACTAATAGAGAAGAAGTGATAGAAGGATTTGAAGTTGCTGGAACCTTAGGCAAGAGTGGCCATGTCATACTGGAATTCAATATAATGCAAACACAAGCAACAGAATATAATCCAACCAGTGTCTTAATCTTTAAAAAGTTGATTTTAACAAATTCAGAGAGATCCTAAGCAAAATTTCATGGATAAAAGTCCTAAAGGGATATCTCATGCGCATGCCTACCGTGATGGCCGCTCTCTGCTAAGCTCCGAACGGCAAGAGGGTTGTCGGCTGTCTGAGAGGGTTTTGGAGGAGCTTACGATCCCCGAGTGCTCGCTCCTGACGCCGGATCCTCAGGGTGGTTTTCTGATCTGAACCGCCAGACGCCGCTTGTCTGAGGCGTTTTCTTCCGGGTTACCGAGCCTGCGGAGTCGTTTTATATGACTCAGCAGGACTCATCAGCACCCGTGGATATGGAGACAAGCCCGGCGGCGATGGCAACGAGCGCTAGGGATGCCCGGCGACACCCCCCTATGTCTGGGGATTGCGACACGATGATAGCCGCATCGGAAAGTGGAAGCGCCGAGGGTACTGGGCTCCTTGTATTAGATCTCCCAGCACCCTCCCGGGCGAAGATGACGGAAATGGCGGTTATGACGGTTACAGCTGTTGCAGGCCCCGAATTCTACAACAGCTGAGGGGTTGCTGCCACAGTGGGATGACTGCCCCAAAAGAGGCAGTTTTCTCCAGGAGCAGCCAAAGCAGCCTCAGGAGTCACCAGAATGGAGAGCGGAGGGCATTATAGCTGATCCCCATCTGACTGTCTTGGTAGGTGGCATTGCCCCTGCCCTTAGGTCGAAGGGGATTCCTGCCAGGTGTGATCAGGTTGGCCATGAAGGCAATGGAGACACCAGCAGTTCTGCCTCCCCCATAGGACTATGGCTAACGAACTGGCAGGTGACTCTATGGACTCCGGAAAGAACTAGTGGTGGTGAACCTGAAGTCCATCAGCCCAACCTTTTTGGGATGGTTTCTCTGCTGGAGCTCTATCCGCCATGGGTCTAACCTTTCCTCTGGGACTATCATGTGCCGGACTTCCGCCTCCCTTACTGGTCTCAGCCGCTATTCTCTCCATCTTATTTCTCGTTGCCTGTCCTTTTGCCATCCTTTGTCATCTATCTGGAACATCAAAGCACTCTTCCTGCTGGGAGTAAAATCCCAGCTGGCTCCATACCCTTATCTTGGTTCTTGGCTGGGATCTGGTTGTGCCCCTTGCTGGAGTGAGAGACCAGCAAGAAGGACACACTCTCCCTATGCAGCCATTTAAGACCTTTTGTCTACGGTTTACATTGGAGATGCCCATGTGTGAGAGCGTGGCCTATTCCAGATCGAGGTTTGAACATCTCCCACTGGTCTGCGTGAGAGGGCAGCCTGGTCTTCTAATCTGGACTCTCTAATGGACAATATAACATCTCGGACTAGACCAAGTTATATACCAGACTTTGTTGCCGCTATTGTAGTTGTCATCTCTTTAACCCTCATGTCCGTTTAAATATGCTTTTACCATACAATCTTACACGGAAGCAGAATTGCAGGCCCTGAGAGAACTCCCTCTCTCTCGGTTTGCCCTATTGTACTATCTCCGCCTACCGAGGATGGGTTATGGAACCCAGAGAGATGGCATGGCAGAGGATAGGGTGGGGGCGGGCTCTAATAAAAAAAAGAGGGTCACTAGGGCCCCTTTACTTAAATTTTAACCAATTTTCTAAAAGGCTAGGGAGGAGGGTGGGAAATGGCGCTGGGGGTGGGATACAGCCCGTCCGTGGTGGGGAGGGGCGGGGCTGGGGCTGATAGGGACCGGGGTACAGGTGGGGACCCAATCCCTAGGGTGGCTGGGATTGGCAGGAGACGAGAGGCATGGGGCCAAATTATGTTTGGGACCGCGCCCGCCAGCCTCGTTTATCTTCGAAAGGGCGCGCTTCTGACCCTATGACCTCCTCCTCCCTGGGGGGGGCACGGGAACTGGGCCTCCTGGCTCCAGACTGGTGTATTTAATGCCAGGTCCGTGGGCTAATAAATCCTCCCTCCTCCTCGTGGATGATCGAGGGAGGGAGGCTGGGCGGACCTGGCCTGTATCAGGTTTCGGATTTTGCACCGCTCGAGCCCAGGGAGGGGTGGTGGAGTGGCAGAGTTATTCGGGAGACCTTGATTCCAAGGGAGGTCGCTGCCCTGAGATAGGCGTGGTGAGACTCTCTCTCTTGAGGTGGGGGCCTAATGGTCGGGTGGGCTTGCTGCTGACATACCTTTCCCCAGCTGTGTAGCAGCAGCCCTGCCTGGGCTCTCGACGCCTCTCGGGTGGCGGTGGATCTCCCAGGGCTTATGGTCCTGGGGATTTTAACCTGCCTTCCCTGGGGGCGCCTGGTGTGGTCCAGGAGTTCATGGCCTCCATGGGGCCATGGGCCTGACCCAGCTGGTTCAGGGCCCAACTCATGAGGGGGAAACACCTCACCTAGTTTTTGTCTCGAACGGTATGAGTGATATAGGGCAGGCTAACTGTACCACCCCTGCCCGCCCCATGGTCTGATCACTATCTCCTTCGGCTGGTCTTCCAACAGGCCGCCTCACCGCTGGGATGAGGAACCACTGAGATGGTTCCTCCCAGACGCCTGATGGACCCTGAGAGGTTCCAGGCGGAACTGGGGTCTTTTCCCACTTCCCTTGCCCACAACTCTGCCGAGGACCTAGCGCCGCTGGCAACAGGCTGCTGGGGCTGCCCTTGACAGAGTTGTCCCCATGCGCCCCTCAGGGCCGCGGGATCCCGGGTGGCTCCCTGGTATACAGAGGAACTCCGAGAGATGAAGCCGCCGAGGGGTTTAGAGAGCAAGTGGAGGGCCACCCGCCCCAATCTGATCGAATCCAGTTAAGAGCCCATATTAGATTCTACCTGGTAGCTATGAGGGAGGCTAGAAGGTCATCTCTCCACCCTCATAGCGCCCGCAGATAACCACAGCCAGCTCTGTTTAGGGCCACCCGCCCTCCTATATCCGGGAGGTGGTGGACCCTCTCCGGGAAGAGCTGAGGAATTTGGTCAATATCTGTTGGATAAAACTCTGATTCGGGCGGGTTGTGCTCCACCTTGCAGTGGTCTGAGGATCGTGGTGCAAACAGTCTGGCTGATATGATCTGGACTGAGTCGATCCTGTTTCGGGATGAAATGGACAGGATTATGCGGCTCTGAGTTCCACCACATGTTTGTTGGACCCGTGCCCTTCTTGGTTGGCTTATACCACCAGGGAGGTCACTGCGTTGGTTCCGGAGCAGTGGTCAACGCCATTAAGAGAGGGTGTCCTTCCGCCTGAAAGAGGCGTGGTGAGGCCCCTCCTGAAGAAGCCTGCCCTGGACTCCTCGACCGTTAGACAACTTCGCCCAGTCTCCAACCTTCGCTTTTTAGCAAGGTTGTGGAGAGTGTGGTGGCTCAGCAGTTCCCACTTTTCCTGGATGAAGTGGACTACCAGATCCGGCATCAATCGGGCTTCCGCCTGGTTTCAGCACGGAGACGCATTGGTCGACTTGATGGATGATCTCTGGAGGCCCGGGACAGGGGATTTTCCTCTGTCCTGGTCCTATTAGACCTCTCAGCTGCTTTCGATACCATCGACCATGG
>CM019155.1:82209147-82280885 GCA_009733165.1 Naja naja | reverse complement strand
GGACCTGATGGATTACACCCCAGAGTTCTGAATGAGCTCTATATATTATATCTTTAAAAAAAATGGAGCACTGGGGAATTATCAGAGGATTGGAAAAGAGCTGATGTGGTTCCCATCTTCAAAAAAAAAAAAAGGGGGCGGGGGGAAGACCCAGGAAGCTACAGACCAATCAGCCTAACCTGGAAAGATACTGGAAAAAAATAATTAAAAAAACATATCTGTGAACTTCTAGAAACATATAAAGTTATAACTAGTAGCCAACATGCTACTTGTTTGTTAAAAACAGACCATGTCAAACCAATCTTATTTCATTCTTTGACAGTGTGACTAAATTAGTAGACCAGCAAAATGCTGTGAACATAGTATATTTATACTTCAGTAAGGCATCTGACGAAGTAGATCACAACCTACTTCTTTGTAAAATAGAAAAATGTGAGATAAATGGCATCACCACCAGATGGATTTGTAACTGGCTGACAAACTGTAGTCAACAAGTACACCTTAATGGAACTACATCTAGATGGAGGGAAGTAAGAGGTGGGGTACCACAAAGTTCCAACTTAGGCTCAGTGCTCTTCGATACCTTAATAAATGACTTAGATGAGGGAATAGAAGGAGAACTCATCAGATTTGCAGATGATACCAAACTGTCAGGAATAGCCAACACCCCAGAAGACAAGCTCAATATCCAAAAATATATTGCGGACAATTTCAAAACATCTGGAGCATTACTTGAACATCATTGGTATTGACAAAATTGCCATCAGTCAATTGCAAAGGCAACATTATTTGAAATAGCTTACCATATATACTGTGGCAATGCCTTTAATATTATTAAGCAACATCATCTGTCTATTACTGAGCCTTGGGAAGAATGCAGTAGGACAAAAATGTCAAATACAGTCAAAACATCTAATAATAATAATAACAGCAAATCATAGAAGTCATAGGAAAGAAGGTACTGTTGTTCCAATGTACCCATATCTGTTATTTGTTAAGTAGGTTGTAGTTCTGGAATATGACAGCACTAGAGGATAATGGATTCCTGGTAGCTTCACTGTTGAGCAGGGGTGGGATTCAAATTTTTTAACAACTGGTTTTGTGGGCATGGCTTAATTGGTGGGTGTGGCTTGGTGGGCATGTGACTGGGTGGGCATGGCCAATGATGTCTCTCATATTGAGGGGTGCTTTTCCTTGCAACTGGGGAATCTGGGAATTGCAACAGTCGTAAGTGTGAAAAATCATCATAAGTCACTTTTTTCAATGCTATTGTAACTTTGAATAGTCACTAAATAAACTGTTGTAAGTCAAGGATTACCTGTACAAAAATACAAAATGCTTCTTTGCTTGCAAAAAGCTGCCCTAAATACCAATCATTAGATTAAAAATACCTGCAAGTGGAATTACAAATCAGGCAGGGTGCCAGAGCACCTTGAGGAATTAAAATAGTTAAAATGCAATGATAACTATCAGCAGCCAACTCTTGCTCATAAAGTGAAACCCAGAGGTCATTTAAGCTCTCCAGAAAGAGCACACCCAGGAAAAGCAATCCTTAGAACCATTTGCACCACTTAAAGATACCAGCTGGTTTCACTCACCTCACAAGATATCCTAAGGAAATCATCCAGATTTAAGGAAAGGTCACATGCCCCCCAGAAAGGCAGTAAAAAATCAGTGCAACTTGCATCCTGCCTCTTGGAAATACACCCCAAAAGGACAGTGCCAGATACCACTAAAGCAGTGAAGGAAGACCCCCTCCCCAGATAGAAAAAAAACTATGAGGCAGGAAAAAAATCAAACACAATACAAATAATTAAATCAAATCAGTAGCTGTTGCTTGTTAAACCAATTACCAGAACAAATAGACATAGGAAGTAGCCAGATTTCTCAACCCAGTTTATTTTCAGGAACAGAGATTAACCTTTTTCCTTCCAAACAAAGCTGAATAGGGAAAATTATCCCATCAATAAACACAGGATTAAACGTCACCAAGGACAGAATTAAACTTCACCAAAAACCAATTTTAGACCAAAATTCAGAAAGGGTTTGTAAACTCATGTTTGAATGTCAATCTTTCTAGCTAGCCAAGAAGCCTTGCTGAATGTCACTCATCTTGGTTCCTTGTCATTAAATGCTCCTTTCCAGTTATTCAATTATTTTTTCAAAGTGCTAATTGTTGCATGTGGCTGGAAGTATATCCAGGGGAGTATCTCCCCCCAACAGCAGTGTAAAAGCTTAAAATAACCCTTCCCCTTTAAGAAAGTGGAAAAAAAACCTCCTTCGGAGACAGTAAGTCTAGGCATACTGCCAAGACTGTAATAAGGGTGGAAAAAAACGAAAGGAGATTTCTTCTAACTACCAGTTCTCCGAACTGCTTAGAAAGTTAACAAGGGGTTCTATAGAACTGGTCAGAACTGGTAGAATCCCACCCCTGCTGTTGAGTCTTCTCAAATCTTTGGCAATTAATGTGCATCTTTTTTTCTCAACACATTTCTTGCAACCCTGTTAACTATTTGCAACAAAATGTTTGATTGTTCTATAATCATGCCCAATATATTAGCAATTTCAAGAGTGTTGCATTCCTCTGAAAAACTTTTTACAATTTTTGATCTCTTTTTTGGCTCATTTTGCTGGGGGGCAAGAAGCTGCCTAATAATTATGCACACCTTGATATAGGGTGTTGATCTGCTTAGGCCACACCCTCTCTCATTACACAAATATATATCATCAGTTAATATGCTTATATCCATTAAGCATTCAAGTTTATACAGCTTAGAGGTGGAAAATATGCATAAAATGATATGGTCAAAATACTTACTTGCCTAATAATTATGCACACAGTGTATGAATTAGAACAGAATATGAAGCAACTAAGTATAGAAACTTCATACTGGCAACAATATTAGAAGATAATGATTTTCCCAGTTGTAGCAAATGTCTGTGAAAGCTGGAGTACAAAGAATGAACAAAACAACACTGGTGCTTTTGAATTATGGTACTGGAAAAAAAGTGTTGAAAAAAATTTGGATTAGAAGAACAAATATTTCAGTAGTAGTTGTAAAATCAATTTGATCACATGAACAACTAATAATAACCCACTCCTGTCAATAAGAGTGACAGGATATCACTTTGAAGCTTGGAAAAATAAAGGCAACTAAAAAACAGGCCAACAAAAAACAAGGAGATTAGATACCAGTAGGAATGATACAGACAATTCTGGTAAAATTCTGGTAAAATTGGTTTCAAGTTTTGAAGAATCTGAAGTGTGTTAACACCTGAACAACAATGTATAGATATATAAATCCTCAGTAAAGCAGATAATGCCAAACTCTACTGGATTTCCTTGATATTTTGTCCAAGTTGGAACTGCTAAACTTAATCCCCTAAATTTAAAAAATAGTGTGACTGCTCTTAATTCTGAGTCTTTCAAAACTCTATGATTTTCAGCATATCATTACTCTTGGTAGTTGTTTGTTGCTATCATTTTTCTGTTACTTCTTCTCACACTCACATCACACTTGTCAGCATGATGCAATTTAATTGTGTTCAACACACTCATTCCTCAGCATTTGGCAAACAAACTAGACCCATGATGGTGAACCTATGGCACGCGTGCCACAGATGGCATGCAGAGCCATTTGTGCCGGCATGTGAGCTGCAGGCAAACTTACCTCACTGCGCATGTGCGCACCTCACAGCTGATTTTCAGCTGGTTTGAGGCCCTTTTCGCCTCCCAAAGGCTTGAGGAAGGCTTCTTCAGGCTTCTACAAGCTTTGTAGGCCAAAATCTAGCCCAGTTTCATCACTTCCATTTTTGGGGGAGAAAAATAGAAAGTGATAAAATGGGGTTAGATTTTGGCCTACAAAGCTTGTAGAAGCCTGAAGAAGCCTTCCTCAAGCCTTTGGGAGGCGAAAAGGGCCTCAAACCAGCCAAAGGGGCAGCTGTGTGGCGGGGAGGGGGAGGGTGGTGGATTGCGCACGCATGTGTAGGTCTTCTGGGTGCTAGCGCATGAGCACGAGCGTGCAAGCACATGCACAATTTTTGGCACAAGAACCCCAAAAGATTAGCCACCACTGAACTAGACCTATTAGGTTTTAATACTTCTTTATGTAACTGGATATTTGATTTCCTTATTGATAGACCCCAGTTTGTGCAAGTCAGAAGAAAAGTTTCCAATTCCATCTCTCTGAGTATGGGTTCCCACAGGACTGTGTCTTGAGCCCGTTGTCTGTTCACCTTGATGACCCATGACTGCTGGGCCAAGTCTGCTATGAATCATATTGTGAATTATGCAGATGACACAGCAGTGATGGGCTTATCCAGCATGACAATGAAGATGCTTACAGGGAAGAGCTGAAGGCTTTGGTGGACTGAAGTAATAAAAATAACCTAGTTTTGAATGTTAACTATACAAAGAAGATCATTATTGATTTTAAAAAGAGTTGGCATAGATATGCTTTACTTTGTATCATGGCTGCAGCTGTAGAGATGGTCAATAGTATTAAATATCTGGGGGTGCAGATAACTAACAATCTGACTTGGTCTCCTAATATGTGCAAACCAGCAGTTCCATTTCTTGTTTTGGATGAAGAGAACATATCTTTCTCTTTTTGTGCTAGCCACTATTTACAGAGGCACAACTGACAACGTTTTAACAAACTGCCTCATTGTTTGGTTTGGTGGTAGCAGTGCCTCAGATGGAAGGTCCATATAGAGAGTGGTAAGGACAGCTGAGCAGATTACAGGAAGCTCACTTCTCATTTTTCAGGATACTGTTGATAAGCACTATATTCTTAGAATTTGAAGCATTGTTAGAGACCCCACACATGGTCTGTTTCTGTTGCTCCCCTCTGGGAGGAGGTTTTGAAGTATCTATAGCAGGACAACTAGATTCTGCAACAGCTTTGTTCCTTATGCTATCTGTCTTGTAAACTCACAGGATTTTTTTTTCTGCCATGCATATGTATACATTCAAGTAGACTGTAATGTTTCTCTGTGTTATTTGTGTATGTGTATGTGAATATATACATAATGGTTATTTTTTGAGAGCCGAATGCAACAAAATTTCATTTTAATGTATGCTGTTACTATACATGTAAAGCGACAATAAAGATTCTATTCTATTCTATTCTATTCTATTCTATTCTATTCTATTCTATTCTATTCTATTCTATACAGTGTAATGAAGTATAATATCTAAAAATAAACAAAAGATTCCTAGACTGAAATATTTTTATTATCCTCCCATTTCTAATTACTCTCACAATTATAAACAGAATGAACATTGTATACAAATTAGTAGGAAATAACTTCTGTTGTAGGAAGAATATGATGAATTCTCTTCTCTAATATCTATGATAAGCAATGATATGAATAATGATTACCTACATGCACGCAGAATATTTCCATATGTTGAAAAGATGTAGCATTTTATGAAACAGTGCAAAGCAAATTCCATCAGAATTTCAATTGTTTTTTTTCTATAGCATATATCTGGAGGCAGTTGCAGGTTGTAGGGATTTTTTTATTTAATTTACAGGAAGCATTTCTGTTCTGTTCATCCTTAGAATCTCTATTTCGTAACTAGCTACTAAATTGTAAATGAAATGAAATTCAGTATTGTATAGCTTCCCTAGGACTGCATGACCAGAAATGGGAATGAAAAGATAGTTTTCATTTTTCTGCGGTCCAGCAGTCACTGGGATTTTTTGTAAGCCCATATCAGTTATTTTATCTTCAGTTTGGAAGCATGGGAAGAAATGCAAACATGGCAGGATCAATTCCACATCACTAGTATTTTTTAGCAGAACATACAATATTGAGCAGAAGATATAAACCAGAGGTGGTGTCCAGCAGGTTCTGACCAGTTCTGGAGAACCGGTAGCGGAAATTTTACGAAACTGGCAAATGCCATCTCTGACTGGAGATTTTGCAGTATCCTTCCCCTACCATACCCACCAAGTTTGAATCCCACCACTGATATAAACAATGAAACAAACAGCTGTAACAGTAGATGAGTAGCTAATTATGTTGCTGTCAGATGGAATAGGATTGGTCTCAGTAGCTCGATCTTCTTTTTGTTGCTTCCTTTTGTTCCACAGAAGCAGCACTGTGGCCATCCTACCACCTGAAATCCTGACTCTCAGAAATGGTATTAAAATTATTTCACTTATTGGTGCTGAAGGACCCTTCTCCATGCCCCCAAGACTCCTTTGTCAAAAGTTCATGATTTCAAAGTGACTATGGATTTGTCTTGACTAATCTTTGTTCTAACATATGCTGACTGGCAAGTCACACACTGACAAGTCACACTTTTGTCTCAAAGGTGTTGATACGGATATACAGTATTATCACCATCTTTTTGCTATATTCGGGTTATTTACTGATCCAGATGAAATTGCTGTTGTACCCTTGTAGGATAGATTTAAGTGTTCTTCTCCAAGCATCAAAAGTATCTCCCCCTCTCTCTTGGCCAAACCCAGAAGCCTCTGTTGAAAAGTTAATCTAAATAAACATGTTTTTGTTTTGATAAATTCATAAGAATAAAGCAAGCAGGAGATGTCCTGGGTTCATAGCCTACACCACATCAGTGCCCTAAATCTTAGCCCATTGTTCCCTAACAAAGGGAAATATAATTAACAATTAAAAATAAATAAATAAATAAAAAATGTGTTTCTAGGTGAATGAAAAAAATTACATGCTATTACTCTAAATTGATTTGCTTTGGCCTGAGAAGCTGTAGAACCAATATTATTTATTATTTTATTAGACTTGAATGAAAGGTACTCTGAAGTATTTGAGCTGGCTTGCCATCATCAGGCTTTCTTTGAGCTTAGGAAGATATTTACAAGAGCGAGATTCAAACAGCATGACACAATGGTCAGATACGGGAGATTTCATGCTATACCGTACAATGAGCATCTCTGCATTTGTGGAGCAGCAGAGGTAGAGGACCTGGCTCACATCCTATTTGACTGTTGCATATATAAGAGGGTGAGAGACAGGTATCTTGGTCTATATACCAGACAAATGACCCATTGGGATCCCCATATCAAAATAACTTACCTTATGTCCGTCCAGAACTTGAAAATAACATTTAACGTAGCACAGTACTTAAACAAAATGATCCGGTTGAGATCTGCATATGTGGGACTAATTGGGGTGGATTGTAGGGGCGACTCCGAAGTATGATACTGTCATATTTTATCTATATCTTAAATTATTCTACATTATTACAACTACATTTTAGATTGTATTTTATTATTATTTTATCTAAATTGTATTTTATTCTGATTCCATTTTAAATTGTATTTTATCCAATTCCATTTTAAAATGTATTTTATCCAATTCCATTTTAAATTGTATTTTACTAAATTCCATTTTGAATTGTTTTTATCAAATTTTAACAACAAATTATTGCTGGAATTTTGCACTTTGATATGGCCCAAGAGCTAATCAATAAAGACTATATTGTATTGTAGGCTTTCTTTGATAAGCAATGATAAAAATATTTACTTCTGTCTTGAGCAAAAATGTTTGGTACAAACTGAAAATGAATGAAGTGGATTACTATGATCCCTTTCAGTCAGATTCATGCCTGGTGTGGATCTAAAATAACATTCATCATGTTTTTGGATGATGTTTGGTGATAGTGAGATGGCAAAGTGGATCTATCCTAGCTTTATTTGATTTCTTGGCAGCTTTTTATATCATCAACCTTGGTATTATATTTGGCTTATAAAGTAGGGGTAGGCAACAATGTATTGTGTTAGTTTTATATGCTGCTCTATTATTGTAATAAAGACCTTATTTGATTTGTGCAGGTTTTCTTCTTTCCTGAAAAGTTGATTCCACTCAGTATTGATTGGGATCCTATCCTTGACCCTTCTATGTGGGGTTCCACAGAAATCAGTACTCTTCCCATTCCTGCTTAACATACAAATGAAACCATGGGTTGACATAACTTGCCATCATAGTATTAATATGCCAATGGTATCCAACCAATACACTTTTGTCCTTGGTGATGTTATTGATGACCTATCTTGGATCCTGGAGGCTGTTAGGGTCTGGATGGAGAACCACAGGTTTCAGCAGAAAATTGACAAGATTGAGTGGCTTTGGTAAAAAATAAGGATAAATATCACTGCTAAAGTTTTATTTTATTTTTATTTTTAATTACATTTATATGCCGCCCTTCTCCGAAGACTCAGGGCTTACAATTTTGGGATACAACCCAGTGTGCTCAGCAATAGCCTTCCTTCCACTGTATATGCCTGCTTATTACTAAGCGGCATTTTTACAAGGTCAGCTAATTGCCCCCAACAATCTTGGGTCCTCAATTTACCTACCCCGAGAGGATGGAAGGCTGAGTCAACCTTGAGCCTGATGGGATTCAAGCCTACAGTAATTGTAGACAGCTGGATCTTAAGAGCAGGCATTTAACAGCCTGAGCCACCAAAGCTCAAGTTATATCTGTTCTAAATTAAATTAATTTTTATGCTTATATATGTGGCATCTGTTGGTATAAATTCATTGCCCTGTGGAATATAAATTTAAAAAATAGAAATAATATTCTCCTTTAGCATAATAAAGAGTAAGATTTGAGAAGAAATAGGCAAGATGAATAGATGAAACTAAAAAAAATCCTAATAGTATGAAAAATCTCTCTCCTACTCTAACCCCCCATCTGTCCTTGGTTTTTAATCTTTTTTTTTGCTGAAAAATCTTTACTCAGTTTATAGGAGAAGTTCATGGTAGACTAAGACATATCTGGAAAAGCAGGACAAATTCTGGCTAGCAGACCCTCATTGGCAAAGAGAGTCTGAGAAATCAACCACCTGTACTCCTGATGGCCATTCCTTGTGAGAAAACCACAGGATTCAAAGGTTTTGTGTTGAGTGACCAGGAATTAAGGAAAAGCCAGAACATTCACAAAATCAGCACAGCCTTTAATGACACTAGGTTTGCTCAAAGTCTCAATCACATTCGTGTATAAACACTGCAGTTAAAGAAAGACCATTGGACGAGTAGGATAAAGAAACAAAAACAAACCAACAAAACATTTGATGTGTTAGCCTTCATTCCAACATGCAGATTAAAGAGGGAAAAAAGGAAACAAATATTTATTTAGGCAATTTATATTGTTGTCGATTCGCCCATGGTGACTCAAGGCAGCTTACAGGAATATAAAAACCTCATATATAAAAAATAAAAAAGAGAATAATCAAATAATATAATAACCCTCCTACCCCCTACCCTGGTGACAACACATCACACGAGCCATTTAATGGTCTCCATCCCACTCTGCATTCCCCAAACCCGCTATCAGAATCAGGTCTTCAGCATCTTCTGGAAGAGTGTGCAGACCAGGCAGTAAATCTATGGAGGTATAATCTCTGGGGGAATGATGTTTCAGAGAGAGGAAGCAACCATGGAGAAGGCCCTTCTTCTGGGTCCCACCAAGTACATCTCCCTATGGAATGGGACCTACAACATTCCTTGCTTCCCCCTCTGGTAGATCAGGGTAGTTATGACCACCATGAGACAGTCCCTCAGATAACCTGGTCCCAAGCCATGAAGAGCTTTAAGGGTGACAACCAGCACCTTGCATTGCACCTAGAAACAAATCAGCAACCAATGCAGCTCCTGCAGGAGAGGTAATACATGTGCACAGCAAGGTCTGCAGAAAATCATGTGGGCCTCTGCATTTTGCACCAACTGGAGCTTCCAGATGCTTTTCAAGAGCAGCCCCATGTAAAACATGTTGCAATAATCAAGAGAGGAAGTGACTAGGGCATGAGTGACTGTGAATAGGTTTTATCAGTCTAGGAAAGAGCATAACTGGTGCACAACCTGCAGCAACACAAAGGCGCTTCTGGCCACAACTGCCACCTGCTCTTCAAGTAGAAGTCATGAGTCCGGGATAACCCCCACATTATGCACAGGGTCTGGTAGGGGTAATGCCACCCCATCCAAGACCAAAGGTGGCAATTCTCCCTGGGCCAAAGAACCCAAAACCCAGAGCCACTCAGTCTTGCCAGGGTTCAGTTTCAATCCATTGCTTCCCATCCAGCCCCTAACAGCCTCTAGGTACTGTGAGAGGGAGGATCCTGCATTGTTTAACTTACCACGAGTTGAGACATACAGCTGAGTATCATCAGTATATTGATGATAACTCAGTCCATGGTAGTGGATGATCTCAATGAATGATAATGAATGATAATTTCAAAAATTTTAATCTAACAGCAAAAAGCTTAATAAGATTCTGACCTAAGACAAGTTATATCTGTGTGTGTATGTATGTGTTTGTCTTTCTTTGGTATCATTGGGTATCTTTGTGCCTTTGAATCATTGTTGATTCCTTGCAATAACCTGGACTATCTCTGCAGTTTTCTCAGCAATATTTTGGAAGTTATTTGCCATTTCCTTCTTTTTAGGGCTGAGAGATAGAAAATATATCAAAATCACCGAGATTCCTTTGTACCTAAGACAGGGCTAGAATTCATGTTTTCCTAGTTTCTAGCCAAGGGTCTTAACCATGATGCCAAACTGTAATGCTTATGTGTAACATAATGTAGTAGTAATAATAGTAATAAGTGCCTTGGGTAAGATTCTAACTGGACCATCATTTGAATACCATTGGCATTAAGAAAATCACGTTCAATCATAAATGACAGTTTTAGAACAGTTTACATCCTGCAACTATAACTGTAGCATTATTAAACAACAACATCTGCCTATCCCAGGTCCTTGATAGGTGGGCAAAAGTGCTAAATCCAATCTAAATATTTGGCTGACCCATATGATCAAACTTAATAATTATAACAGTTAATTAAGATTTACCTTTAAGCATTTTAAAGGTCCATATTTTTTCCATGATAATACTTACAATGTAAGAAGTTATTGCAGATGAATTATGAATCTATTGAATTTCACAGTTACTATGAGAGATATAAAACTAGGCAAACACTCTCTTGTAATGAAGCTTTATTTTAAATATATAATACATTTATAATAAATACATAATAGATAATGTGATGACCAAAACTGCATCCAGTTTTGGTCACCAGATTACAAAAAAGATGTTGAGACTTTGGAAAAGAAGAACAACTATGATTAATGGCCTGTAGACAAAAACCTATACAGAACGGTTGCAGGAATTGTATATGGCCAGTCTAGAGAAAAGAAGGACTGGGGTGATATAATAGAGTATTCCAGTATTTGAGAGCCTGTCACAAAGAGGAGGTCAGCTTATTTTCCAAAGCACCAGAACACAAGACAAGATACAATGGTTGGAAACTAATCAAGGAGAGAAGCTGGAATTAATTCCTAACTGTAAGAACGTTCAACAAGTGGAACAGCTTTCCTTCAGAAGTTGTAGGTGCTTTATTGCTGGGGGTTTTAAAGAAAAGATTGGACAGCCACCTGTCTAAAATGGTATAGGGTCTCCTGCTTGAGCAGGGGGTTGGACTAGAAGACCTCCAAAATCCCTTCCAGCTTTATTCTAATTGATTGATATATCAAGGACCTATCCACCAAATTGATTAGGTATCTAGATGTATCACTCTCTATTCCAATGTACAAGAAAAACCTCCCACCTAAATCAACAAGACTAAGCCTACATAGAGACTAGTTTGTAAAGTATTCATAATATTTTATCTTATATGAAATATCTTCTTTATTTAACTATGATTAATTTTATATTAATTTGCCTCAACAATATGTCATGGGTCAAAGTTACTTGAGGGACTGTTCCAAGTTATATCTACTTGTCTCATCAGGTCAAACAGGAAAGTTATATTGGTGCTCCCATTTACTAAAGAGTTACATTTCATGGGACCCACACAGTGTGTGTAATGGTATGTGTAAACGACATTGAGGAACTAGGGAAAGAATTGCTGCCTAGGAAATGATCAGATAAGAAAGGAAAGAGCTTACAGTGGCTTAATAGCCAGAGAAATAAACTTTTAGAAAGGGTCTGTTTAGATTGATCAGACTGTAAAAATTAAAGGCAGGAGATTAAAAGATTCTGTTAATGTAGATCAGGGGTATCAAACTCAAGGCCTTAAATCTGGGTGTTTAAATCCAGCCCAATGGGCCAGCCTGGAGATATCAAGGTACCAGCCCATGGTGTCTCTAGTGGCTAAAACGGGCCACGTGCAGCCCCTGTGCCTCGTTTTCACCCTCCATGGCCTCCTGCAGCACTCTGCCAACCAAAAATGGCCCAAAATGGGCTGGAAAAGGGGCTGAAAAATGGGCCAAAAGTGCCCCAAAAATGGGCCATGCGCCTCACTTTGGCTGGCAGAGTACTGCAGAAGGCATCCATCCAGCTGTTCTTCCACCTCCCCCTTCCATCACTGGCCCAAAGAGAACCACAATGATGATCTGGCCCTTGAAGAAATCCAGTTCGACACCTTTCATGTAAATTTACAGTAAAGTAGATCAACTTATTGTGTTTCCTGTCTGGTTTACTTGGGAAGGCTGACAGTGTGCATTTTCTTCTGAAGCCCTACCTATGAAACCTCCTTTCCTCCCTGAGATGATATTAGCCCCATTTCTTCTAATCTTCTGGAAAGCTCTCAAGATAGGGTTTTTCTACTAAAGTTTGGGGTTTCATAATGAGCCAGCAAGATGGTTGTGATGTGAATTATGGTTATCTCTCCTGGTATTCTGAGTTTTTATCTTTTTTGTTTTTACTAAATGTTTAATTATGTTTCTTATTTTTATGTATTATATGTCACCTAAAATCACATTCTGTGAGATGGATGGCTATATGAATTAGTTAAATAAATACAGTTAGTTGACTATCAGTGGCAATCTAATGAATTTCTTCTATTCAGTTATACTTAACTTGCTTCACACTAATCTTGGAAATAAGTAAATGCAGCAAAATTAGTTTTGGCTACTTTAAATAATTTCTACAACTAAATTTCCCACTACAAAATTGTAAAAGTATATTTACATGTATTCCAAATTCTTCTTTGATGAGTATAGATACTTATTCCAGAGAGCTAGACATCTTTAAATCTATTGTGATGCAGTCTTACCAAATGAATTTTCTGCAAGTGCTCATGATATATTTTTACTGCTCTTTCTTCTTTAGTGATTTTCTGATGAATAACACTTCTGTTTTCTTATTCTTTTAAATTCAGGTTAAACCATATCCAAGAAAAATGGATTTGGATGTGAATCAGAAACTCAGAAACAATTACTAGGCAGTCTCTACTTATCATTTCTGGAAAATAGCTAAGGATAAGTAATTATCAACCGATTACTTTATTGCCTGGTTCTTAAATGTTTTATTTAATTGCTCAGGTCTGTGCCTAAACTTAGATCTTTTGGTGTTCATCATAAACATAAAAGAGAAAAATTGTTATTCTTTTCCCATGAAGGCAAATCCCTCTTGCCTTCCAAATACCTAACAGTGGCATGCTAGAGGTCCTGCCTTTGGACTCTTTTCTATAATCATGCCAGCACATCATTACATAAGATCCAATCATGGAAAACACTAAAATTTGCTAGTTTTGAAATGTGAGTTCTAATTACTGGAATGTAAACAGCTGCAGACCTGGTCATTATCTTATATAGATTTTCTTCTTTGAGAACTTCCTGGAGATTTTACGAAGTACTGTTGACTTTTAACTTTTAATTGGACTGCCATTTATCAGAAATGGTGTAAGGTCTCCTGTTTGGGTGGCGGGGTTGGACTAGATGACCTATAAGGTACCTTCCAACTCTGATTAACTGTTGTCTGTTATTATTTAACTTCTAAGAAATGACCCAAACACTGTGAGTATAGAATACTATTAGTCAAGTGTGATTAGACACACAAGGAATCTGTCTTCTATGCTCTCAATGTACATGTAAAACAACCAAGTAATAATAATGATCATAATAATGAAGGATAATAATAATTACAATGATACCAACAAAAGAAGGTAGTGAAATAGATCAGAAGGATAAAAGTAATACAGTCATACTACATGAGTAATATATTTAGACATAAGACAGAACTGTGGAAATTAAATTTCAATAGAGTGATGGCACAATGGGGGGAAAAACTGTCTCTGTGTCTAGTTATTTTGGTATGCAATGCCCTGTAGTGGTGTTCCATTTATTATTTCTCATATAAAAATAATGTTGATACATGAAACATTTTAATTAGATAAGGAAAAAATCCTTCTGATTCTCTTTTCATTTTTTTAAAAAACTTCCTCCATATATCTTTTACTATTCTTTTTTCCCTTCCTCATCCTTCAGGAACAGATAAAAAATGACAATATGCTATACAAATCAATATAGCATACCACAGTGAAGTTACACACAATGTGATTTTCATTAATGGCACATGAAGTCTAAAACAATCTTCAAAGGATTTCATCATGACCCTTCAATGTACAGGAGATTGCCTTATTCTTACAAATCATTTAGAAATTGCTTTGCATAGTTCCTGCTTTTTAACTTTTTAGCTAATGCCTCATTGGTTTTAATGTTTTCTTGCCTTTTTATTACTGCATAATTTTATTTGTTGGAAAGTTTTGAATATTTTATAGAAATGTTTTAGAGAAGCAGATTAATACAGTTTATTTTATATGCCTGCTATATCTTGTTATCGTATTGGTTTATTTTCTGAAAAGAGCTGCCTTAAGAAAAAGGACTATTAATTATTTCACAAACTATAGCAAAATGTTATAAATCAGATGTTCTTTTATCAATCCATATAGTTTTGGGATGGTAGGAAATAAAAAGGATAGAACATTAATCTCTTTTTATATTCAACATTGTAACAAATTGCAAATATTTCAATCTTAATCCACTTTAATTAACTTGTAATTTTATGGTTAAACTTTGAAATCACAAAGGTTTTTCAATATAAAGCTCCTTCTTGGGTTTTAACTCTTCTGTTATTACAATATTTTTTAAAAAGAGAAAAATGGTTATTTAATGACTAGATAATTTAAGTGATATGGAAGTTGGGTAGGAAAGATGATAAACAATTTTTAACTTTAAAATGGAAGGTTGAGTTCTCTTGCTCTCCTCCTCCTCCTCCTTCCCTCCTTCATCTTTACCATAACTTTTGGCCAATATCTAAGGACATTTCCCAAACTTACATCTTTCATAAAAGTTAGGCACCCATCTTATAAAGGCCATTACAGAAAGTCTTGGGTTAAGAATGGGCTCCATTCCTAATTCTATTTCTAACTCAAATTTGTATGTAAGTCACAACTCATGCTCATATAAATGGCAGGTGGCATTGTTTCCCTCAAGCCATGCAATGCTTTCAGTAACTGCTGAAAACTGCTGAAAATAGGCTGCATATTAAAAACATGTGGCTTCAGCAGTTACTGAAAGCATTCTGCAGTACCAGTAGTTCATTGGCTCAAGAAAAGAGAACATTGTTTGTCATTTTCAGTAATAGGTAGCCTATTTGTATTTAGGGATTATCCTTAAATTGTATGTCTTTAATCTAGGGAGCATCTATATTTTTTACTCATTTTTAAAAAAATCACAGAAGACTATGTGCAAGTAATGCTACTGTAATAGCTAGGTTCTATGCAATACTTAACAATAATTTACTAGCTAATTGAGATGCTGCTTAATTTAGGAAGTTTCCCTTGGATGTAGGCACATTTGAATAAGTAAAATGATGGTCAAAAGCCTTTGCTCTATCTTCAATTACCAGTATAATAACAAAGCTATATATTTTTTTGAAAGTTAGGTATTTCTAATTTTGACCAAACAATTCTGGGTTTTACTTCTTATCCAGAGCTGAAAAAAGTTCTTAGATGAGTAACAAAATGTCTTCAAAGAAAACCAGGAAGTGTAGTTGCCTCTTGAAAAAGCACCTTTAGGACAACCATGATCTGGATGCCTGAGAATCTCCATAGACATTTAGCTAATTTTCAGTGCATCACAATAAAAATAAGCTTTGTTATAAAAGTGACAGTACAAAACAATATGTGACAATAAATCTGAGCTCACTAGCAATAGAATTAAATAATGCCACAAATGAGGTTTGAAAGATGCAGATGGACAAACTAACCTTCAAGTATACACAAGTTCATACAATAGTTAAGTCAATAATTTTTGATATGGAGCCAGTTAATTCAAGTGTAACTAATTAATTCAAACACTCTGGAAATTTGCTTAAATCTACATTCATAAAAGCCATTTTCTGTAGGAAATTGGATTCTGGATTTAATTAAATAGTAGTCCAGGACTGTACTAGATTAGCCACTCTAAAGTCACCCTGACCTCAGATTAGGAATATGCAGCAGTAAACATGGAGAGATTTGTATGGAAATTGTAACAGGAACATCCTGCTAGAATCAAAGAGCCTTGGTGGTGCAGGCTGTTAAATGCCTAGCACTTAATTCCAGCTGCCTGCAATTACTGCAGGCTCAAATCCCACCAGGCTCAAGGTTGACTCAGCCTTCCATCCTCTCGGGGTAGGTAAATTGAGGACCCATGATTGTTGGGGGCAATAAGCTGACTTTGTAAAAATGCCGCTTAGTAATAATCAGGCATATACAATGGAATGAAGGCTATTGCTGAGCGCACTGGGTTGCGCTCCAAAAATTGTAAGCTGCCCTAAGTCTCCGGAGAAGGGCGGCATATAAATATGAATAAAAAATTTTAAAAATTAAAAAATTAAAATTAAAATCCTCTCTGAGCCAGTGTTCAACTCTTGCTTTTTCAGGAAATATTTTCTGCAGAACACTGCTGAAGATGGTGAATACAATTGGAGGATGTTGAACTGATGATTGGCCTCATAAACTGAACCATACAGAAAAAAGGACTTCCTTGAGTTCATTTAGAACTACCCACTCTCCTTCTTTACCTATATACAAAACTTCTATGCTGCTTCAATTGTCTGATGCTAAGTGAAATTCAAGCTAAAAAAAAGGCGGGGAACGACTACAGTATTCATATCAATAGTAACAATCATTGTCAATATAATATACTAATAGCCATTTCAACTATATCTCTATTCATTATGTAATCCCCAATTACTGTTTTTAAAAATTCAAGTTTTTAAACAGTTTGCCAAATATCAGGAGTGGATGGTAAAGCATTCTATAATAGGGGAATCCCAGCATAGAATGACCACACTCCTCCCATCTTCTTATATAGGTAGAAATTCTCAATACATATTCTTTACTGATATGCCTTGGATTCTAGTTATTATCATAGAATGCCAGCTTGTAAAGTATGCAGATCCTTAAATGTTAACACCATCATCTTCAATCACATAGGACCAATATTTGTATAACAGGTTGTGTTTCTTTGTATACATCTGCTCATGACAATCTCATGTAGAGAAAACTATAGTGGCTCATATGGAAAATAACAAGAACATCAGTAAGTGTTGTATTGCTTTCTATTCTAGGAATGATCATAACTAAAACACCAACCAAAGCTGTACAAAGACTTTCTTGACCACACTTTCACCTGTTCTTTAAATTGGAGTTTGGAGTTCAGAACAAAGTCCAGATAGCCAACCAACTTCCGATAAAACACAACCTATCTAAAGTTAAAACATATCTAGAGCTAAAATTGATAGTGCCTCAGATATGGTCAATTCCTGAATCAGTAGTCATCCCTTTTGCTTATCTTTAGATGTCTATAGCATGCAACCTAAACCAAGACTTTCATTGTTCTTCCTGAGTGACCCAGGGTAGAACAGAGAGTCAGTTTGATTCAGTGGTAAAAGTACTATCCTAGAAATCAGGAAACTGTTAGTTCTAGTCCCATTTTAGACATAAAAACTGCAGAGTGACTTTCAGCCAGTTGCTCTTTCTCAACACAAACTTTCTCACAGGGCTGTTGTGGGGAAAATAAGAGAGGGAAAGGGTGTTGGGAATGTTTTATGCATATCCCAAAAAGATGGGATAAAAATCTAATAAATAAACAATATAATACAATATTGAAGTACATGAAGGTGACAATTGAGTTCTATAGCAACTTAAAGGAGCGACTCCTGCCGACATCAAGTTCCAACCGCCTTGTGCGAGCACATAGGCAAGGACTCCTTTGGGTCCCATCGGCTGGCCAGTGCTGGCTGGTGGTCCCCCGATGATGAGCCTATTCTATCGCGGCCCCGGACCTCTGGAACCAACTTCCCCTGGAGCTCCATCTGGCCCCTGACCTCCGCACCTTCCACCATGATCTGAAGACCTGGTTGTTTAACCAATCTGGGTTGTGATTTTTTGGGGTGGGATGGTTTTATTTGTTGTATTTGTAATTGTATTGGGGCTTATTTAGTTTAATCGGTTTTTAATTATTTATTGTTGTTGTTGTTTTTATTTGTGAGCTGCCCCGAGTCTTCGGAGATGGGGCGGCATAGAAGTCCCATTAATAAATAAATAAATAAATAAACTAAAGTATATTATTTATTTATTTATTTATTCAATTTATATGCCGCCCTATCTCCTGAGGGACTCAGGGTGGCTTAGAATTAAAATAGATTCAATACAATTAAACAAATGATTGACGAAGTCAAGGTCTCAGTGCTGGTTAGGATAATTTGAAATATGTTCAAAACCCTCTCCCGTTCTCCCTCAGTCCAGGTAGGCTAGTTGGAATAGCCAACTAGCTATAGGAGCAGAGGTCGGGGGCCGTCCGGAGCCCTGGGGGAAGTTGATTCCAAAGGGTGGGTGCTCCCACCGAGAAGGCCTGGGGATGGCCAGTTGACATTGTTGTGTCGATGGCACCTGGAGAAGGCCCTCTCTATGGGAGCGCACAGGATGTTGGGAAGTTGTTATTGGCAGTAGGGTCTCCCGCAAGTATCCTGGTCCAATGCCATAAAGGGTTTTATAGGTCAGTGCCAGCACCTTGAATCTCACTTGGAGGGCAACTGGTAAGCAGTGCAGCTCACGTAGGAGGGGTGTAATATGTATCGGGAACCTCCCATCACAACCCGTGCTGCCACATTCTGGACCAGTTGAAGCCTCCGAATGGTCCTCAAGGGCAACCCCATGTAAAGAGCATTGTAGTAGTCTAGACGGGAGATAACGAGTGCATGAGTGACTGTACGCAGGGCATCTCAGTCCAGGTAGGGGCGCAGCTGGTGCACCAGACGGATCTGGGTGAATGCCCCCCTGGTCATGGTCCCCACCTGTTCTTCCAGGTTGAGTTGCATATCCAGAAGGACACCTAAGTTGCGTGCTCTGTCTATGGGGGGTAACACCTCTCCCCCCATAGTTAGTGATGGAATCTCCTGGACTATTCGAGATGTTGGTATGTACAGCCACTTGGTCTTAACCAGGTTCAGTTGAAGTCTGTTCCTCCCGCACTGCCTCCAGACACCAAGACATCACATTGAGGGTGTCACTGGGTTGGTTAGGGGTGAAGGTGAAGAGTTGGGTATCATCAGCATATTGATGATATTTCACCCCAAAACTACGGGTGATCTCACCCAGCAGTTTCATGTAGATGTTGAACAAAAGGGGCGAGAGGACCGACCCCTGTGGCACCCCATAAAGAAGGGACCTTGGGGTTGACCTCTGCCCCCCTGCCAACACTACCTGCATATGGCCCGAGAGGTAGGAGGAGAACCACCATAAGACAGTGCCTCCCACTCCCAACCCCTCGAGGTGTTGCAGTAAGATACCATGGTTGATGGTATCAAAAGCCGCTGAGAGATCTAACAGGACCAGGACAGAGGAATAACCCCTGTCCTGGGTCCTCCAGAGATCATCTACCAGTGCGACCAATGCCATCTCCGTGCTATGTCTGGGTCTGAAGCCTGATTGGTACAGGTCCAGATAGTCAGTTTCCTCCAGGAACAGTGGGAGCTGTTGGGCCACCACACTCTCAACAACCTTCGCAATAAAGCGAAGGTTGGAGACTGGACAAAAGTTGTTCAAATTAGCTGGGTCCAGAGCAGGTTTCTTGAGGAGGGGTTTCACCACCGCCTCCTTTAAGGCAAAGGGAAAGGAACTCTCACTCAAAGAAGAGTTGATTATTGCCTGAAGCCAGCCTCGTGTTACTTCCCGGGCAGCATAAACCAGCCAGGAAGGACACGGGTCCAATAAACATGTGGCAGCACTAAGCTTCCTCATGATCCTGTCCACTTCTTTTGGAGTCACAGGATCAAATTCTTCCCAGATGGTATTTCTAAGACCAGTCATCGAATCTCCGCCAGACTCTGCCCAGTCGGAGCCCAAGCTTGTCCAGATCTGAGCAATCTTGTCCGTCAGATGTTGACTAAATTCCTCAGCATGTCCCTGCAGTGGATCCCCCCTCCCTCTGATTGAGGAAGGAGTGGGAGATCCTAAACAGGGCAGCTGGGCAATTGTCTGTGGATGCAATGAGAGCGGAGAAGTATGAACGTTTCACCGCTTTCATTGCAGCAAGGTAGGATCTAAAATAAGATCTTAACTGTTCTCGGTCAGATTCAGATCTGCTGGATCTCCAACAGCTCTCTAGGTGTCTTTTCTGCCGCTTCATTTCTCGAAGCTCCTCAGAGAACCAAGGAGCTAACTGGGATCCATAGCGAGTCAGAGGCCGCAAAGGGACAACTCGGTCTAGTGCCCTGGCAGAGGCTGTTTGCCAGGCGTCTACTAGGGCATCCACCGAGTTGCCAGCTAAGGAGGCTGGAATTGACCCAAGTGCCACCTGGAATTTTTCATGGTCCATTAGGCGCATAAATATTAAATTTATGCTAAAGTATAAATTTGCTCGCT
The DNA here is from genome assembly GCA_009733165.1 of Naja naja. Taxonomy (NCBI): domain Eukaryota; kingdom Metazoa; phylum Chordata; class Lepidosauria; order Squamata; family Elapidae; genus Naja; species Naja naja. The sequence goes on along the minus strand of CM019155.1, from coordinate 82,260,198 downwards.
TTGAAGTGGAGACATCAGAGACAGCTAAAATACAACCACCAGGCAATTGTAACTCCTACCTCATTGTGGAGGAACAGGAGGTGAGGAGCATTTTGAGGGCTGTGGACCCTAGAAAGGCTGCCGATCCTGACGATATCACTGTCCGAGTGCCTAAAGACTGTGCTGATCAGTTGGCTGCAGTCTTTACCAGGATCTGCAATTGGTCTTTATCCCAGTCCACTATTCCATCTTTTTTGAAGGCTTCCACCATTGTTCCACTGTCAAAGAAGTTCCCTATCAATAACCTCAATGATTACAGACCAGTGGCACTCATTCCTATCATCATGAAGTGCTTTGAGAAATTGGTCTGCCAGCACATCATTTCTGGTCTTCTGCATACATTTGATAAACACCAGTTTGCATACAGAAGAAATAGATCTACAGAGTGTCACTCTTCCCACTGCTCTGACTCAACTAGGACAGCGGGGGGAGATAGCTATGTGAGGATGCTTTTTGTAGATTTTTAATTCTGCATTTAACAAAATTCTTCCACATAGACTAGTGTCTAACCTTCCGGACCTTGGACTTTCTTATTCAATCTGCCTTTGGATTATGGATTTCCTGTCTGGCCGCTCACAGAGGGTCAGATTAGGTAATCATACCTCTTCAGCCTTTATTCTTAACACTGGTACACCACAGGTTTGTGTGTTGAATCCCTTATTCTATACTCTTTATGTGCATGACTGCATTCCAACTCACATTAGTAATACTATTACTAAATTTACAGATGATACAACAGTGCTGGGACTCATCTCTGGGGGGGGGAATGAGTCGGCCTACCGAGATGAGATGGACTGGTTGCTTTCATGGTGTGGAGACAATAACTTGGTCCTCAACACCAATAACACTATAAGGAGCTTATAGTGGACTATAGAAGGAATATCCAGCTCTTGGTTATCAATGGAGATTGAGTGGAGCAAGTGGTCAGTTTTAAGTTTCTGGGTGTTATCATAAAAGAGGACCTGAACTGGAGTGCTCACATTGCAGCACTGGTCAAAAGGGCCCAGCAGAGATTATACTACCTGAGACTTCTCAGAAAACAACAACTGAACAAAAAACTGTTGGTGATCTTCTACCGCTGCACCATAGAGAGTATCTTAACTGACTGCACCTCTGTATGGTTTGCCAATTGCACAGTGGCAGGACTCTGGAGGGTTAATGTCATTGCCCAGAATATCATTGGTTGCCCTCTCCCCTCTTTGGAAGAGATTTATAGCTCCTGCTGCCTTAAGAAAGTTTAAAACATTCTCAAAGATCCATCTCATCCTGGGCACCCTTTGTTTGAACTATTACCATCTGGCAGATGGTACAGGATAATAAAAACAAGGACAAATAGGCTGTAAAACACTTCTATCCCAGGGCAGTAGCTCTACTGAATTCTACTATATAGTGCAGTGTTGGTATGGTGTTGAGGATTTTCAGTTCAATGTGTGGAGTGTGAAAGATATGTGTTTATGTTTATTTTCATGATCATGATGTTCACTGAAGATGGTGTTTGATTTCGTTGTATGAGATGCAATGACAATAAAGTAAACTAAACTAAACTAAGCAGCTGAGGGCTTAACCTCTCATCTCTGTTATTTATGGATTAGAATCTTTTAATCAGCAAGGAGCTAAATCACTAAAAGATAGTGCTGTCAACCCTGAAACTTTGAAAGATGGTCCAGAAGGCTGCCATAAGTCATTGAAAGATCCAACAAGATTAATAGGCTCACACACACCATATCTAAATCTTGCCATAAGTGATCAGTAGTCATTAAGTGGCTTTGAGCCTTAAAAACATTAAAGCCATGATATTAATGAAGCCTAGATTCCATATTCTGTTCTGCTTGGAATGGAGTATTTTATGTGGCATATTTTGCTGGTCTTCTTATTGTTCTTATATGTATGGTTTCTTTTTATTCCTTTGTAACATCCTGAGTTATTTGATTAAGATTGGCAGCCTTATAAATTTGAACAAAATTTAAAAAAACAGATAAATCAACAAGAGCAACCATTAGGACTTCTCCCTCATATGCAAGTCTGACCCTTGACTGAAAAGGGTCTATATAACTAATGAAAAACATATATTTACATTGAAATGTAATGCAATGTTTTCAAACTGCTCCTGAAAATGTCAATTTTTACCAGTTTCTAAAACACTTCAATATTATATTAGAGATTGTTCTCCATTTTCAGTCTGTTGACACTGTTTGTCATAACCACTGGATTTTTAGCTTATGGGCATAGTTGTTCATTTTGCATTGTCCTAACATTTGGATTAATACAACATCATATTATAAGCTATTCTAATTTTGTAAGAAGCCATTTAAATGTTATAACTAAAATCAAATATATTCTGGTTGTGTCCTGTCTATGTGCCATCATAAATGATTTCATATAATATTATGGTATACTGAATTAGGACACTATGACTCTCCAGCTTTGACTTGAATTTGGCCTTAAAAATATGGTAATGAAAAAATAAAAAAGTTGGCTAATATTAACATATTTTCATTTCAATCAAATTATTTACATATAGAAAGGATCTTTATAAGTAAAATTTCTTCTATCACTGGTATGTTGTTGTTGACTTCATCTTCTTTTCAAAAGCTCTATGAAATAAAACAATTGATGGGATCTGTTTCTTTCCTGCATGCAATTTCCTGAGGAAAAAAAAAGAAGAAACAAACAAAAAAATGAAAGTTTCTGAAAAGGAAAAAGATGTGTGACAAAAAAATGGGATTCCTTTCATTGTCTGTTAACAAAGTTCACTTCAACAAATTATACTGAAGGGAAGATGGCTCTTGATTGAAAAAAGCAATTCTTATTTTAATTGAAAAATGATAGAATATATTAGCAATGATTTATATATAAATCACTGGCCCTTATGGAGGCTGAAGATAAATATCCAGATTCCCTTCTGATCATTTTAGGAGATTTTAATAAAGCAAACTTAAGGAAAGAGCTTCCAAAATATTTTCAGCATGTCAATTGTCCCACTAGAAGCAAGAATATTTTAGACCAGTGGTTGCCAACTGGTGGACTGTGGACTACTGGTGGTCCACAAGAAAATTTTGGTGGTCTTCAGAGAAATGTCCCCCCCCAAAGCACCCACCCAAAGCAATTAATCCAAGCTGTGCAGGAACACAAGGCTGCGCCACTCACACGGCCCACCCACCCACTGGCCCCCACCCTTCAGCCAAGTGCAAACCTTACCTTGAGTAGAGCTACACGAGCTGGCACTGAAAGGTAAGACCAATGGTAGGGGAGGGAAATCTGCCCCGAGGTGGCTTGCTGATGTTGCTGGGAAAGTCAGTCCCATATTCCAGAGCTGCAGTAGTCACAGGACTGGCCCTTTGGTCACTCTGGAGCAGCTGCTCCTCCATCCAGGTGCACCAGCCTGCCATGGATGAGCTGCTCCAAGATGGCCAAAGGGCCAGTCTTGTGACTACTGCAGCTCTGGAATATGGGACCGGCCCATGGTGGGGTTGGAAATCTCCGCCATAGGGGCTGGCACCTGTAATGTGCAAATTTGTGGGTGGTGCAACATGCAAAAAGCAGCACAGCCCTCGCCGGCCAGGATGAGGTAATGGTGCTGATGCAGCAAGAGGGGGCTGGTGGCACAGATGGGCTGAAGTGGTGATGGAGATAGCTGGAAGGTGCGGGAACGCCACACTACTTTCATTTGCATGGTGCTCCCACACCTTCCAGCTCACCTCTCCTGGCCTGGGCTCTTCCTTGATAGCCACAGGCTGTAGGGACGGCCCGGGGCAGGAAAAGTACCAGCTGGTGGTGGTAAGAGGTGGCAGAGTGGGCAAATCTGTGCTCACCATCCAGTTCTGACCTAGGCTCGCTTCTGGTGGGTGGGTAGGTGGGGCCTCCTTGGGAGATGCCCTCACCCCATGGGGAGAGCCCAGCATGTGCATGGTCCAGAGAGAGGCTTTGAGGCCTGGAGGGAGGGACCCTTCTCTGCTTGGAAGAAACCTGGAGCTTAGCCTCAGGAAGTCCTCTTGTGTGGAGGCCAAAGAAGGTGTTATTAGGAGCCCGTCTTCCTTGGTGCATTTTTGGTCTGGACATCTGACCTTCGCTACCGGCTTGTTGCAGGACCGAAAGGAACTCCGGGTTAGGTTGAGCTGAGCGCCTTGGAAACCCCATAGTTTGCCTTGTCGAGTGCTCGATCAGGCGAGAGCTCGAGCTTTTCTGGCCTTGACACCCCCCTTCGGCCTCTACACAAGAGGACTCCCTGAGGCTAACTTCCAGGTTTTTCCTGCCACTTCCAAGCAGAGAAGGTCCCTCCCTCCAGGCCTTGAAGCCTCTCCCCAGAGCGCATGTGTGCTGGGCTCTCCCCCCCATCTTCTCCCTATATACCAATGACTGCATCTCAAACAATCCATCTGTTAAACTACTGAAGTTTGCAGATGATACAATAGTGATTGGTCTCATTCAAGACAACGATGAATCCGCATACAGACAGGAAGCTGAACAACTTGCCTCGTGGTGAGACTGGAACAAACTGGAACTGAACACACTCAAAATTGTAGAAATGGTGGTAGGCTTTAGGAGAAACCCTCCCATACTACCGCCTCTTACAATACTAGACAACACAGTATCAACAGACCTTCAAATTTCTAAGTTCTATCATAACTCAAGACCTAAAATGGATACCTAACATCAAAGATGTCATCAAAAAAGCACAACAAAGAATGTTCTTTCTGTGCCAACTCAGAAAGCTAGAACTGCCCAAAGAACTGCTGATTCAATTCTACAGAGGAATCATTGAGTCTGTCATCTGCACCTCTATAACTGTTTGGTTTGGTTCTGCAACCCAACAAGACAGACACAGACTTCAGAGAATAATTAGGACTGCAGAGAAAACAATTACTACCAACCTGCTTTCCACTGAGGACCTGTATACTGCACAAGCCAAAAAGAGGGCTGTTAAAATATTTACAGACCCCTCACATCCTGGACATAAACTGTTCCTTGCTCTTACACTTCAGCGGAATTGCGGGTCCTCAGGGCTGTTCTCCTGTCCTGGAGATGGCCCGTTGGCTGCCAAAAGCCTACCTTGATGACGGATCCCGGGATCCTGAGAGGTGGCACAGTGCAACCAAGGGGCTAAATTTTCTAGGATGTACAAGGGGAATCTTTTAGCTTTTTTAATTAGGTGTTTTAAAGGGTTAGGGATGGGGGTGGGAAACCAACCCAGTTGGGTTTCTGTGGTAGTCCCACCGGGGGATACCTTGGTTCAGTCCAGATCGGACATGGGTTGCGGCGTGGGGGAGCTGGGTGGTGATGCCTTTGGGATGCATGGGGATGGGGTGGGGACTGTGATTCCCAGGGCGATCAGTTAGAGCAGGAGATGGAGAAGCAGAGGGCCGAATCATGGTTTGGGAGTGCGCCCCTGCTATCTTCGAGCGGTAGTGCGCTCCGACCCTCTTGCTTCCACCCGCTCCCCCGGGGGCTCGGAAAATGTGGCCCCTGGGCTTAGGTTGGTTTATTTGAATGCCAGGTCCATGGTAAATAAGGCACCCCTCCTCTGCAAACTCATTGAGGAGGAGGCCGCGGACCTGGCCTGCATCACGGAAACCTGGTTGGGACCGGAGGGAAGAGTTCCCCTCTGTGATTTATGTCCCCAAGGTTTCTGGGTGCTCCACCAGCTGAGAGCTCAGGATAGGGGTGGGGGGGGCATGGTTATTAGGGAGACCCTGTTTCCAAGGGAGGTCACTGACATGCAGATGGGCGTGTGTGAATCTCTCCTCATTAGGTGGGTCCCTGGTGGTCAGTTGGGCTTGTTGCTCATGTACCTATCCCCCAGCTGCTTGGCAACGGCCCTGCCCAAGCTGCTTGACACTCTCTCAGAGATTATGTGGAATTCCCAAACTTTTAGTTGTGGGGGATTTCTTTTTCCCCAATATTTTATTATTTTTAAACAAACATACACAAAGAAAACATATGGTATGCCGGTAGGTTAAAGCTCTTTTTGTACATCTTCTCCATTCTCATCTATGAATTGTTTTTGTATACTCTCATATGCAAAATATTCCATATTTTTTAAATTAACTTATCTTACAGCACTTCATATTATCATCCCAGAACCATTCCTGGCAAACAAATACATACAAACAAATATATAAACAAAAAACAAAAAACATAAAAATTCTTTTTTTGAGAACAGTATGCTACCGACCCTCCCTTCTCCATACAGATATAATTTCAATTATTCACTCATTTTGTATATTCTATTCCATTTGTCATAACAAATTTCACTATTTTCCATAATTTCCCCCCTTTCTCTAGCTTCTATAATCTTATTTCAATTGTTTCATCATCCCATCATTTCATTAATTACATTTCTTTTTCCAATTTTCAATATCTTACCAATCAATATTATTACAGTTTTATCTGTCTTGTTTACAATTTTATACTATCTTATAAAACATATTTTACCCTGTAATTACTACCCTGAAGGATAACACCTCTATCTCTTCTAACCAATTATTATTTGACCATTATTAATCAGATTCTGCTTGGTACATTCCTACAAATATCCATTAAATTCTTAACAAGAGAGAAAAAAGAAAAATGTGCATATATATAACAATAGTGACTAAGGTAATTATTTCTTTTCAAATTCAATTCAGCCATTAATGTTAATATCCATCCTATTCATTCATTACTATTTAAAATATTACCATTTAACATCCATATCACTATATTTCATCATCAAAAAACAATATTAAAACATTCCATACTTCTTATAATTTTCATATTTTCTTTTTAAGTTATTAAGGGCTTTACTCTTATCCTCTTTACCGCTTTACTTATTAAAAAAATACACATCACTTTAATCATCTAAAACATTTCTAACTTCTTTCTATTTCTCACTTAACCATATTTATCTCACATACCCTTACGGAATCCTCTCAAAAAATTAAATTAACCATTATCTAGCTGTCGAGTTAAGTAAATAAACCCTTTATATTTTGTATACTTTCCTTGCTGCTGCTGAACTTGATTCAATTTTTTGCAGCTTCCTCTTTTTTTCAACCCTCCCTCTTCTTCTCCCTTCCCTTTTTATTCCCTTTTCTGTCGAATTCCCCCTTCTGGAATCCTACCTTTTGACTCCTTATAATATTATAACTATTTCCCAGATTATACTTTTTTTTGGTTGTTGCCTCCAGTCTTAAATTTTTAACTCTCTTTCCTCTTTTCCCCTTTTCCTTCCCCTTTTTCTTAACCACACTTAAGTTGTTTGATCGTTGAAAATGGCTTCTTCTTCTTTGTCCCACCCTTCTTGTTCAACCAGTGCTTCCTGTAGTTTTCTATATTTCAGGATCTCAATTTCTATCATTTTGCTCTTTTAAAGTTTTAAATAGCATTTTAATTCTTCAAAAAGTGATGACATTCTGGAAAAGATTTTTCTTTTAAAGCAACCCCAATTAACTTTAATCCACTTTGCTAAAATCCTCTGTCCAGGAATCCTCGAGAAATCCAAAGCTGTTTTTTGATTCTTTTTTCACTTTCGCTTTTCTGGGACTTTAACAAGCTTGCAACAAAGTTTCAGTTACCATGTATTCTTTTCACGTCTTGTTACAGTTCCACTCTCAATACAATTTAGATCCAGGTGGTATCCTTTGTTTCCAGACTTCACCCTGCTTTCACTCTTCTTCTTCCTCTATTTTCTTTCTTTCTCTCTTTTTAAAAAGAATTCTTTAAAGTTATTCAAAAATCTTTATCACTTGACTTTATTTTCAGCCTATTGATGTCAAAGTGAATTAGTATATCAATCTTTTCTTAATATTCCGAACCATTTAAAACTATCAGTATTAGAGAAGAAAAGAAACCAATTTTTTCTCTTTTCACTTTCTTCCGCTGCTGTAAAAGTCTTTTTAGAGATAGTATTGTTTTTGGCTATTCAAATTCCAGGTACCTTTAATAGCTGTTTTCAGTAGCAAGCCCGGTATGTCACACTTTCTCTTTCAAACTTCCTCCTGCACATTCTTTTCCATTTGAGTTCTTCTATGAGGTGACCATTGCTGGCCACCACTGCAACCGCCTTCGAGAAAAGGAAAAAACCAGCTGGGGAGAAGAGATGCAGCTCTCCTTGACCCTGCTGGCAGCTCCCCTGACTTCACTACCTCTATGGGGTGGTTTTAACCCCAAAGCCAGCTGGCTCGGGGTCTCCAGCGGCAAGCACGGATTGAAACTGTGCACAGTCACAGTTTTCAGTCCGTTCGCGAAGAGGCTCAAACAGGAACTCAGTTGTGGGGGATTTCAACCTGCCCTCTCTGGGGAGGCATGTTGGCTTTCAGGGAGTTCATGGCTTCCATGGCAGCCATGGGCCTAACCCAGATAATTCAGGGCCCGACTCATGAGGGGGGGAACACGCTTGACCTTGTTTTCATCTTGAGACACTGGTATAATGATCTTGGTGGGGGTTCACTGACTAGTCAACCCCTGTCATGGACTGATCATTATCTCCTATGGCTGGTCTTCCAGCAGGCTACCTCATGCTGCTGGGATGAGGAACCAACTAGATGGTTCCGCCCCAGGTGTCTGATGGACCTTGAGGGGTTTCAGACGGCACTGGGGTTATTTCCCACTTTCCTTGCCAACAGCTTGGCCGAGGCCTTAGTGTCTGCCTGGCAACAGGTGGCCTCGGAGGCACTTGACCGGGTTGTCCCCTTGCGGCCCCTCCCTCATCGCAGATCTTGGTTGGCTCCCTGGTTTTCAGAGGAGCTCCAGGAGATGAAGTGTCGATGGAGACTAGAGAGCAGGTGGAGGGCGAGCTGTGCCGAATCTGACCGTGCCCAGCCAAGAGCCTACATTAGGACTTACCTGGTTGCGATGAGAGTGGCGAGATGTGCTTATTTCTCCGCTCTCATTGTGTCCGCAGATGATTGCCCGGCCGCCCTGTTCAGGGTCACTCCCTCCCTCCTACATAGGGAGGTGAGGGAGGACCCTTTGCAGGGTAGAGCTGAGGAATTTAGTCAGCATCTGGTGGACAAGATTGCTCAGATTCGAGCCGGCTTGGACTCAGACTGGCAGGAGTCAGAGGAAGGTGTGGCGAGCAGTCTGGCTGATACCATTTGGGTTGAGTTTGACCTTGTTTCTCCAGAAGGAATGGACAGGATCATGCAGAGGCTGAGTTCCACCACGTGTTTATTGGACCTGTGTCCTTCCTGGTTGGTGTATGCCTCCAGGGAGGTTACATGTGGCTGGCTCCAGGTGGTTGTCAATGCTTCTTTGAGAGAGGGCTCCTTCCCCGCCACCTTGAAAGAGGTGGTGGTGAGGCCCCTCCTCAAGAAGCCTGCCTTGGACCCAGCCAATTTGAACAACTTTCATCCTGTCTCCAACCTTCGTTTCTTGGCGAAGGTTGTTGAGAGCATGGTGGTCCAGCAGCTTCCAACGTTCCTGGAGGAAACCAATTACCTGGATCTGTACCAATTGGGCTTCCGGGGTACAGCAGGAGCATTGGTCGCACTGATGGATGATCTCTGGAGGGCTCAGGACAGGAGATTTTCCTCTTTCCTAGTCCTATTAGACCTCTCAGCGGCTTTCGATACCATTGACCATGGTATCCTATTGCGGTGGCTTAGGGGGTTGGGAGTGGGGGGCACCATTTTATGGTGGTTCTCCTCCTACCTCTCGGGCCACTCGCAATTGGTGTTGGCAGGGGGGCAGAGATCGGGCCTGAGGCTCCTCACTTGTGGGGTGCCCCAGGGCTTGGTCCTCTTGCCCCTGCTGTTCAACATCTATATGAAGCCGCTGGGTGAGATCATCCGGGGCTTCGGGGTGAGTATCATCAGTATGCTGATGAAACTCAACTTTACATCTCCACCCTGACCCATACCAGTGATGCCCTCCCCGTGATGTCCCGTTGCCTGGATGTGGTGCAGATCTGGATGGGGAGGAACAGGCTTTGACTCAACCTTGGGCATGCCCAAGATGGCGGCTCGGCGGTGAGAGGGCATTCTCGGTGTTTGGAGGTTTTGTTGGATTTTGAGGGAAGAGGCTTCCCTGTCACTCTGGTTTCCCTGGAGACGTTCCCGGAGGACTGCGGGATGCCATTAGAGCCGTTCCGGTGGAAAATGGGCCGGCGGCTCAGCATTGTTGGGTTCCCCCCCCCCCGTGGCCTTTTGCATCAGCCGCAGGCTTGCCGCCCGGATTGGGGGTGCGGCAACAACATCGTTTGTTCCATACTGCGGCCTCACGGAGCCCTGGCGCCAGGAAGTTTCAGCGTCGGGGGCGATGGCGATGGCTGCCGAGGACCCGTTGGCGTTGCTGGTGGTGGTCGTCAGCTGTTTCCTGCTGGCGACGGGCGCAGTGACGCTAGGATCCGATGGCGGCAATCTACAACTCTGCTGCGGCTCTGGGGCTTTGGCTCCATGGGAGGCAGTAGTAACAGTGGCGGTCTGTGGCTTATGGTGTTATGGTCACCATGGAGGTAACCGTATGGAGTCCGTTGGCGGCAGGACTACTGACCTAATGGTCCTCCACCCTTTCTCTGTTTTATGGACAGGGGCAGTGTTACTGCGGAGATTTGGGCCTTTTTGCCCACCCCCAAAGAGCTCCTCCTCCCTCTCCCCCAGAAGTGAGAGTTCTGGGAGGAAAAGACCTACGGGGAGGGGCAGAGGCCTGCAGGCCTGGAGAACCCAGGAGAGAGGCGCTCGCGGTCATAGCCCGGGCCGGGTGAGCAGGCTCTATCCAGGTTGGGGTTGTGGGTTGAGTCTTTGGCGGAGACCCCCCCATGAAGGGATGGCACAGTGGCTCTAGACCCATGGTTGTGGCCGGTATGCGAGTGCTGCACTTTCTTTGGACTTCTACGGACCTTGCTACCCCATGTTGCCTATGGGGTCCATCTTTGTCCACTGTCCTTCTGCCTGTTAATGTCATGCTGGACTTGTTTGGCACCATTGAGGGTGCCCGGTTCATCTTCACCATCTACCCGGAATTGGATTCTACCCCTTCTCTTTGGGACCTGGCTGCCTCCCATTGCAGTGAGAGGGCAATGGGAGGATTTAACCCCCCTGCAGTGAGAGGGCAGGGGCTGCTCAGGACTTTGCCCAAGTCACTGTGGTGGCAGAGCAGTGACTGGTCTATTTTGACTCTGACCGTCGGCAGCTGTGAGAGAGCTGCTGATTGTGGACTGTTTCCTGACTACTATCACTGCCTGTTCCTTGTATTGTATTTCCATCTTGCAATTGTTCCATCTTTCAACTACCTCCTGTATCGACCTGCCTGAGATGCATTTATCATGCCTGCCTACTCCCCACTGGAGCTACGGGCCCTCAGGTGGTTCCTCTGTGAAGTGGCCTTGCACTGTCAAGAGCTTACCTTAATGGCGGATCCTGGGATCGAGAGGTGGCATGCCACGACTAAGGGGCTAAATTTTAAATTCGATAGGAAGGAAACTTTTAAAATTTTTAATTGCTGTCTTAGGGGTTAGGGAGGATAAATGGGTCTTTGCAGCCGGTTCATGGTGGGGGGGGGTTGGGGCCAGTGGGGCTCGGGATCTGAGGTGGGACCGTTGATTCCCAGGAGTGGTTGGGGTTGGCAGGAGACGTCGAGGCATAGGGCCATATCATGTGTTGAGACAGCACCCACCATCTTTGTGCGGTTCAGCTCACTCCGACCCTATGGCCTCCTCCCAAGGGGGCATGGGAACTGGGACCCCTGGGCTTGGGCTGGTGTATTTTAATGCCAGGTCATGGCTAATAAGTCCACCCTCCTCCGTGAGGTTATTGAGGAGGAGGCTGCAGACCTGGCTTGCATTACGAGACCTGGTTGGGCCCAGAGGCGGTGTCCCTCTGATAGATTTGTGCCCTCAGGTTTCGAGTCAGTGCAACAGCCTGGGCCCAGAGGAAGGGGGTGGTGGGGTGGCCGTGGTTATTGGAGACCTTGTTTCCAAGGGAGGTCACTGTTCCAGAGATAGGCGGAGTGAGACCCTCCTCCTGAGGTGGGGGGCCCAATGGTTGGGTGGGCTTGCTGCTTGCATACCTTTCACCCAGCTGTGTGACAGCAGCCCTGCCTGGGCTCCTTGATGTCCTCTCGGTGGTGGTGGAGTTCCGGGCCTTATAGTCCTGGGGACTTCAATCTGCCCTCCCTGGGGGAGGCGTCGAGGAATTGGGAATTCTATGGAAGCCATGGGCTGACCCAATTAATTTTGGGCCCCACTCATGAGGGGGAAACACTCTTGACCTAGTTTTTGTCTCTGAGCAGTGGGCAGTGACAGAGGGCAAGCCACTGCTGTGGCAATGCCGTTCCATGGTCTGATCACTATCTCCCTATGGCTGGTCTTCCAACAGGCCACTCCCCACTGCTGGGGCGAGGAGCTGCTTAGATGGTTCTGCCCCAGGCGCCTTATGGACCGGGAGGGTTCAGGTGGAACTGGGGTTTCTTCCCCTCCCTTGCCCACAGCTCTGGCAGGATCTGGCGTCTGCTTGGCAACAGGCTGCATGGGCCCTCGACAGGGTTGTCCCCATGCGACCCTCACACGCATGGATCCCGGATGGCTCCTTGGTATACAGAGGAGCTCCGGGAGATGAAATGCCATCAGAGGGGTTTAGAGAGCAGTTGGAGGTCCACCCGTTCCCAGTCTGACTGAGCCCAGCTAAGAGCCCATATTAGGACTTACCTGGTGGCTATGGGAGAGACCAGAAGGTCTTATCTCTCCACTCTCATAGCGTCCGCAGATAACTGCCCAGCCGCCCTGTTCTGGTTACCCTCCTCCTTCATCCGAGGGGGGTGGACCCGCAGGGAAGGGCTGAGGAATTTGGTCAATATCTGTCGGATAAGATTGCTCAGATTCGGGACGGGTTGACCTCTGATTTGCAGTGGTCTGAGGGGGGTGCAGGTAGTCTGGCCAGTGTGATCTGGGATGAGTTTGACCTTGTCTCCGAGGATGAAGTGGACAGGACTATGCGCCTGAGTTCCACCACATGTTTGTTGGACCCGTGCTCCTCCTGGCTGGCTTATGCTGCCAGGGAGGTCACCTGTGCTGGCTCCGGGCAGTTGTCAATGCTTCATTGACAGAGGGTGTTTTTCCTCCGCCTTGAAGGAGGCGGTGGTGAGACCCTCCTGAAGAAGCCTGCCCTGGACCCAACCGTTAGGACAACTTCCTGGCCCAGTCTCCAACCTCACCTCTCAGGGTGGTCAGAATTGGTACTGGCAGGGCAGAGGTCGACCCGAGGACGCCTCTTTGTGTTCCTCAGGGGCTGGTCCTCTCCCCCTACTATTTAACATCTATATGAAGCCACTGGGTGAGATCATCCGTGGTTTCGGGGTGAGATTCCATCAGTACGCTGATGATACCCAGCTGTACATCTCCACCCCGAACCAAATCAGCGATGCCCTCTCCCTGATGACCCAGTGTTTGGATGCGGTATGGATTTGGATGAGTGGGAACATGCTTCGACTCAACCCAGCCAAGACTGAGTGGCTGTGCATACCGGCATCCCGGCCCAGTCAGGAGTATCCACCTTTGGCCATAGGGGGAGCGGTGTTGCCCCCTGTGGATAGGGCACGGAACCTGGGGGTCCTCCTGGATGTTCGCCCAGTTGGAGGAGCAGGTGGGGCCGCTGCCAGGGGGCTTTGCCCAGCCTGCCTTGTACATCAACTTCATTTCTGGACCGGGATGCCCTGTGCACAGTCACTCATGCCCTTGTTACCTCTAGACTCGACTACTGCAACGCTCTCTATTTGGGACTGCCCTTGCATACCATCCGGAGACTGCAGCTGGTGCAGAATGATGGGATGGGAGTTTCCCGATTCTCCCATGTTACCCCACTCCTGCGCTGTTTGCATTGGTTGCCGGTTGCGCTCCGGGTGAGATTCAAGGTTTCAGTTTTAACATACAAAGTCCTTCATGACATGGGTCCTCAATATCTAAGGGAGCGACTCCTGCCGACATCGAATGCCAGCCGCCTTGTGTGAGCGCATAGGCAAGGACTCCTTGGGGTCCCATCTGCCAGCCAATGCCGGCTGGTGGTCCCTTGACGACGAGCCTACTCTGTCGCGGCCCCTGACCTCTGGAGCCAACTGCCCCTGGGGCTCCATTTGGCCCCTGACCTCTGCACCTTCCGCCATGATCTGAAGACCTGGTTGTTTGACCAATCCGGGCTGTGACCCTTTCTGGGCGGGGTGGTTTTTATTTTTCTATTTTATATTTAAACTGTTTTTTGGACTTGTTTGGTTTAATCCTCTTTTAATTATTTATTGCTGTTATCTACTGCTGTTGTTTTAATTGTGAGCCGCCCTGAGTCTTCGGAGATGGGGCGGCATACAAGTCCCAAAAATAAAATAAATAAATAAATAACCTGGCCAAAACTGAGTGGCTGTACATACCGGCATCTTGGATTACTCAGGAGATACCATGTTGGTCATGGGGGGAGAGGTGTTGCCCCCCCATGAATAGGGCGCATAACCTGGGCATCCTCCTGGATACACAGCTGAGTCTGGAGGAGCAGGTGGGGGCTGTGTCCAGGGGGGCATTTGCCCAGGTGTGTCTGGTTCGCCAGTTGCACCCTTACCTGAGCCGAGATGCCCTGCGGACAGTCACTCATGCAGTCACCTGAATTGACTACTGCAATGCTGTCTACATGGGACTACCCTTGCGGACCACCCGGAGGTTGCAGCTGGTGCAGAATGTGGCCGCGCGGGTTCTGATGGGAGTGCCCTGATACTCCCACATTACACCTCTCCTCCATGACCTGCATTGGTTGCTGGCTGCCTTCCAGGTGAGATTCAAGGTCTTAGTAACAACATATAAAGTCCTACATGGCTTGGGTCCGGGGTACTTGCGGGAATGTCTCCTGCTGGCATCACACTCCAATCACCCTGTATGCTCCCACAGACAGGGCCTCCTTGGGATACCATCGGTTAGACACTGTTGGGTGGCGTTGCCCAGGGGTAGGGCCTTCTCTGTGGGGGCACCCACCCTGTGGAATCAACTCCCTGTGGACCTTCGTTTGGCTCCGGATCTCTGCTCCTTCCGCTGCGACTTAAAGACTTGGCTACTTCAGCAGGCCGGCCTGGACTGAACCAAGAGGGGGGGGGGTTCGGTTTTTTAAAAAAAACATTTTAACAGTTTTAAATTATTTTGTACTTAAATTAGGCTTGTATTGTTTAATCCTTTTTTAATTAATTTATTGTGTTGTATTTTTTATTCTGTGAGCCGCCCTGAGTCCTTAGGGAGAAGGGTGGCATACAAGTCTAATAAATAAATAAATAAATAAATAAATAAATAAATAAATTGCAGATGTACTAAAAGCATGGCTGTACAATCAGCAAGATGTTAAATTGGATTTGGTATTCTTGTCCACCTATCAAATTCTTCCAAGGACCTAGACTAGAGAGATATTGTTGTTTAGTGGTGTTAAAGGGATCATCACTGGATGTAAGTTGTTCCAGGTAAATTTGCCTTTTGCAATTGACTGATAGTGATTTTTGTCAATGCCGATAGTATTCCAGTGGTGCTCCAAATGTTTTGGAATTGCATGGAAGACATCTGTAACTATTGATATTATCTTTTGCTTTCTGTTTCTACTTGCGGGCTGTTGTATTTTGTAGTTTTTCTCTTTTATTTTGCTGTCTCCAGGTACTGCTGTATTCATTATCCATAACTTTTTGTCTTTCTTACCTAGAATTGTTAAATCTATTATTTTATATGGCATGTGCTTGTCTGTTTGAATTCTAAAGTCCCAGAACATGGACAAGGAGAGAAGTTGAGATCATCAACAAACGTTCCAAACAGTTGCTTTCTATGAGAGGATGCAAGACAGTAGTGTCTGGAAAGTTCAGAGGCCTGGGAGATGAGAAATAGCCATCTTGCTCAGACTATGGTTTGTGCCTTATAAAATATGTTTGTATACTTCCTTTTGTAACCACTTTTAGAAATTCCTTGTTAACCATTTTTCAGCTATTAGGAACAATTGGATCAACAGACTTTACAGCATCAGGTGAGTTTCCTTCAATCCTTAGTGAACTAATTTTAAATATACATTTAAGGACTTTTTTTCTAGAATAAACAGCAAAAATTAATTTTAATTTTTAATTTTAGAAAGTCTTTTAGAAAGTTTAGATATGGACAAAGGAGCGAGATTCATTTGAAATAACATTTTGGAATTAATTTATAAATGCTTTTATTATTATTTAAAAAAAACACCCAACACAGGATAGAACTAGAGGGAACTAGAAAGAACTGAAGATTACAGTTAAAGAATATTCATACTTGACTTACTAATATAGAATGAAGCAAAAATATTTAACACTGGGATACTAAAGGACATTTTTGAGCTAGAAATTAATTTTAAATATGCCTGCCTCTATAGACTATAGAAGAAGGTACCATAGAAGATGTTATTTGAAATAATTGAGACTAATTTGAAAAATGATTTAAAAGAATTACTTAGAAAAAGGTGTTACATCCATCATATAAAAGTAAATAGCTGATGTCTTAATATATAAAATGGATATGCAATAAACAATCGTAGAAATGGACGCCCTTATATAAATTTGTTAAAGCTGGGAATAATTTTATGAGAAGGGACAAATAAAAATGTAAAGAAATCAAGTTCTACAACATTATTTAAAGGAATTAAAAATCAAGTTTCTTAGAATAAAAAGAAGGAACATACTTTATTTAATAAATAATAAAATTGATATGTTGTTATTTCTCATAAGTTTTAGGGATTTGTTTATAGATAAGTGAGTGGATATGGAATGAAGTTTGTTAAAATACAACAAATACAACTTTTGTTGTATTTTAAGAAAAATTGAAAAGTTATTAAAATCATATATACTTGTGATGAAAAGCAAATTCACACATACACTCACACAGATATGCACACATTTGTTTTTTCTTTATTATATTTTTTTCTTTTTAATTTTTTTTCTTGTACTTTTTCAGCACCTTATTTTTCTTTTAGTTTTTTCAGTTTTTGTTGCAAATGTTAATCTTTAATAAAATTACCAAGAAAAGAAAAGAAAATCACAGGAATTGCCCCTTAAAAGAATCACTTTGAACTACTTTGCAATATGCTATCTTAACAATTTGGAACAAAATTCTATGTTTTAAAACATAACCTAATTTCCAAATTAAAGATATAGTGAAATTCATCCTATTCCCAATTACTCCTAGTATAATTTTAGATCTATTGACTTCGATAAACTTTCTGCTACATAACTATGTTATTCTCCTTTTGACTAACTTCAATCATGTGCAAAAGTTTCACAAAACTTACTAATTTTTTAAAAATGAGAAACTTACAAAATCTAAGTTTCATTAATATCATTATTAAAAGAAACATTGTGGCATTTCTGATTTTGGGCTCTGAACCCTATGCCACATGTGGAATCTAAAAGGAAATAAAATGTCTGGAATTGTTTGTATATTTTAAAACAAGTTGAAGCTGCCTCTGAATAATTTTGCTATGTTCTTCCCCACAGCTCTTAACCTTCATGACCTCAGGATCCAGCCCTCTTTTTTCCTGTTGCCCATCTGATTTTTCTTCAGGCATAAAGCCATCTCCCCCCACCCTTAAATCAGGATTTACTGCTTCCTGGTCCCGAAGCATTTCTCCCCACTTCCATGCTCCATAGTATGTGCTAAAATTTTCTATTATATATACATTTAGAACATAATTCTTTTTAATAAATGTGTTTTTGTATGCTCATTGCAAAATTCTAACAATAATAACCAAATATACTTTGATTCATTTATGTTTGTAAACATGAAATTGATTTATTTGAATAAAATTATCAAGAAAAAAATTTATCTTACTTTTCCTATACAGATCAGGATGAATCCATTTATATTTATTGTAAGAATAATGAACTTGACTCAATATTGTCACATTTATATAGTTTTTAATTTTAGAATATTGCTAAATCATTCCAAAGCCAAAGTTACAATGAGATAAAACATAAATACCTTACCTTTTTTTGTAAATCTTTGATTTGTATTTATAGATTAGATTATACAATTTGAACTAAACAAAATATGCAATGTTCAACAATTATAAAGCATGTATGGCTATTAACATAAAAATTAGAATTTATGAGAAATTATAATGAAAAGTTATTTCCTTCCATGCTGGCAGGATGAAAAATGAACTATTATAAAACACCTTTATAGACAAATGGAACAGGTTCCAATTCTCTCTCTTTTTTTTTTTTGATTCTTAACATTTGTGGGCATGGGTGTTGCTTTCATTCTGTCATCTGTGATCTTGAAAATAAAAAGCTTTGTTTGATCACAAGCATCAAGCAAGAAGCCAAGCAAAAGAGATCACATGGTCTGTTGCCCACAGTGATTGAGCTGTTGATGGCTTCCAACAGGAGCTGTGCAAGCTCTTATGCACAGCCTTATTCTTTTTCTCTCAAACACAAACACATTCACACACACAAATAGAAAGGAGACATGTATCAAGGGCACCAAAAACAATTTATCTATGTATTGCTTCTGGTGAAAAGATAGCCAGTTTCATTTGTCTGGTTTTTATACATATTGTGTTTAAAGATTTTAAGATTTTAAGTAATGGAGCACTAACCTTAAGTATGGAAAGATAAAAGAGGAAGCAGGAAAAAAACCAGGAGATTATGAAACTGGAGTCTAGCCACAAAACGTTTCAAGCCATACAAGTGAGTTTGGAGCAGAAATATTAAAAACCATATGGATGGTTGTCAAAGCTCTTAAGCATTCATATAGGATCTCATTTGTGGAGGTGATCTGAGGCAGAATTCCATACAAAGAGCTATACCAATTAGGAGACAAAAGAAGGACCAGGGTGAACTTCAGGATGGAAGAATTATACCATGTCAGAAGGAACGAAGGCAGCAAAAACAAAACAAATCAAGAATTTGAAAGTTCACAAAGATACAGGAAATAAGCAATCCCCATTTATTCCCTAATTTCACTCCAATCAAGATAAAGGTTCAAACACAGACTTATTTCCTTTTTTAATTCAATATTCATCTTTTGTAATGAGAGAAAGTCTGAATATGTTGACATTTCACATCACATGGATAGTTATTATCACATGGATCAGTTATGTGCCATCAAGCTGATGTTGATTCTTAGATTTATTATTATTATTCACAAAAAATGACAGTGTACACAGCAAACAAGATAACTATGCTGGGTTTCGTATCACAAATCACTAGTTGAACACTTCCCAAGCATTTAGGACTATGTGATGTGACCCTAACCCTAACCCTAACCCTATGTGATTATGCGAGCAGATCCCAGTAAGGTGGCCTCTGCAGCTGACCAATGGTGATTTTGTCAGTGCCAATTGTTTTTAAGTGCTTGCCTAGGTCTTTAGGCACAGCACCCAGTGTGCCAAGTACCACTGGAACCACTTGCACTGGTTTATGCCAGAGTCTCTGCAGTTCCATTTTCAAGTCCTGATATCTGGTGATTTTTTCAAGTTGTTTCTCGTTGATTCTGCTGTCACCAGGTATGGCAATGTCAACGATCCACACTTTTTTCTTCTCCACAATCGTGATATCTGGGGTATTGTGTTCCAAAGTTTGTCAGTCTGTATTCAGAAGTCCCACAATAATTTTGCATGCTCACTTTCAACCACTTTTTCAAGCTTATGATCCCACCAGTTCTCCTCCATGCTGCTGCGAGAGGCCAGGATGGGTTAGACTCCTTTTGATGATGTTATTAAGCTGAGTCTGTTCTTGTATATAAAAGGCCAGCCCCTGGGAGTCTCCCCAGCTTTGACTCAGCTTCTTTTAGTCAGTAAGCTGTGTCTCTGAAAGCACTGTGATAGTTCTACCATTCAAACTCTTCAAAAAGAAAAGCAAATACAGCTTTAAACACAGCTCCCGGGGATCCGGGCAGCTGTGTCTTCAGGAGAGCAGGGCTCTGCTCTCCTGCAATGCCGAGGACTCGACATTCTAGCATCAGGGAAGGCAAGTAAGGGAAGTGTCCATCAACCTCCCCCACAGCCTTCCCCTCACGAGCAGCCACGATCGCGAACGATAGGCAAAAGCGATAACAGCACCAGCCAGCTGATCACTTTTTACAGAGACTGTTCTTTTCAGCTTGGAGCTCTTAGCGGCCTAAGGAGCGACCGCCATCACAGAGGCCACAGCACGTGTGGGTGGCCATTTTGACGCAGACAGCAATCTCAATCAGTACAGAAAGAGGTGGCTGCCACAAAGAAGATGGGGTTAAATTATTCTCCAAAGCAGCAGAGGGCAGGACAAAAAACAATGGTTAGAAACTAATCAAGGAAAGAAGCAATCTGGAATTAAGGAGAAACATCCTAACAGTGAGGACAATTAACCAGTAGAACAGCTTGCCTCCAGAAATTGTGGGCACTCCATCACTGGATGTTTTTAAGAGTCTAGACAGTCACTTGTCCAAAATGATATAGGTTCTCCTGCTTGAGCAGGGGGCTGGACTAGAAGACCTCCAAGATCCCTTCCAGCTCATTCATTCTATTCTATTCACTTAATATTTCCAAATAATAATTAAAAAGTAGCGTGTGATGCTCATCTCTGTTTCATAGCAGAGAGACAGAGGCCAGCACTGTTTGAAAATACTTCCATAGTCATGTGGTCAGTACGACTATACACTGAAGCACACAGAATGCTATTACCTTTCCACCAAAGTAGTACCTATTTATCTACTTGCATTTGCATTCTTTGAAGCTTCTAGATTGGCAATACATGGGGCAAGACTGAGAGCTCCCTCATCATGCAATGCTTAGGTCTTCAACTGCCAACCTTTCATTTGACAAACCTAGTATTTTAACCCTTAATTTATGTCTTGCATGAGAACTTTGGGTTGATTTATTCAGTGCTCAATTTGTTTGTTTTCTTGGATCTCCATATGATTCTCAAAAGTCTTCTCTAATACCAAAATTCAAAAATTTCAATACTGTTTCTACTCTGCTTCTTCAAAGTCCCACTTTTGTTTTCACAGAGTGTCATACTGAATAACATTACTTGCACTATTCTAATCTTTATAGGCATGTGTCCACAATGGCATTTGAATATCTTTTCCAAAGTCTTCATAGCTGGTCTATGGAATATTAGCTACAAAGTACTTCTTGATTCTTAGACATCTTCCTTGTTAGTTCTAAAACTGGTTGATGTCATTGGTTTTATTTTGTTTCTATTTAATTTTAGTCTCATATTTTCACTGTGCTTCTTGACTTTATTAATAGAACTTGTAGATCTTTTGCTTTCTATCATAGTATCATTAGCATAGTACACATTATTCATGTTTTTCCCCCTCTAATTTTAAAACCTCACTAGTTGGGAAATCCTCAGCCAATCAAGTAGGAAAAATCAAGTGGGGAATTAGCCTTGAGTTGTGAAGCCCACAAGATACCTAGGACAGATTTTCCCCTCCCCCATGGGATTTCCATGGCACTTGATCTGTTTGGGCAGTTTGGAGATATTCTTATAAGTAGAGCATAATAAAGTAATCAACGTAAGCCTTTCATATGAGGATCTGGCTGTGTGGGCCTGACACACACTCATCTTTTTTGAACCCATCTTCCTTTAATATATATTTAGCATATAGGGCTGAATAAACAATGGGAGAGTACCCAGCCTTCTGTCACTCTTTTGTTAACTTGCAGCCAGACTTATTATTGTAGTTTTCTGACCTGTACATAGGTTTCACTATGATTAAAAGAAATATTCTGGGTTTCCCATTTTTCTAAGAACACACCACAACTTTATGTAATTTATAAAACCAATGGCCTTTCTATAATCAATAAAGCACAGAAAGCATATAATGATTTCTTCTTAGCTTTTTCTGTTATACAATATGTATCAGCAGTTTCTAGGGCAACTTGCTGTAGCCAACTTGTTGCAGCCAATTCATCATGGCCAATTTGCTGCAGACCAACTTGCCAGAGCACAAGAATTACACTAATATCGAAGAAATGGAACAGAATCATTAAAGAAAGGATGCAAAAAGAGAGACAAAATGAAATGTAAATGGCAAAATTTAAAATATTATTGTATTATTTTAAATAATTAAATTGAATTGTTGAATTGTCTCATGGCAAGTTGTCCCATGGTGAAGTTGGCCATGGTGACTTGACTGTAATGAGTTGTTCATGGTGAGTTGGCTGTGATTAGTTGGCCACATTGAGTTGGCCATGGTGAGTTGGCTGCAGTAAATTGGCCGGAGGGAATTGTCCCATTCCGATATCAGCAATAGTACCTCAAGTTCCTTAGTCTTTATTAAAGCCTACTTGAAGATTTTTCTTTTGCCATATTCTTTTGCCTCTGATCTGGATGGATGATCCTAAGTATTATTGCTAGCATGTGAAAGTATCTATGGCAGTCATTTATAATTAATTGCTCACCTGCATCTAATCCAGTTACAGATAAAACAAAAACTATACATCTTACTACTTTCTTAAGCTATTTTATACAGACACAAATACTACTTCATGCAGTGACCAGAAAGTGATGGACATGTTTTAAAACTATTTGGTAAAACCTGCATAATAGGGCCAGAAGGCCTGGCAGTTTCACATCATTCACGAGGTGCAATTTGCTACTTTTAGCCTTTGCTTTCACAGCAACATTTTATATAGCACAAACAATTTACTTTCACTCTCCATCTCTCTATATAACTTCTTTTTAAAAAAGTTTAGAACAAATGCTAACTCAGGCTGAACTCTGATAACTTATATTGCAAATATTTCTCCCCATAGATTTCCCCTGTGTCCCCCAACTCTGCTTAGTTTGCTTTGTACTGGGATTTTATCTTCAGACTACATGGTGTTTTATTTATCCAGACAGGCTGAATAACATTCCTCTTTTCCTTCAAACTTTAAAGATAAATTGTTATGGTAATGTAAAACTGGGACAAATTTCTGATTTAGCTGCTACTATGATTACCTGATAATCTTACATTGCCTTAACATATGAGTCTTTTGTTGTTTTAAAATATGAGTCCTAAGGTAGCTGATCCAAAAAAATCAAGTTATTATAATCCTACAATTCCTTCCCTTCTTAGATTTTAATGAATCAATCTACCTAAATTTCATGAAAGGTAAAAATACCAAGAAGTGAGAGAGCAAACTTCCTAGCTGAAAAATGCTGATAAGGTAAACTAAAGGTTCATGTAATGATGTAAGTTAATAAAGCTTGGATTTTAACACACAGGAAAGGTTGTGAATAAAATTTTAGAAATAAAATCAATCTGCAGCAGCAGCAGATTACAACAACAACAACAATAACAAATTTTTAAAACCAATAGAAATTGTAAAAGAATAGTTTGATAATGCAAGTTATCCAATATGTTATGTTGAATATATATATTACTTAACTGTTGAATATTAACAGGTGAGATCAGTTAACTCTGCATTTTCATACCAGATATTATTAGATATATCATTATGATGGTCCTATATAGTTTTTCTGATAATATCTGGTATGAAAAGCTATTTTGCCATCGGCCACAGTACCCAAAGCTCCTCCTAGCTCTGCCTTGTCATTCCTTAAAAGTAAACTTCTTAGAGTCCTTGACAAGAGCTGGTCCACTGAATCATGTTTGACATTATCTTGTTTCAAAGGGGCTGCTTGTGCATACGTGCACCTTTGAACAAATACTCAAGGAACTTCTTTTCTCAGGTCACAAATAGAGTTGGTTCTGGATTAGAATTAATTTTTTCCCACACTAGAAATCCAGCATCTCATTTTTAAAAAAGGAAAATTTGAAATCATTCATTCTGTTAATTCTGCTGCAAATATATGATCAATGTGAACAGCCTCTCTCAACTAGGAAAGAAAATTCCAAGTTTCATAAAACTGAGACACATTTGGAACAGCACACAAATGCCCTACAAAGCCTTGAACACACACCTTAAAACCTCTTACAAAAAAAATCCTGCCTTTTCTTGTTCTCCACCTTCAATTCCATTATTGATATTACTTGTACAAAAAATAATAATTTCTTTCCCTTCCCCTGTTTTTTGACTGTTGACATTCACCTTCACAATTGTAGATTCTATTTAAATAAATTTAGTTTCTGGGTCCTAAAGTCAAAAGGCAGTGATTGTGTCAGTAAAATTAATGTGATGCATGGATGCTAGAGTAATTTACTTTCCATGTCAAGGTTGGAATGAACAGATTTTAAATGTTAATTTGAGTAGAAAAATGTGTTCTAAAGACGTGATGTGAAAGATGTGAAAGGTATTCAGCAAGGATTGACTGTACCACTTCAACAGAATTAGCAAATTCTCTAAAGCAGGGATCCACTCTCTCTGTGATTCAATTTGAAAAAATTAAAAATTATAAGGACATTCAATTCAATTTATACATATACTATTACAAGGAATTATTGTATGTATTAATAGATGTTTGCAAATTTTGTGATACTAAAAACACATTATTGTATGATCTGTACAACAAGACTAAATGATGAATAATGGAACATTCTCCAAAGTAATATGAAAGCTAGATTTGTAAGGTTATTTCTTTATCTTAGTAATTTCTTTTTGATATTATTATTCCTCATTTTAAGATGTGGCAATACATCTTGTAGGGCACAGTAGGTTATGTCCCAGGTACCATTCACTGTCTTTGAGAGAAATATCTTCAACATTTGAAAAGTATATAATATGCTACTGTAGTGGAATACAGTAGCATAGTATGGCTTTCTTGGTTGAATTACACTTCTGAAGGATTTTGTTAGTATATCGGAAAAAGAGTACTGAAGATACCAAATTGGCCTACAAGATCAAATGAAGAGCAGAATGTAGGCATGGGAAGGCAAAGCATTACATGGCGAGGCATGGGAAGACAAAGCACTACATGGCCAGTACATTAAAAAAAAATAACAGGAAAAGCAGATATGACCACAGTGGAACCCAAATTTTCTGTTGTTAAGTGAAACAGTTGTTAAGTGAATTTTGCTCCATTTAATTACTTTTGTGTCACAGTCGTTAAATGAATCACTGTAGTTGTTAAGTTAATGATATGGTTAAATGAATCTGGTTTCCCCATTGACTTTGCACAAAAGGAGATCACATTACCTTGGGACATTGCAACCATCATAAATATCAGTTACCAAGTGTCTGAATTATGAGCATGTGACCACGGGGATGCTG
This sequence comes from Naja naja, assembly GCA_009733165.1. Lineage (NCBI taxonomy): Eukaryota > Metazoa > Chordata > Lepidosauria > Squamata > Elapidae > Naja > Naja naja. The sequence goes on along the minus strand of CM019155.1, from coordinate 82,235,077 downwards.
CAACAGTCATAAGTGTGAAAAACAGTGATAAGTTACAATTTCAGTGTTACTATAACTTTGAATGTTCATTAAATGAACTGTTGTAGGTTGAAGACTACTTCTAATGACAAGACCTGGCAATGGCTAAGAGCAGGAAAAAAGAGACAGATCAGCTAATTCTGGCTGCATAAGACCAAAGGTTAAGAACAAATGCATACAAAGCCATCAACAGACACCTATATAAAGAAGCTGAAGAAACAATGGACCATTTAATTAACTGCTGCAAAAAGATCAGACACTGACTACAAGCAATGCCATGACAAAGTAGCAATAATAGCACATTGGAAAAACTGCGAGAAATACTATTTGCCTGCAAACAATAATTGGAGGAACCATAAAATAGAGACAGTCACAGATGAAGCTAAATTGCTCTGGGACTTTAGAATTCAGACAGGCACCTGTCACATAACACCCCAGACTTAACAATGGTCAATAAGAAAGAGTCTGAATAGTGATGTGCATGTGGCAGTACCTGAAGATTCAGGCAGTACCTGAATAGAAAAGAAAGAACTGGAAAAGATAACAACATACAAAGACCTGAAAACAGAAATAGAACGAATGTAGCAAAATATGCAAAGATTTGGGTGCAATCTCAAAACAATTGGAACACCACTTGAGCACCATTGACATTGACAAATTCACCATCAGTCAATTGCATAAGGTGGTTTCACTTGAAACAGCATACATCATATGATGATACCCCATCAAACTTCCACATATGCCTATCCCAGGTCCTTGGAAAGCACTCTATAGTAGAAAAAATATCAATCTAGTCTGGACATCTTGCTGACTGTGGAATGAACTACAATAATAATAATAATAATAATAATCATATACTAATACAATTACTTATTTTAAGTAATGTTAACATTGCAATAGTGCCCAAATAGAGCCCAAAGGATGGGTCAAAAAATTAACCAGTCTCAAGTCCCGAAAGATCTAAATCCAGTACACCTTGAATTCTGACTCTTACCTACTGCCAATTTGCTTTGACCATTAGTAGTTCAGATTCTTATAGAATATAGAGAGTTTAAGCTTGCAATAACCCCTTATATACATTTGAACTGTATGGACTCCTGATTTCCTCACTTGACATTTTCACTATTTGTATCTACTCACAATGCAAGGGGGAGGGAACCTGTTAGTGTCAGCATTCCAACCAAATTCTCTACCCCAAATTCAGCACTCAGAGACAAAGTCTATCCAAGTAAGAATTTATTAGAGAAGTCATACTGGCACATCTGGGGAAAACCCAAATCTGAATTCCCGTGTTTTCTCCTGCTACACTAAAACTCACACCCAGCCCCTTACTGATGACCCTCAAGTTACACTCTCCAATCCACCTCCATTTTGAACTCCCGCCAAGTCCAGTTACTTCCCTCCAAACTCCAGCGACTTGAACTTGAGCTCTAGTGAAAGAATGTTGTTGTGGCTATCCTCCCTTCTCTTTTCTCTCTCATTCCCACAGTTACCCATCCTCCCTGAATCAAGATGGATCTGGGGCTGACAGTTAGATTTGCATGAGATGCAGGTATCAGCATTCAGCTAATCTGGAGGTTATATGTTTATTGTTAGTTTTATATTTGTAATTCTTGTGTTGTTTTATTATTCTGCACTTTGCATTTCATCTTTGAGAAAAAAATACTTAAATAAATAAAGAACTAAAAAACCTCAAAAGGAGGACCTAACACACCAATAGATATTTTTCTGTTGTCAGTTTTCTACATCTCATATTTATGTCATCACAAACACAGACACACACTTTAGGCATTGAGGACCTAAATTGATGGGTGGAAGGGCAGATAGATATATCATGGATCTTTCATGAAGGGAAGTGAGTTGAGTACAGGTAGTCCTCGACTTACAACAGTTCATTTAGTCAATGTTCATAAGTTCAACATAAGTTTAATGTAAGTTTCACACTTATGACTATTGCAACATCTCCATGGTCACATGATCAAAGTTCATATGCTTGGCAACTGGTTCTTATTTATGACAGTTGCAGTGTCCTGGTGTCACATTATCTGCTTTTGTGACCTTCTGACAATGGGGAATCCGGATTCACTTAATAATTACTAACTTAAGAAAATGAACCATTGTTCACTTGACAATGGTGAAAAAAGTCATAAAATGGAACAAACTCACTTTAAAATGTTTCACTTAGCAACATAAATTTTGGGTTCAATTGTGATCACAACCCAAGGATTACCTGCATTGGAGAATTGGCATCAAAAAATTCTACTTCCTGCTCTTCTCTCCTCAACCTGCTTCTGCCACTGCTGCCAGTTTTCCAATTCGCTGCAGAGTAGAGAACTGAAGCAGAAGATCCTACCCCATTTTAATAGGAGGAAGGAAGCAGGTTTTTTGGTGATCAGAAAACTACCACCCATAAAAAAACTATTTCCATTCTTCTTTCCCTGCTTCTCCAATAGCATGGGCTGTTATGAGAAACAGAAGAGATGACTATTGGAGAATGTTGGAATTAATTGATGGCATAAATTGAATAGTTTTCAAAATGTATAGCTAGGGTTTAGAGTGCACACCAGCAGTGGCTTTATGTGACCAGTGGGTGCCTCCCACCATTACAGTTTGATTTTCAACAAACTAATTTCAAAGTGCCAATGGAAGTAGAAAAATATAACAATTAAATTTTTAAAAAATATTCATTAAAAAGCTGAAACAACTACAAAAAGGAAGAATTTTAATGATAGAAATAACATTAAACCAAAAGAAAATACTACTAATAGTAATTTATGTGTCAGGATTCCGGCAGCTACTCCAATTGAATCATGAGTCTCGAGCCACACTCCCAAAACTTCAAAGGATTTATTAGAAGTCAACATGTTGGCATCATAATTTATAATCTCCAAAGAAACATGTCCATAGCCAAGAATCATCAATCATGCTCTCCAATTAGATTTTTGCATGGCAGAAGGTTCAGTCATGTAATAAGTCTCTGAAGAAAATATGAATGGAATGTACTTTTGATTCCAAATTGCAGCCTGCTCTTTGAATCTCCCCCCTTCTTTCTGTTGACAACTATAAAACATGTATAGAAGATGTTTTATGAGTTGACATTATGCATCAAATACAAATCAGACAGAATTTTACAGTAACTTACATTGAATAATAGTAGAATTGGAACAGACCAATGTATGTATTATTGGAGATTTTCATGCAGTAGTGGACATAGAAAAAGATTACACAAGCAGTAAAAGAAATTAGGGAAAAAAAAGAAAACACTGCCAACTTTTCCATAAAATGACACAGGGACTAAATTTAAAAGATAAGTGGAGAGAATGAAACATGCAGGAGAGACAATATACATTCTTCTTGAACCCACATAATTTCTGGTCTAGGATAGATATGGTGTGGATGAACCCAGAAGTAGGAGAAAATATTGAAGAAATTGAAATAATGCCAAATTCCTGGGCAGATCATAACCCTTTGAAATTAAAGTGGAAAGGGAGAAAAAGGAGGGGAAGATGGACCTTAAATCAGGGAATGGTAAAGGACAAAAGTTTTTTACAAATGCTGAAAAAAGAATTAAAACTATTCCTCAAAGATAATGCAAATGACCAAACAACAATACAAAATTTATGGGATACAACTAAAGCTTATATCCAAGGTCTAACTATAGCTTATGGAGTGAGAAAAAACAATGATAGGATAAAACAACAAATAAAGCTACAGGAAAAAACTTAAAGAACTGGAATCTGAAATACAAGATGATCCCCAAAATAATGAAATTAAAAAAAGAGAGAGAAGTCGTTAAACGTAAAATAAATTTATCTATACAAGAAGAAATGGTATGAAATTTTAGAACTGCAAAACAAAATGAGGTAGTTGGCGCACAAGTTAAAAAAAGAGAAAGAGAAAAAGTTAATACTAACATTACAAGACGAAAATGGGATTCCACACCATATGATAGAACAAAAGAAAATTACTGCTCAAAACTACTTTAAAATGCTATATAGTCAAGATGACATACCGGAAGAAAAGATTATAAAATATTTAATGGAGAGGAACTTATCTATAATTCCAGAACTTACAAAGGAAATGTTAAATGCTAAAATTATGATGTCAGAGATGAAAGCCGCAATCAAGAAGCAAAAAAGCAATAAAACACTTGGACCAGATGGAATTCCAGCAGAAATATATAGAGAAATCCAAACCCCTTTAGAACAATTAATGTTGGAGTTATATAACAAAACAATAGAGCAAGCAAAACTTCCCAACTCATGGACAGAGGCATATATTGCACTTATTCCAAAAGAGAATTCAGATGCCCAACAGATCAAAAATTATAGGCCAATTTCATTATTAAATGTTGATAAGATATTCACTACAATAATTGCAGAGAGAGTTAAAAAAATCTTAGATGAATATATACATTCAGATCAAAATGGATTTGTACCAAAAAGATATTTAAGTAATAATACAAGAATGATAATGGACATATTAGAATATTATGAAGTACACCCAGATAAAGAAATGGCATTGATATTTATGGACACACAAAAAGCATTTGATAATTTGAATTTGCCAATTATTACCACTATTGTATATCTTAGCAGCAGAGATACTATTAATACAAATTAGGCAAAATCAGGAAATTAAAGAACTGAGAATCAAAAAAGAATATAAAACACAAGCCTTTGCAGATGACATAGAAGATCCTCTCGAAACAGGAAATATATTACAACAAGAAATAGAGAAATGTGGTACAGTTGCTGGATTGAAGATAAATAAAGACGAAACAAAGATATTAACTAAAAATCTCACTAAAAAACAGAGGACTTGGAAGGAAAATTAGAGATACAGACAATAAATAAGGTGAAATATCTTGGGGTTTGGTTAACAGCAAAATGTTCATTTATAAAAGGAGATAATTATGATAAATTATTAATACAAATACAAAAAGATTTGGATAATTGGGGGAAACTATAATTGTCACTGATAGGAAGAATTGCCATGATAAGAATGAATATTCTGCCCAAATTATTATTCCTTTTTCAAGCAATTCCAATAAAATTAGGAAAAAGGTTTTTTGAAGAACTAAATAAGACAATGACAAACTTTATTTGGCAAGGGAAAAAGGCACGAATAAAATTGAAACTTTTGCAGGATAGTAGAAACAAGGGAGATCTTGGACTCCCAGATTGGGAGCTCTATTACCAGGCCGCAGTCTTAACATGGATTAAGGATTGGGTAAATCTAAAAAATAAACAAGTATTAATAATAACGGGACACAATCTCCAGATTGGTTGGCATGCGTTTATATGGGAAGGGAAAGATACATTCCATTCATACTTCCAGAGGCAGTATGGGAAAGAATCAAGAGAAACCATTAAATGAAGATCACCATAGCAGCAATGATGTATCCCAAAGTCCTTGACTTAAATAAAATAGTGAGATATAAAGAATTATTGGATGAACAGGGAAAATTGAAAACTAATCAAGAACTGAAGGAACAAGGGATAAAAACAGACTGGTGGCCCTATTTATAAATTCAAACAAGATATAAGAAAGATATAGAAGAATTTTGAATATATAAAGATCAGCAGGAATTAGATAAAATATTACAAGGGTCAGATGAAAAAATGATTACCAAAATATATAATTATCTCCTAAGATACCAAATGGAAGAGGAAGTGGTAAAAGAGACCATGATAATTTGGGTGAAAAATTTTGATTACAGCTTTAATTTGGAAGATTGGGAAAAATTATGGGAAATAAACTGTAACTATAACTCTATCAGCAGCATACAAAGGGAATTTATACAAAATGTTTTACTGTTGGCATTTACTCCCAGTGAGATTGGCTAAGATGTTCCCTAATAGATCAGCAAATTGTTGGAAATTTAATTATAAACAGGGAATCTCTTTCCATATGTGGTGGACATGCCCTCAAGCTAAAAATTATTGGTTTAAAATTAGGAAATGGCTGGTGGAAATTACAAAACAGAAAAATGAGTTGAGACCAGAGACATTCCTATTGCGTATATTAAGAGGTAAAATAAGTAAGAAACTCCAATATATTATATTACATATAATAACTGCAGCAAGAATAGCCTTTGCCCAGAATTGGAAAAGTGACAGCATTCCCTTTGATATTATGATAATAAAAAAGGTTTTAGAGTGTGCAGAAATGGATAGGCTTTCAATGGAAATGAAGGAGAAGAGACAGATTACTACAAAATTTGGAATTTATGGTATAATTGGCTGCAAGGAAGACACAAAATAGAGAGATGAAATGAAAGGTTATGGTGTGATGAAATAATTTGGTATGAATAGGCATAACTATGTATACTTATGTATAAATATGTAAATAACTACGTAAATATATGAAAATATGACATAAATCAAATGTAAAATAATTGTAATAATATTTAGTAATATTCTATATACTTAAGAATATGTCAAAGTGAGTGAACACTACTACGAATATGCTGCAATGAATGGAAATATGTTTTTTAATTGTTTTTTAATTGTAGAATTTGTTTTTTAAATATTAAAAAAACCTACACTAACAAAGGAACTAAAGTTTGTAAAAAAAAACATTAAAATGTTCTTTCCTCCAGCAAATCATTCCAGCAATGAATGGGCCAGCAATCTGTTTAGCAATCTGGTTTTAGGGGAGAGAGGAAAGAGCAAAGCTGTTTTTTTAGTTCTTCGGGGAAATGACTGGCAAACAGACAACTTAAGCTTTAAAAAATACTTAATCCACAAAATGCACAAAAGACCATTTGTACATCTGCACGCACAAAAAATAGCAGACAACCAAACAGAGTTTAGAAAACCTTGCTATCTGTTGTAATGATATAAATTCAAATTCAACCTAGCCCATTTTGCAGGTAAAATAGGAACAAATGAGAAATAAATTTCTTTCATATATAACCTTTTTGGCTCAAAATTAAATTCCAACATTTTCCAAGTTTTTCCAAATTAAAAATGAAGGTTAACTAGGCTTGCAAAGTTGTCTGTGTGCATTATATTGTAGGAAGTTAGCACCAGCCCCTCTCCTAGAAAAATGAATTATCCTAGGAAATATTAAAAAGGCAGAATATTTTCCCTAAAAAGAGAAGTAGAAATTTCGAGGCAGAAACTCATCTCAGAAGCAGAAGCTCACCCCCACCTTAGTTAATGGGCGGGCCATTAAGGCCTAGGCCAGAGTACTCTACATAACAAAGGCTTCTGCCCATCTCACCACCTGGCCTGGGAAGATTGCATCAGCCAGCACTCAGGTGAAGCCATGTGGTCCAGGCAAAGCTTACAAAATTAGCTAAGGTGGGGCCCAACAGAGGATATATAACTAAGGGACTCTCAGCATCTCAGCCCTTTTCCTTCTTTTCCTTCACCCAACATCTGATCATTCTTTTCACTTTGGAGCTCCAAGCCATGTGTTCTTGGCCACCATTAAACCATCTTTCCAAACAATTTCCATGTTTCCAGTGTCTTTTTCCCCACTTGGAAATTAACCCAGAAGGATAATTCTTCCAACAATTTGGCACCCAAGCAGATGGGACTCCAAGCTAACCTAATGAATGGACCAGGCCCAGGTAAGATTCCCTTGCTGACAAGCAGACCTATTGAGTCTGTGGATGAGTTTTCCTGAACCTTGGCCATTTGGAAAAAAAAGTTTTAAAGGGGTTTTGAGCGTTGAGCTCAAAGGCTGCTTGGAAGGAAGGTGAGTACCTCTAAATTCTAAATTGAAACCATGGAAAATATGTGTATGCCAGCATGTGTGTGAGTGAGAGAGGCCCTTCTCCCAAACACAACTGGATCTTGCTTCCTCTGTGCATTTCCTAACCGCAGAAAGACCAAGAGTCTGGAGAGCATGGGGGGGAGGGTTGCCAGAGCCCAGGACCTTGTTAGGGAAGGAGGAAAAGTGTGTGTGTGTGTGTGAGAGTGGCTTTGCCCTTGGACAGCAGCTGGATCTCATTTCTTTGTTTGGCCTCTAGCCGCCCTCTTGCCTGTTGCTAGCTCCACAGAGCCATGACCATCAGGACAGGAAAAGCAAGAGGGGGAGCTCAGAGTGTGGGACCTTCTGTATATAAGAGGGAAAAGCTAAGTGAGTTATGATTGAAGGGAGGGAAGAAAAAAATTTTTTTATCCAGTGTATCCCAAAAGAAAACCCCAGGATTTTAGGTAATTGTGAATTTAGGTAATTAGGAAGTTGTGAAGTAATAGGAGTGCCAGTATTTGCCTGCAAAGAGCAGCAAGTCCTTCCGGATTTGAGCTCTTCCAAGTCCGAGAACCTGAACCGGAAGAGGAGTGCCAGTACTTTCTGAGGGGGCAGAAAGTTCTCCCGGACTGTCTTTTTTGGGGGATAGTAAGTCCTCACAGAGTGTTTTCCCTCCAGTCCAAAAACTATGGCCGGAGAATTCCCTTGGAGGGGAGTGCACATACTTTGTAAAGGGAATCCAAAGTTTCCCCCAGACACCTTTTTGTCTGCAAACTGATAGCCCACTGATATGACTAAGACAAAGTGTGAAACCCCACATCAGAAGGGGTATCAAATGAACTTAAAAATATGGGGTTCCAGGTGTGCCAGTATCATTTAACTTGTGAAAATTTGAGTACGAGAAAATCCCTACTTATGTTTGTGAAACACTGAACAACAGGTCATTGTGATGTCATATAAATTTTAGAGGTGCCTTGAAATTCTCTATCCTGTTTGAGGCAGAAGAGAGAAGAAATTCTTGAACTATTCCTCACAGAAAATTTCACCATTAACAGGTATACAACAACATATTTCTGTTTTCCTATGTACGAAGTGGAATTCATTTCCTTTGGTTTTGCTAATAGCATAAGTGACTATGATGCCAATAAAATTATTTTAGATACAATTGTATGATCTCTAGACATTCTTACTTTATGGCATGAGGTAAGGAGAGGAATAGAAGTCTCACAAAGTAGTGAATATTTGAACAAATTTAAAAATAGTTTAAATAAAGTTTTTAAAAGGATTATTTTTTAAAAGAAATAATACCATATTTTGTATAACATTGATCCTGTGACAAATGGGTGGGAAAAAGTCAAATTAAAACCTACTTTATTTGGTAAAACAATATGCAACGTGGCACCCCAAAACATATTAGATGGTATAAAAATATTTTTATTATAGCATAAGTTGGAGTGTAATGCTATTTTTTCACTTGTAAAGTCATTGTGTATTTAGATTTATTTATGGACAATACATTTCTGTGGGTTGGCCTAATTTGAATTAACATGGATTATTTTATTGTTAGCTATTTAACATCTATGTCCTTAATAATACATAGAGACATTCAGAGATTCCATTTGCACTCCAATGTACAGGTATGTATCTCAGTTTGAGCTTAATTGTCTGCATTATGCTGATCTATTTTTGCAAAAGTCTGGCCAGGAATAGAGACTTCTTTCATGACTTTATCCTATAAACAGCAGCCTATGTTATAATGTGCTGAATCCAAACTCATAAAAAATGAAAATGAGTAAATAGAACAAGAAGGCAGTGTTGTGTAGCAGTTAAATTGTCAGGCTATATAACGCAAGATCGTAAATCCTGTAATCCTGTCTGGGCACTAAACCAGGTGATCCTGGGCTAGATAACTTTATGAAAGAAGTGCAAACTATTGTATGCATGAGGAATATGTGGAACAAAAACATTCCTGAATGTGGTCAATTAAAGCTTATTTTTAAATTTCTGTATTGCCTCAGTTCTGAATGTAAGAAGAAACTGGATTTTTTTTAAAGTTGGGGGAATATATTGAACTCTTGTCTTTTTCTCAGATATACAAATATGACTATGCAGTGATTTTATTTATTTACTAGCTGATTTTATGAAAGAACACTTAGTTAAATCTGAACTGGTATATTCCAACAGTTTCAGCACTTTATATTCTGTTTCTAAGCACTGTATCTCAAGAAAGGATGCAAATCAAGACTTAGGGCTCCATGACACTGTAAAAAGAAAAAGTCAGGAGACAAGAGAATATGTCATTCTTGCTCTAGTTGTAGCCTTCAAAAAACTTTAATTCTCACTTCCTTTGCTATCCACCTTAAGAAATTGCCTGTTAACTGCTTTAAAGAAGTTAGGTACCTTCAAAATGACAAAGGTTGGAAGCACTGGGTGAGTGCCTACAACCTGTAATATAAGAAAATGAAACTATGTTTATGAACTTAATTTGAACAATTCAAATTAAACATAAAAATCAATTCAAGATTTTGTTTATTGAAAGTTTAAAATGAATTAAGGGCTCAGAAGATGTTAAATTTTAATATTCAAAACTTTGAAATTATTATTAAAGAATACATGCATTTCCATGGGAAAGAAAAATGACATTCAATATTGGAGATATAACAGCCAACCTAACAGTGTTCAAATATATGGTAGAAGAATGACAATGGGATTTTGAATCAGCTATGTGAGCAATGTTGTGATTTTTTACTGCTGTCTGATCTATTCAGGATATCTTGTTGACTTGATCCTATATTTTGACTTGTCTGTGCTTCCTCTATTCCAAATATTGTATGAAAGCAGCTGTGGACAATATGGAGGTCTACAGAGTGATTCAGGACAAAGACAGAATTGTCTAGCTGCGGCTTTAGGAGAAGTAAACCTAATTTGGAAACTTGAAATTCACCAAAGTGGATATACTGAATTATTAAAGGTAGGAACCCTCGCTTTTTGCCTGCACATTTTAGGTTATGCCAACATAAAACTCTGTGCCATATTGCCCATTGCTTTCTATGCAAGTTCAATATCCTTGAAAATAATTTTTGTGAGCTCCTTTCCATTTCAAATTTTCTCTACTTTCAAACTTAAAAATAACTGAATTTCCCCCCCTGTAACAGTAAGTAACATATAGTTTGCCATGAATTAATGAATCATATAGCACTGACTAATCCTTTTCTCTTTTTTCAATTTTTTAAAATTAAATTATTATTATAAAATACAAAATACAAAAATAAATAAAAGAGCAATGAGGAGAAAGGGGAAAGAGAAGTGAGGAAAGGTAGGGGGAAAAAAGAAAAAAAAGCATGAACATATTGCTAAGATTGATAAAATCTGAACTTAGAAAATGAACATGTAAAACATTGTATGATTCAGTGGGCAAGGAATTCTGGATATGTGATGCTTGAACAATGGCAAAATATGTGGATGAAGGGCTTAAAATTTACATTAAATTATTTAATTTTTTATAAGATGATGTATCACTGGTATTTAACACCAGATAAGTTATGTAAAATGTATAAAGGTATGACAAATGAATGTTGGAAGTGTAAAAATAAAGAAGGGACTTTTTATAATCAGTGGTGGACATGTGCTAAAGCAAAAAAAAATTGAAGTATGATTCACTCTCTGATACAGAAAATCCTGAAAATGGAGATAAAAATCAAACTAGAATTTTTCCTTTTGGGACTAATGGGAAAAAAAACTGGAGAAAAAATTTAGAACTATATTATTACTATACTATTACTATTACTGTTGACAGCTATTGTATGCACAAAAATGGAAAGACACTTTGGTACCTAACACAGAAGAATGGTTGCAGAAGTTAATGGAGTTGACTGAAATGGCAAAATTGATTACTCTGATTAAAATAAAGAACATAAGTATTTTTGTTTCTAAGTGGAAACTGCTTCTGAATTTTGTGCTTGATGTGGAAAAGAATGTAACTTTGACTTTGAGTTTTTTAGATTACATTATAAAAATGACTTGTTCATATTATTATCAAAAACCAAAAAGCTCTGATTTGATACTAATGCCTTATTTTACTACAACAGAGTCAGAAGTCAAGACTAATCCTTTTTCAACTTTGTCTCTATAGTTAGTTTCAAAACTTTTAATTTGAAGACAGAGTGGTTATAGAACTGAAGAGGTGACAGGAACAATGCCCATTGATTTGGTTACTTGCGAGGCGGTAGCCACGCCCATCATTGGGGGTTGCACCAGCATTAACTATTTAAGCCTCCCCAAAGAAAAGGATGTTGCTGCAACAACATGTCTGGTTGCCTTGCTTCGTGTTCCTGCTTCCTGCCTTTGGAATTGTGTTTGGACCTTAGATGGATGCCTTGACTTTGTGCCTTTGACTTTGGTATATGAAGAAACTGAGGAAAAAAACAACAAAATTTTGTCCTTAAGAGGTAGGCCGTATTTTATCTGGCTTTGTTAAACAGAGAAAATTACCTGCTGGATTTTTTTTATTTCACTTCCCTTGCCTAGATCTCAGAATGGCAGAGGACTCTTAGAGGTGAAACAAACTGTGGAAGAACAAAAACACAACTTAAATGACTACGTAAAAAAACCAACAGAGCTTTTGCTGAAGGAGGTGAACAAGGGAAACCTCTTGAAAACAAGACTGAAAGCAGAATACCACAGGGAAACAATTGAGCATTGAGTTTCTAATTGGAAAAAGAAGCCTATGCACAGTCAATACCTAAAGGACATTGAAAGAAAGGTAGATACAAAGCTAACATGGAGATGGTTGAGATCAGAGGTCCAGAAGAAAGAAACTGAAGGTTGATTTTGCAGGCCAATTCCATGAAAGCAAAAATTCAGCATGTCAGTAACAATAGCAAATTCACTTATGCGACAAGAAAGATGAAACAGTGGATCACCTTATTTGTAGCTGCAGCAAAATCTCACACACTGATTATCTACAATGTCGTGATCAAGTTGCCAAAATCAAACTTTGCTAGAAATTTGGGTTTGAATGTAGCAAAAATCACTGGGAACACCAAATTGACAAAAGTTCTTGAAAATGAAGAGGTCAAGGTCTTGTGGGACTTTCAAATCCAAACAAACAAACATCTGGCCCACAACACATCTGACATCACTATTGTGGAAAAGAAAAAAGTCTGGTTTACTGATATTGCCATACCAGATTATGCATGAATTGAAGAGAAACATGAGAAAAAATAATGAACTACCACGATCTCCAAATTGAAGTTGAGCAATTGTAGAGGAAGAACGCAGTATGGTATCACCAATAGTAATAGAAGCCCTTGCAGCAATACTCAAAAGGCTGCCTAGATGAATGGAAATTCTGAACTTACCAGACCTGAATATTGTGACTTTATTTTAAAAAAAGAAACCATTTCCTATATACTCAGATGATACCTTAATAGCTCTTATGTTCTTCTGGTTAGGAGGAGGAGAAGGAGGAGGAGGAGGAAAAGGAGGAGGAGTCTAGGCATTATACGTGCCGGAATGCTCTTGTCTTGGATGGCAAACCTTAGATAAGGAGCATTCCTGCAGACACAATGCCGCTGGAAGATGAAAGAAGTTGCTTTAGGAAAACAAGATAAGAACTGAGCATATAGAGGAACTTTGGAACTGGAACCTATGTTAATCCTTAACTATAGATAGAAGAAACTGCTGAAGTAGTATGTGTACAATTTAACCAGTGATAGCAAACATATTGTTTAAGATGTATATACATAGAGGAAAGGTTGACTGAATAAAGCAAGCAATTCTATTCCAACTTTGACTTCTGGTCTTCATTGCTTCAAGTGGCGCCCAAACAGGGACCCTCTTACTTCACCCGGCAAGGATTTAGTGCACTCTCAACCTTTTGAAGGTTTCTGTAAGTATGGGGTCTTCGCTTTCTGAGGAACAAAGAAAGCATGTGGATGAATTGGGATACCTTTTGAAAAAGAATCATAATGAAGTTTCTCAACGCAGTCTCATACATTGCTGCACAATGTTTGTGGTATCCAGAGAAGGGCTCTTTAAAATTGGCAGACTGGGAAAAAATTGGCAGTACTCTGCAGTACAAACCAGTGTGGAAGTTTTGCATGTATGGCACTTGTGTAGGCATGCGATAGAGAAATTTGGCACTGCTGCAATTTCATTATTCACTCCTCCCCATCCGTGCTATACTGCTCCTATAGTCTGTCCTCCTTCTTCTTCTGAATCTATGACTCTGCTCCTGTGGATACGGGTCAACATTCTCCCGATCCCCCTGTTCAATCTTCCTTTCAAAAAATGGTAGAGACATGTAAAAGGGATGCTTCAGTGACGGGTTCAGAATTAGTGGAGTTCTTGTCTGTATGTCCTGTGCAATATCATCAGGGACAGGGACAACAGCTAGGTCAGCAAAAAGCCAAATGGGAAGGTTTGCCATATCAAATTTTAAGAGAATTAAAAAAGGGTATTACTGGTTATGGTATTAGTAGTAATTTCACTAGGGGGCTGCTTGAAGGCATCAAGAATGGATATACCATGATTCCGGAGGATTGGAAACAAGTCTTCTGCATTATCTTAACTTCAATGCAATATGTTGTATGGGAAAGTGAGTACATGAGACATGCTCAGGCAGCAGCTTTAGAAGGTGGGGGAGCATATACAGTGGAGCAATTGTTTGGCTCTGGCCAATTTGCAGCTATTCCAGCTCAGACAGTGCTTCCCCGGCAACTTTAGCCATGGTATCAGAATGTGCTTATCGGGCATTTCTCAAGGTTCCTCAAGCTGGGGAACCTAGGGCGAATTTTTCCAACATTCAGCAAGGTGCCAATCAACCTTATGCAGATTTTGTGGAATGGTTGTCAAAAGCAATTAGGCAGCAATTTGATCATCAGGAAGCCGCTGGTGAACTTCTTCGTCAGCTGGCTATAGAAAATGCCAATGCTGATTGCAAAAGAGCTTTGCAACCTTTAAAGGCAACGGAGCATTATACTTTAGCTGATATGCTTCGGATATGCCAAGACATTGGTTCTCAGACGTACAAGATGCATTTGTTGGCAGCAGCCATTCAGAAGTGGCAACGCCCTACTAGTAATTGTTTTAAGTGTGGCAAACCAGGGCATTTTCAAAAGGACTGTCATTCCACGCCTTCTACTTCACAAAACCGCCCTTCTAAAAAATGCCCTATTTGTAAAAAGGGCTTTCATTGGGCCAACCAGTGTAGATTTCATTCAGGAAACTTGTCAATGGGTGTGGCATCCACCCAGAATCAAAAGCATGCCTACCCCATATCCATGACCCCCCCACTACCGACCACTCCCACGCCTCCCATGCCACACCCAGTAGTGCTGGGATCAATTTAATTACTCAAGCTGCAGTGGAAGGTGGAGATTCTTACAGGATTTGAGGGAAATCAATAAATGTATTCAACCAATGGGCCCATTGCAATGTGGACTTCCAAATCCAAATTTAATTCCTAATTTTTATAAAATTTTAGTGGTTGATTTAAAAGACTGTTTTTTTACAATTCCATTACAACCTCAGGATAAGGAGAAATTTGCATTTACTGTGCCAGTATTGAATAATGGTATGCCAACTAGATGTTATCAATGGCGGGTTTTGCCGCAAGGCATGCTTAACTCCCCTACGCTGTGTCAACATTTTGTGGATAATGCCCTTCAACCTTTTAGAGATAAGTTCCCTGCTTATATCGTTTACCACTATATGGATGATATATTAGTTGCTGGGGTAGATTTTGAGGAATCCCAACTACTACAAGAATTACAAGAAATCGTTGCTAAACATGGATTGTGTATAGCGGCAGAAAAGGTACAAAATGTGGAACCATATTTGTACTTGGGACATAAGCTATTGAAGGGATCTTCCATTCCAGTCTTATCTAATTTGCAAATCCAGAAGACATACACGTTAGTGCAATGGCAAAAGCTATTAGGTGTCATTAACTGGGAGCAGCCATTTTTTTGCATCACCACAGGAGATATGTTACCCCTATTTCAGTCCTTGAAAGGCCCACAATGGCCAGGGGATGCGGTGACCCTAACAAAATTTCAGCAATCCTGTCTCCGTGCTATCATGCAAAAGTTGAAAGAGAAATATGTGGATAGGATAGCTTCCTCTCTTATAAATTTGAATTTGGCTATACTTCCCACTTCCCCATTTCCTACTGGGTGCTTATACACCTCGGTTTCAGATAAAAGAATAAATATACATGAATGGATTAATCTGTCAGCCACTCCGCCTCGTAGTTCCATCGGGGAACTCGAGGCAGCGTACAACAAACTAAAAACATGTCCTATACAATATAAAACCAAAAATCTCATTCATATCATCCAAACATACAAGAGGGAAGTAATAGAATTTAGGTGGAAAAGAATTGTCAGCCTGCAAGCAAGGATGCGTGTGTTTTATTCACATTCAGCATTTTGTTTATAATTCTGTTATGAATAATAGATAAACAGTTGTTGAATAAATAGATAGCTGATGAAAAAGTGCAATGCAGAGGGCTTCTGGTGGTGATGTCACAGTGAAAAGGGGAAAAGAGAATGGTCTCCATCCTGTGACTTCACTTTTTTTTTTGCTTTTAGGGGTGCAGAGAGCCTGGAGAGCCATGTGGAATAGAGGGGAAGCCTGGACGGCAGCGTGGTGAAAGGCAATCACCTGCTGCCATGAAAGGAAACTCCTGAAACCCAAAGTGAAAGTGCCTGTCTTACTAGTATGGCAGGCCCGAGGCCATGACTAAGATGATAAGGAAGCAAAGATATTGTTAATAGACTGTGTCATTAAAGCTGATTGAAAACCCCAGAGGCACAATGGTTGTGATTTGCCCAAAAAAGTGAGTCCTGAGTATTTACTGAAAAAGGAAGCTCCAGCAATGGGGAATCCCCAAAGAATGGGCAGCGATTTGGTGGACCGAGCAGTGAATCAGCAAGTTAGTACAGACGGAAAAGGCTGAGAAAAGAGAGGACACAGAACTTTGAGTGAAGGATTCCAGGAGGAGATGAGGAAAGATGAGGAGACACGCAGAGGAGGATTTGTAGGAAAGGAAGGGGATCAAAAGGAAGAAACTGGAGATCAGGAGTAGCAAAATGAAAAGGAAGGAAGCAGCAAGAATGGTGAGGTGGTAAGAGAGGAATGACTGGATGGACATTGGATTGAAGGAGATCAGAAGAAGAAAGAGGAGATCCAATTGAAACGTGTGAAGAGTAAGAAGGACAAAAGAAACAGAAAGTAGTAGAAGGAAAGTGGAAAGTTGAGACTTGAAGAAAGAGGAGAAAGGAATGGCAGAGACAACAGAACAGAACTAGATTGAAGGACAATGTTTGATGGTGCTGACAGTGAGTGATCAAGTAAAGAACATTGGATTATTTATTAAGCCTAAATTAAGAAAGGTCAAGAGACTTTGGAAAAAATATAGACTTACATTTATTGTCTGATTATTATAATTATAAAAGTTATATATTTACAGTTATATATATTTACTATTATAAATACAGCAAAGACACCGAAGCATCATGGGTGAATGCATCTGACGTGTGTGCGAATAGAGTCATAAGGCAGTTCCATGAAAAGCACCCTGATAAATTGAAATCCAATGCCTGAATCCCTTCCGGAGCACTCTATATATTATTATATCATTTTATGTTTTGACAGGTGGATGCCTGGTAGGAGGGGCAGCCTGTCATGACTCCAGGGCTGACAGACATGGAGCCATGACACCTGGAAGCCGTGTCAAGGATGAACACGTAATCCACTCATATATAATCCCCAAACAGTATATATAGTGACAACATAGAGGGAATGCGAGAGTTTATTAGCCATAACTCACCTGGATGGTGGCCAGTGGGAATGTCCAGAAGTCGGTTATGTAATGAGCACTTAATTAGCCTAACCAAGTAAAAGATAATTGTATAAATACAGCTCTGAGCTGCAGAGCCAGCCAGAGCTGACTTTGATTGTATGTCGATGGTTGTTACCCCTGTAGTAGAGAGTAAAGCAAAATAAACGAGTCTTTGAGAATCTTCGGAGGATCGTAGTTCTCTTACTTACGGCATTTGGCGAACTGTGATTGACAGCAGATTACAAAACCTTTGCCACAATAATAGCTGAAAGATCAAAAATAGTACTGAACAAAATTATACATTCAGATCAGAATGGTTTTCTACCTTCCAGACAGATAAAAAATAATATGAGAATAGTGTTAAATGTACTAGAATATTATGAGGCCCATCCAGAAAAGTAGGCAGCACAGATTTTCTTGGAAAAGTAGAAAGTATTCAGAAAGTATTCGACAATCTTAATTGGCAGTTTTTAATTCAACAGGTGAAGGATATGGGATTTGGAACGAAGTTTAGAAAAATGATAGGTACAATATATTCAAACCAAAAAGCCGGGGTGATTATAAATGGAGAGAGCACTGAGAATTTTAAAATAATGAAAGGAGTGCAGCAGGGATGTCCAATGTTACCTCTACTTTTTATCTTGACACTAGAAGTGCTTTTTTTTTTTAAATTACATTTATATGCCGCCCTTCTCTGAAGACTCAGGGACTTACAATTTTTGAGCACAACCCAATGCGCTCAGCAATAGCCTTCATTCCATTGTATATGCCTGCTTATTACTAAGCGGCATTTTTACAAGGTCAGCTAATTGCCCCCAACAATCTTGGGTCCTCAATTTACCTACCCAGTGGAAGGCTGAGTCAACCTTGAGCCTGGTGGGATTCGAGTCTACAGTAATTGTAGACAGCTGGATCTTAAGAGCAGGCATTTAACCGCCTGAGCCACCAAAGCTCTTTTAACCCAGATCAGACAAAATATGGAAATAGGAGGATGATTAAAAGAAATATAAGGTACAGGCATTTGCAGATGACCTTGTGTTTTTTTATTGAAGAACCAATGGAGACAGAGGTTAATCTGTTACAAGAATTGGAAAACTATGGGTCAGTAGCAGGATTAAAAATTAACAAAGAAAAAACAAAAATATTAGCTAAAAATTTGACAGAAAAACAGAAAAAAGAATTAGAAGGAAAGATGGGATTGCAAATTGTAAAAAAATACCAAATACTTGGGAATCTGGCTAAAAGGATAACTATAAGAAATTAATCCAACAGATAAAAAAGACTTAACAAATTATCTTTATTAGTTGGATAGCAACGATAAAAGTGAATATCTTACCAAAACTATTATTTTCAGACAATTCCTATAAAATTAGACAAGAATTTTTTTCAGGAACTGAATAAGATAGTTACGAAATTTATATGGTTGGGTAAAAAAGCATGAATAAGTTTAAAGATGTTACAAGTTAGTAGAAGTAGAGTTGGCCTTGACTCCCAAAATAGGAATTGTATTATCAAGTGGCAATTCTAATATGGGTAAAGGAGTGGATAAATTTAAAAAATAAAAATCTTAGCAATCAAGGGCCATGATCTTCAAGCAGGGTGGCATGCTTTTCTATGGGACAAAAAAATAAGACTCATTTGTACTTCCACGGACATTTGATAAGGGAATCACTATTATAAATATGGGAAAAGTTAAAAAGAAAACATTATATGAAAGTACCGAGTTGGGTTTCACCTATGGAAGTAATACTATATCCAAACACCAGGGCCTTGGTGGTGCAGGCTGTTAAATGCCTAGCACTTAAGTTCCAGCTGCCTGCAATTACTGCAGGCTCGAATCCCACCAGGCTCAAGGTTGACTCAGCCTTCCATCCTCTCGGGGTAGGTAAATTGAGGACCCAAGGTTGTTGGGGGCAATAAGCTGACTTTGTAAATAGTAATAAGCAGGCATATACAATGGAGTGAAGGCTATTGCTGAGCGCATTAGGTTATCCATTAGTATTATCCATTGCTGAGCGCATTAGTATCCCAAAAATTGTAAGCTGCCCTGAGTCTTCGGAGAAGGGCGGCATATAAATGTAATTTAAAAAAAAACAAAACACAAGGGATACAAAAAATGATTAGATATGAAAAATTATTAGATAATCAGGGGAATTTAAAAACAATTGAAGAATTAAAAGATAAGGATATAATTATAGATTGGTCATCCTACTTACAAATTCAGACAAAACTTAGAAAAGATTCAGAAGAACATGGGATAGAAAAAGATTCACAACAACTAGACCATATTTTGACAAGCAAGGAGGAAAAATTCATAACAAGAATGTACAATTATTTATTGGAAGTGGAACTAAAAGAAGAAATAGTGAAAGGCCCAGTGATTGCCTGGGCAAAAATTGTCGGTCATAATATAAAATTAGAGGACTGGGAAAAATGTGGATTAATTAGAGGACTGGGAAGAAATATGGATGTAAATTGACATTGTCAACAACATTTAAAGAAAATCAGTACAAAATGTTTTATATGTGGCACTTAGCCCCAGCAAGACTGGCTAAAATAAATCCAAACACAAAATCAGAATGTTGGAAGTGTAAGCATAAAGAAGGAACATTTTTCCACATGTGGTGGCAATGTCCAGAAGTTAAAAATTTTGGGATGAGGATACAAAGATGGCTATTAGAAATTACAGAATACCAATTACAATTTAAACCAGAAATATTTTTATTAGGAATAATTAATGGAAAATTTAGAAAGCCTATCTGATACATCATTATACATATTATAATGGCAGCGAGAATAGTTTTCGCACAGGGCTGGAAAAAAAGAAAAGATACCATCCGAAGAAGATCTGATACAAAAAATAATGGACTGTGGAAATGGATAAATTCACAGCAGAACTAAAAGGCAAGGATGAATCAGACTATTATGTGGTTTGGGATAGGTGGTACAAATGGGTAGAATATAGAAATAAGAATTGATGTATAGGTATAAAAGGAAATATATATTATCAATGACACGATTCTGTTAAGGTAAATAGAGATTTGCAATTCTGTTTTTTTTAAAATAAAAAATAAATAAATGAAAAAGTGCTATGCAGAAAATACTTTCAAGAGATAATGATTCATGGTATAACAGACTCATTTTGAAAAGAAGATATGATTATTTTTAAATTTTGATTTTCATTTGTTGTGGAAGAAACAATGTAAGAATGATAATTACATAATGAGAAGATATACAGATACAATTCTCTTGAAAGTTACAGTGGTTTGTCAACATTATTTTGGCTTTATTTAAAATCTGTAAACTTGTCAAAAATGAGTGCCCAAATTAATTTCTTTTCTTTAAATAGCATCAGTGAAAACCTATACACTGAGCTTTATTGGAGTTGTTGAAACTATTTAAGTTTCAATTAATATAACAGAAGAACTGAACAAATTAAGAGGTAATGGAGACTGATCAGTGGTGGGATTCAATTTTTTTTTACTACCAATTCTGTGGGTGAAGCTTGGTGGGCATGGCAGGGGAAGGATACTGTAAAATCTCCAGTCAGAGATGGTATTTGCTGGTTCTCTGAACTACTCAAAATTTCCACTACCGGTTCTCCAGAACTGGTCAGAACCTGCTGAATACCACCTCTGAGACTGATGTTTAACACCGATAAGAAGGCAATATAAAATTTTTCAACCCTGTTATTATATTCTTTTGTTATTAAACTATTAATTATTTAAGCAACTCTGTTAGCCTTCTTTAACCAATATTTCAGCATCTTCACTTAAATATAAAGTGGCAGCTACTTGGTAGCATTTAGTACCATCGAACATGGACCTTTCAGGACACCCTTCAGGCACTGTAAATTAGTGACATGTTTAGTTAACCTACTCCTATCTCAGTGAAGAGATTGAGTTTGTTATAAAATCTAAGCTTTGGTTACTACAGAATGAGGATGCCAGGGTTTGGTATTTCTCCCAGTGGCAGGATTCAATTTTTTTTTACTACCGGTTCTGTGGGCGTGGCTTGGTGGGCGCGGCAGGGGAAAGATACTGTAAAATCTCCAGTCAGAGGTAGTATTTGCCGGTTCTCCAAACTATTCAAAATTTCCGCTACTGGTTCACCAGAACTGGTCAAAACCTGCTGAATACCACCTCTGATTACCCCCTATTTTACATTTATACAAATGCCCCAAGATCAATAATAAGGTGGAGATGTAGCATGTAGCATCAATATTCTCTTGACACCTAGCAATACATCAACATCCTGGATATGCTGGAAATGCCATGGGAAGTCTGACCTAGTGTTTACAAGCTATCAAATCTGCATAATGTAAAACAGTTAAGCCCCAATAATATTAAAACACTTGTATCTATAAATAGCAATGAGTCTTAGTTGTTAGTTCCCTAATCAGGTAGTTCATGATTTCAAAGTTTTCCTGGCTTCAAGCAGCAGATGAAAGGTATGGCTAGTGAACTTTCAGCCAGCTTCAATTGGTACATCAGTTGCTACATTAACTAGACCAATATTTTCTGCCAATGATGATTCATGTCCTTTAGATTACTGCAATACATTCTCCAATACATTTATTTAACTATGGTCAAAAAACAATATGGTAAAAAAGAAACACAAATTATTTCCTATCTTTTAATAGTATTATAATAATACTGATCTGAAGAAAGATGTACAATGAATCCTGATTTATATAAAGCAATTTTAATGTAATGCCATCAATTATTTTAAATTTTTGATATTCTAAAAAGATACTTTTAAAATTCTTTTTAATCCATGCTGATTTATTAAGCTGAAATGCCAAATCATATTGCCAACTAGTCAAAATTTTCAGAAACTCCTGTTGTACACCAATACCTGTTCTTTAAAGATCTCAAGATCGTAAGAAAATATATTGCACTTATCTCATTTTAAAATCATCTATAATTGTAAGCAATTATTCTGTAAGATAGTGAATATTCTATAGAAATAGATGCCCATCAATTAACCACATACTAACCTTATTAAGTCTTCTACATTCACATTCTTTGAACTGATTACATTTATCTGTGTTTAAAATTTATTATTAGTGGAAATTATAAATATTATTATTTATCTGTGTTTAAAATTGAGGAATAAGAGAAAAGGGGAAGCATTGGGGCCAGAGCCTGTCTCCACTTTTAAAAATATCTATGATTAACTTCAAATATCTAGAATATATATTAATAAAGATCATGGGCCACAACTTGGGCTCATACCTCCTGCTTGATGGTTGCATTTTTAACTTTTTTTTATAACACTTAAACTTACAGGTACTTCTTTCGATTTTATTCTCTCCTGCCCAGAGGTGGTATTCAGCCAGTTCTGACAGGTTCTGGAGAACCAGTAGCTGAAATTTTGAGTAGTTCGGAGAACTGGTAAATACTACTTCTGGTTGGCCCCACCTCCATCTATTCACTGCCTCCCAAATCCCAGCTGATCGAAGTCCCAGCTGATCAGATGGGTCTTCTTTTGTTGCCCTGCATAGGAGAACGGAGCTGGAAAGCTGGTTAATGAGGTGGGGTGGAAATAGAGATTTTGCAGTATCCTTCCCCTGGACTGGGGTGGAAACGGGGATTTTGCAGTATCCTTCCCATCACACCCACCAAGCCATGCCAACCAAGCCACACCATGCCCACCAACCCATGCCCACAGAACCGGTAGTAAAAAAATTTAAATACCACCACTACTCCTGCCCCATCTAAATCCTTATTAGTTGAGGGTTATGTTTGTTTTGTGTGAAGTTTTTTTACACTTTTTGCAGGAAAAATAGATATGCATATCATTTATGCAAACAGAATAATTAGTATAGGCAGCTGGGAATCAATTATATAAATGAGAGAAAATGATATAGCTTATAAAGAAATTCAAGATTAGATATGTGATTTTGTTTGATACCTGGAGATTCCTACAGACCAAACAACCAGACCAAAAAAAAAAAAAGGGGGGGGGGTTTCCATTAAATGGTCAGAAAAATGGAAAGGAAAATGCTTGAAAATGCACAGATATGAATCTTGACTAATTGGCAGCTTATGTGCTTGTGTCTATCTTTTGATACAACTAACTTCATAGGCAATGGTTGATACAGAATATTTCATTTTAATAGTAGAAAATAATTTCATGAATTGCTGAGAATTAGTTGAACTCCTTTTTGATTCTAATGGCACTTCATCAAATTATTATTCTCAGAATTTTCTCAACCAATCCATGAGACAAATTAAGTAGCAGATACTGTAATTTAATGCTATTGTGTAGGTGAATCCTAAAAATGAGAAGAAAAAGCAATAACTGAGAAAAGATGTCACTGTTCTCCCAGCTGCTCTCCCATCAGCAAATTTACATGCAAGTGCTAGCTATAATTGGAATAATACTGATTATTTTATGATCATTGGCCTTTTTAATTTTTAATAATAAAATGAGATTATAGTTTGAAACATTAAATTTTAGTTTAATGTTGAATGGACTGAGCTTCCAGTTAACAAGAGTAAACTAGCTGTAAAATTATTGTTTGTATTTTATAATGAAAAACCTAGAGTAAAAGAGTTTTTTTTCTTGTGGTACTTGAAAAAATATTATCTACATTCTACTGATAAGCATGTAGCTAATTAAGTCAGACCAAGAACTTGAGTGCTCTGGCCAATTAACACATATTGCATTCAAAAGATTACTTTCAACCAACTAAGCATTCTCCTATTTTATCAAGCATTAGAAAAATGAGTTTGAGGTAAAAAATAAAAGATTTTGCAGTTTTTTTTAACTGTGACTACAAATCAAAGCTTTACTATATTTAAACACCAGCATAAGAAGGTATAGAAAATTAAAAAGCATAAAAACATTTTAAAAATAATTATAAAATATAAAATAAATAAAACAGAAGCATATTTAAAAACAAACATCTAAAAGGAGCCTAGAAGGAGGGATAGGAGCATTAAATGAGTGCAGGGGAACATAAAAGTTAGTATATGACAAACTAAATCTATCACAATGCAAAGCAATCTGGAATAACAATGAAATGGTCATTAAGACTAGTTTATGGCACATGCCATCATATGATGAATTTTAAGGCTGCTGCATAGAATGGCACACACACACACATACACACACACAAATATCTCTATATCTATCTATCTATCTATCTATCTATCTATCTATCTATCTATCTATCTATCTATCTTCTCCCAGGAGAACAAAGCTGAAGACACCAGCCTGAAGATGACGGATGAGATTCTCAGAAAGCGTTGCCAGGTATTCTCAATCTTACACGGGACAAGACCCGAATACACCAAGACCTACTATCTATCTATCTCTATATCTATCTATCTATCTATCTATCTATCTATCTATCTATCTATCTATCTATCTATTAGCAGGGTTAGTATCTGAAAGTTGCAGGGAAGTGTATAATTGTTATGTATATCTTAGGTATTCAGGCAATAATGGTGAAATGAGACTAGAATGTATGTCTTTGCAATACATGCCTTGAAGGAGTGCATGCTGCTTTTACCAGATGTTCTGTTGTTTCTACTGTGACTATTTAACACTGCCTCATCTGGAAGAAAATATTTATTCATTGATGAAGACCAACAACCCTATTGAGAAAAAAAATTAAACTGGAGCACTGTTAGGTAGCTGTAGAAGATTAATATAATCAATTACAGAGAAAAAGATTCCTTATTTTCGTGGCTCATGTATCTACAGAACAGTTTTAGGGAACAAAATGTAATTTATCCAGAGATATAGGTTGAGTACTTTGTTCAATTTTTCCTGTAGTTTCTTGGATCTAACTATACGCTATCTACCCAACAGGTCTCTTGTGTCCTTGTTTAACAAATAGAAAAGCTAGTCATGGAAAATACCCATAGAACTTTTGAAACTGAATTTTGACCAATAGGTCCCAGTATTTGCCTTTCTTCCTTTCAGAATCCAAAGAAGTGGTGTTTGCTCCTAATTTTTCAACCTATCCAATTTTCATTGGATTAGCATCAGGGGTGGGATTCAAATTTTTTAACAACCAGTTTGTGGGTGTGGCCTAATTTGTGGGTGTGGCTTATTGGTCATGTGACTGGCTGGGCATGGCTTGTATGTAAATATTATAAATATTTATATAAATTTTGAATTTTTAATAAAAAAGAGCAACTTTTACCCAAAATCAGGCAAAACAGGCAGGCAGATTGAATTGCTCACAGAATCACAGATTCATTCAGAAATCTATCTACCGTGTTTCCCCGAAAATAAGACACTGTCTTATATTTTTTTGGCTCCCAAAAACACACTAGGTTATTTTCGGTAGGTCTTATATATATATATATATATATATATATATATATATATATATATATA
>CM019155.1:82145207-82208147 GCA_009733165.1 Naja naja | reverse complement strand
AGCAAGATTAGGAATGAGTATGAGAAGCTGGATCTAAAGGAGGAACTAGAGAGCTATAGAAAGTAAAGCCAGAGAAATACCATTGCTGGTGGGAGCACTCAGAGGTCCCTAGGCTGAGAGAGTGGTCTAACAGATCACAGGAATGGCATCAAATCTCTCCAGAATGTACAGGCACAGATGCACAAAAACATACTTACATATACTTGCATGCACACACATACACAAACATACATATACTTATGCACACATAAAACATTCAGGCAGGTACACCTATATCCAATACAAAATCCACATTAATAGTATTTGATCAGAACCCCCCTCCGCCCAACCATGTTCTATAATTTCTGCTTGTCCCTTGTAAATAGTCAAGATGTACTTTACTGACATTCAAATATAAATTAATATATTAAAACATATGACTGCAAAATTTGATACATTTCTCAGGAATTCCGTAGTTGGATCTGAAAGTCAATACAAGGTTGTTTGTTTGTTTTATGACCCAATGGCAATAAAACTTGATTTTTCCCATTTAAAAAGGTATCAAGAGCCAAGAATGTTACTTCAAATAAAATTTGCTTTTGTTTTTACAAAGAAGTCTCCTCCTATACTGATGATGCTGAAAAGGGTATTTTCTAAATGACCCCAATCAATCAAAATAGTTTGTATCCAAGGATCCACATTCTCTAGAGAAATACTTTCAAAAGTTCAGCCTGCCTCTGAGGAAGGAAAACCATTAATTGGACTGAATCACTCCAAATTACTTATGAAACCTGTTTTGGTACAAGACTTCATCCTTCAGGAAAACTTCAAAGCCCATTTGAATTACATGCTGAGCTGGTTTCATGTCAGCCTCTGAGGAGACTTGGCCTTTAAAGAGAAGCCCAAACAAGTAATTCATAACCCATTTGCTTATTAAAGTGAGATTCGATAATCTTTCAGTTGGTACTGAGCATTTAATATATTCATCATTGCACACTCCACCCATTTTCAATTTCCTCTTTATAGAAAGTAGTACACATCAAAATACCCTGTGTATATATAACTACATTTCCCTATTACATTTTATCAAACTATACAAAATAAAAGCATTACTTTATAAGAAATCTTAGCAGACTTTCAGAAAAGCCTCTAAACTCTTTCTATTAGAAAGTAATACAATACTTCTAAGCATCTAGAAACGTGTTTTGTTTAAATTTGCTAATAAATAAAAAAGGGAGAAGAACTTCACTTTTTTCGTGTTAAATAAAATGGGTGATTGAGCAGAAATTGCCAATTTACTAATTTCACTTTCTCTTCATTTTTTCTCATTCCAACCCCATTCTCATTCCTGCCCTCTTCAATATTTCTGTGTCTCCCCCTAAGCCATATTTGTTAATATACAATTAACTAGAAATTCCATCACAAAATTCAAAGCGCAAATAGTGTTTTACAACCAGGAAAGTTGAAGAAAGAGATACTTAAAGACAAATGCATACAATTCCAGAATTGTAAAGAAACTAACAGAGCAAGTTCTGCCTCAGCAAAGAAACTGAAGAAACAGTGGACCATCTGGTAAACTGTTACAAGATTACACAGACTGACTACAAACAATAAAGCATGACAAAGTAGACTGATTACAAACAATAGTATAATAAAGTAGTAGTAGGGTATTTGAAATAACATTTTTTCCAAGTAAAAACTAGTGGGACTATAAAATAGAGAATGTTTCAAAAAATGAAAATAGAAAATAAATTGCTAAATTGCTCTGGGACTTTAGATTTCAGATAGACGGGCATCTGCCACATAACACCCAGGACTTAACAATTGTTGATAAGAAAGACAAAAAAATCTGAGTAGTAAACATAGCAGTATCTGGAGACAATAGAATAGAAGAAAAAGAATTGGAGTAAATAACCAAATACAGAGATCTGCAAATAGAAATAGAAGGACTATGGCAAAAAAACCCAAAAACAAATATAGTACCAATAGTAATAGGTGTCTTGGGTACAATTCCAAAACAGTTGGAGCAACATCACAAAATAATTATCAGTCAACTGCAAAAGGCAGTTTTACTTGGAACAGCTTACATTGTGTAACAGTATCTTTGACACCATCAAATATCAAAGATTCTGGGCCAGACTTGATAGCTGGATAAAAATGCCAAATCCAATCTGAACATCTGGTTATTTTTACAAAAGTTTTGTTCAATCTAGTAATTAATTGTTAAATAATAATAAACCATTTTGCTATATTACAATTATTTTGTAACTTAAAACTCACACAACAAATTTTAAACAGGTAGATTAACATCAAAAATAAAGTTGTCGTAAGTGTGGATGGATTATGTTCTGTGGATATCCATTCACACAATCTTCTCTTCTTTCCTGTGTGAATCTTCAGTGTATTATTATAATAAAATTATTTGGCTATATTAAATCATTTTTACAAACAGAAAAATCAGGGTGCATGTGCATATGTCTGATTGCGTGTGCATGTATATTTCTAGTTTGTGCTGGGAAAAATATGTGCAAAGAATTCCCAGGATTTTGCTATTATGAACTTGCTATCTTAAATTGGCAAGAAATTATGTCATATTTTAAATATTACTTAAAGTCCAATAAATAACCAGTTATCCAAGGGAGATGGGTGTTTAAAAATATGAGACATAAAATAAAAATTGAAAATTATTAAGCTGCAAATACCACATACTTAGAAAATTAATTTGTCTATCACACATGCTAAAGTTAATGTCCTAGCAGATTAACTAATTTAATTACAACTCTCTAATCTTTTTCCACATCGGTTAAGGACAAATTATTTCTTGAAGTAAAGTGGAATATTGTATATAATAATTGGAAAAATGGAGATTTTTCCTTTGTACTAGGGATTTGTGTCACAAAATTAAGCACACACTGTTTTGAGATGCTATTGCCATTGTATCCCAAACCCTAGGTAGACTCAAAAAAGTAGAAAAAGCAAGTATTCTCTACAGTAAATAAAAAAAGATCAGAGAAAACAATTATAAATAAACAATTAAAGTTTTGAAGACAAGAGGTAGCTCAGGGAGCTGAAGTATAGGCAGTAACAAAACTGAGCAGATCTTTATCTTTAAACATTTAGGAGTGGGGTTGTTTGTATGGGAAACACAGCATAATTACATTTCTCTGGCAGTACTAAGATCCTTTGTTTCAGCAAGACAATTTTTTTTCATTGAAGTGGGTAAGCTAGATTTTGCTATTCTCTGTTTTTCAAGGCTAAAGCAGTTCAGCTTTTATATAAAATCCAGGTTGGATATTTATACCACAAAAACACAATTGAAGTGGTATAATCAAAATTCTTAAGAACATTTTTGTATCTTAAGAATATTTTTGTCTGCCACAAGATTTGTATCTAATACTGTCCTCAGGCTCAAGATGGAGATGCTCAAAATTGAGGTGCTGCCCTAGAGTCTTACCATGACATACTGCTTAAAAATTTAAGTTTTCCCAACCTGCTTCTTACCTCTTGTATTTTTAAAGAAACAATTCAAGTTGGAATGGTTTTACTGAATCCTAATTAACTTCTCATGATTTTTCAGCCGAGTACCTCCTTAGTTTGAATTACAGTAAGGTTAGACAGAGATAGTCCAGGATATGAAATATCAGTTGGAATATTAGTTGGAGGTCAGTAGGGTTCCATACAACAATAAAATCTAAGTCTCAAGATGAGTTGGCATGCCAGCCAAATATCTGACATCTGCCACTTTCTTTAGGTTGAGGATGGATTTGGGGGGGGGGGGGTGTATCATGGCATTGATCTTGTTCTCTATTTGTAAATTTTCAATTTCTCACCCCCCACCCATTTTTACTTAAATAAACTTATTCATGAGATTCAGGAGGAATCAAAAATATTTCTCACATGTTTCTTATAGGGATGCACTATACTTTTTACAGGAATATAAGAAACTTATTCATTATATCTATCTTGCAACAACATCATAAAAATATTTGGTGTACATTTTTTTCTGATTCCAATAACAGTGTCGCTAATATTGTGCACAGATTTTATGTAACAGCAAATCATCAGATAATATATTCCTGATTGTAATACATTTATCTTTTTGTATACAGTATATTTAAATGTTATATATGTGACCATCATTTTTCTATTCCCTGCACACGAGTTCTGGATTATCTGAGTACTTTACATCTGGAGCAAGCAGTTAGATGTCACTATCTGTTACTGACAATGAATTGATACTGATAATGAATTCCCTACCCCATGCACCTGGAATCTGAGAAAGTAAGCTGCTTTCCCCTGGACTAAGCTTTTAACCAGTTTACAAGACTTTCAAAATGAAGTACTGTATATATTTCTAGTCTAATTCTTGCAATTATTTATAAGAAAGTACAAACCATACTAAACAGCTGAATCAAAGATCTACATCCTAAGGTAGTACCAGTAACCTGCTCACAGACCCACAAAAGGAGAGGAAGGAATGGAAGGCTGGAGGAAGGAGAGAGAGAGAAAGAGAAAGAAAAAGGAAAGAGAAGAGCAAGTGAAAGAAGAGAGAGCTAGATAAATGAAATGTAAACTACTGAACTGAGCAAAGCAGCACTGAAAAGAAATCAAAATATCTATACTTTATCTGCCAATTTTCCTTAATGAATACTAATTCTTCCCAGGCTTTCAAGCAAACAGATTCATTCACAGTCTCACTCAAGAAATGTGCTCTTTTCAAGGATGCAGTCTACTCATACTGGAAAGCAATGGTTTCTTCTACCAAGGATCTCTCATGTTACGATTAACTGGAAGAGGTTGATTCTAACAATATTATTCTTAATAGTATAGAATATCTAGAGTTGCTGACTGCTCTTCCCATCTACAATGGAAGAGGTTCTCAAATTTTGTGGTGCACTGATTTCCTAAAATAATAAATGTCACCAGATAAAGACTAAAACTGGCAACAGGGATGCTAATAAGAGTGCAATTCCCAGGTAGTAATATTTTCATCAGTCTCCTGTTGATTGAAATGAGAAAAGGAGAATATGTTAATATGTAAAAAATAATATGCACTGATAATACATGGAGAACAAAATACAGATTAATCTACTCATTTTCTCTAGGTCACATATTCATACATTCTAAAGTCTCATTATAAGGTTGGAGGCAAAAACCATCTGATCACTAAGGCTCCTGAGACCTTACTTATTTTTAACCTTTTGTGTATCCACTACCTTTTTGTTCTGTCTGGAAATTGATGGAACAAATGGCAAAGAAATTATTGTAACAAAAAAAGGCAGCAAATATAAACCCTGGCACCTCTTCATTTAAAAACAATCCCTTTATGGATCACTTTTTTCCACTTGTGATAACAGGCCTCCACTTGCAATCCAGCATAGTCTAAGCAATGTAGATAGTACATGTGCAGGGGATGGGCATGTATTCTGTTCTGGCCATGCAAGATGCAAGTATAATTAGTCTTTTCTTTGAATCAAGGCAGTTGCAACCATCTTGTCAGTTTTTTCTGGGTAATGTTATTGAATCTAGTTTTATTCCAACACAGTTGAGGAACAGAAATAGGCAGCCAACTGTAAAAGTAATCCAACACTATCAGTAGAGAGATAGTGCTGAGAACTTAGAGGTGAAAGACAAAGCATTTTTGAATCCTAGTTTGGATGGCTGCAACTTCTCTCATATTTCATTGTGTTCAAATATTAGGTGAATTATACACAAAACCACAGACAAATACCCTTCATTTTAAAAAATACAATAGGAGAAGAAAAAATGGGGCAGAATTGAGAAAATTAAATTCCAAGTCGGCAAATCTAGAATCCTAAATTCACATCAAATGAATAAAACTCTGCAAGAGAGTTTATAAATAAGATGGAAACTAAGGGCAAACATTTTACGATAGGAAATAGTAAATGTTAACAAGCTAACTTAAACATGTACAAGTGTTTGGGAGATAAAAGAAAGAGGTTTTACATTTTCCTTTGTATGTTTCTAAGCTACAAAAAACTTCACAAACTGGAACAACATTTAGTCATATAGTTACATAACTCTTAAAATTCATTATATAAATTTGACAAGAATATAGTAATTGCTTTTGAAACCAACTCTGCTTCTAGTGGGGAGGCTCTGATTCTAATAGGAATGAAGAGAAAAGTATTTATTTATTTTATTTATTTATTTGTCAAGCATGTATTTGATAACAGATATAAGTATAAACATGATTATTAGTACATGAAATGGATACAAATAAAAAGGAAACTTTAGAAAGGGACGGTAGGCACATTGGTGTGTAGGAAACAGAAACACAGAAAATGCCAAAGTAAAAGGAACAGAATTTGCAGGCCCACAGCCAAATTTCAATGACTGATCACCAACCAACTATTGCACAATACACAATGTCCCTGCCCTTCTGGATCTAATTATGTTAGAGTCCTTTGGCTAGCAATATAAGGGAAATAATACCTATAAAATCCAGATTCACTTCATAAATGGTGGCAATGTCACAAATAATTTAATAGTAGATGAGCACAGTGTTCTTATCAGCCCAAGAGAAGCAGAACCTTAAAAAGGCTTCAGAAATGGGAGTAATTGTTGGAAAGTCAACAATCCTCAAGTATGGCATGGGAAAGTTGTTGTAAATGAATGTATTTTTTAGAAGAAAGGGATTTGAGTAGCTATGGATGTGTTAATCAAAACTCACCTGAATCAAAGAAAAAATACATACGGGATAAGATATGGCTTAACCTCTGAAGATGTCCTTTCCCCCCTTGTTCTATATTGGAACACAATTCTGGAGTTTATACATTTCTTCTATATTGAAACACAATTCTGGAGTTTATACATTTCTTCTGGATGACATAATTCTTGTACTTTCCTTATATGGTGGTTTTTAATGCAGTTGGGAATTCTTCAGAATAAAAGCTACTACTGAACAGAAAGTCATTATCCTTCTGCCTGCTGGGAGCTGTTACTTAGTTGGCAGTGATGAAACCAAGTAGGCTAGCAAGTTGCCCACCTGTGCAACCATCCCAGTGCTGACTGCTGCTCATTTGGAAAAGCTGCATTAATCCATTTTCACTGTGCCTAGAGGAAAGCTATGAAGTTTAATTATTGGGCCTGCAGCTTTCAAAACAGATGGGCTTACCTACAGCTGAGAAACAGAAAGTCTGAGTTGATAAAAAAATAAACCTTGTTGGGAAAAGCATGAATTTTAGAGCTTAAAAAAAACCAGAATAATAAAATCAATAACTAATGGGAAGACAGAAATAAGTTTAGGACAAGATATTTTAACATACAATGTAATAAGTTTTTTAAATGAAATCTTTTAACTGAAACTAATTTAAGTTGCTATAATATTATTTCAATTAAATATTGGCTAGGAGACTTTGCTGGTAATACTGGGGAAAATATCTGAGCAGAAATCAGTAGGAATTTTTACTATTACTTTGTATTACTTGTAAAAATGCATACTACAAGAAACGTGAAGTTAGTAGAGGAAGAACCCAATGTGATCTCCAAACTGAAGTTGATTACCTGCAAAAACCAACAAGACACTTCAGTAACTGAGGAAACATGATTCATGAAATTAAAGGGTAAACCAACTAGCAGGTTTCTGCTGCAGGATTCTCTCCTTTGTTACCCTCAAGATGTAAATAGGAGGAGAAATCACTGAAAAGACACTGCTGAGAGATTTACAAAACAAGTAATATTTAAAATAGAAAAAAATATGTGAAAAATTCCATTAAAAAAAACTAAAAATTTTCAGAAATAGCTGTCAGGTTTCCAAGTGATAAAATTCATTTAAAAAGAAAAAAGTAAAATCCATCTTCCATGACAATTTCTTTTATTTAGGAAAGCATCAAATTGGCAAAGTCTGTGGTAATTCCAGATCTGACACAACCCCAAATTACACCACATATTAGAAGTTAGAAACAACCCCCAAAAGTCACATTCTCCAATAGAAGTAATTCAGTGTTGCCTGATGTCATAAATCTCCACCTAAAGGGTCCTCAGCATGATCAGCTTATGTTCCCATGGGAAGAAGAATCGCCTAGACTAAATAACTCTCTCTATCTCCACTCCTGTCTCCTTAGGAATGTGGCAAGCCTGAAACCCTTCCACCAAAGAGAAAGTAAGAAAAAGAATATATACTAAGCCTAACTAAAATGGCTACACATATGTCAATTTCGGGCTTGACAACAGCTTTTGATGCTAAACTTGAAATGGTACTGGAGACATGAAAAATCAAAACAGAAGAGGATCTGATGAAAATAAGCACTAAAGCAGTACCCCATACATATTCACCCACACCCACACAGAGACACTCTTTTCCTCAAACACATTTTTATCTTCCTCAAATTTTTACCTTGGCCAGTCCACCTCCAAAGTTCATCTGAAACTTTAACTTGAAATAAACTATCATTTGTTAGGAAATACAAAATTGATGATGAACTATAATTCCAGGTCCCAGTGTCTAATATTTTTATTTATTTGTAATATTTATTGGCTGCTCAGAGTAACTCTGGGTGGCTTACAATCATAAAATTATTAATTGATAATAATATAGATATAAATCAAAGGAGAAAGCTTTTTATTGATCAAATGCCATGCATTGTGATCTAAAGCCAGTAGTACTGCTCTCTTTTTAAATAATTGTGATGTTGGAGATCATGATTTGAGTTTTATTTTCATCAGGAAGATATGATAAGCTACAAAAAATGTCCTATATGGAGTTCAGATTAATTAATTTCTATATCTAGAGCATGATTATTACAAACAGCATTGCAAAATCAGTGCACTATTTTTTAAGTGCAAAGTAACTGAAGAAAATTACCTATGTAATAGTCAAGGCTTATACAGGTAGGAAGAGTTTGGAAATGTCATATTTAAAAGATTCAGCATTTAATGAATAAGTTAAACTTATGGTTTCTCATAAGCATATCATTTTCTCCCCTCCAGCAAAACATAATATAGATATAACATTTGGAATAGGAAGGTGACTGAGACTCTGGATAGGATTGCACTCTTGTGACCTTTCCTCACCCGTAGACCTCTCTGTGCCCCATGGTATATAGAGGAACTGATAGGGATGAAATGCATGAGGAGATGTCTAGAGCGTGGCTGGCGGAAGAACTTGACTGAACACAGGTAAGAGCTGCTACTAAGACCTACCTTGTGGCGATTCGTGCAGCAAAGTGTAAATACTTCTCCACACTAATTGCATCTGCAGATAATCGCCAAGCGACACTCTTTAAGGTGAGCTGTCTCCTCCTAGGGAAGGAGGAAATTGAAGTCCACCTGAAGGGGCACGCTGAGGAATTTGCGGATTTTCTGGAAGACAAAATAGTTCGACTTCATTCTCAGTTAGATGCTGGCATGGTTGCTGGTCCAGTGGAGGCTCCTGAGGCAGGTTCTTGCCCTGTTATCTGGGAATGGTTTGACCCTGTTGCTCCTGAGGAAGGGATAGGATCCTAGGGAGTATGCACACAAGCACCTGTGTTTTAGACCCATGTCCTTCCTGGCTTGTGAAAGCTTCCCAGGAAGTGACAGGTGGGCGGACTCTGGCAGTGATTAATGCTTCTCTACAGGAGGGGATGGTGCCCTACCACTTTAAGGAGGCTGTGCTCTGCCCTCTTCTTAAGAAACCATCACTGGACTCCACCCAGTTGGATAATTTCTGTCCTGTCTCCAAACTTTCCTTTTGGGTAAGGTTGTTGAGAAGGTGGTCGTACAGCAGCTCCAGAGGTTTCTGGATGAAACGAATTATCTCGACCCCTACCAGTCAGAATTCAGGCCTGGATTTGGAACAGAAATGGCTTTGGTCGCAGTTTTGAATGATCTCTGGTGGGAGCAGGATGGGGGTAGTGCATTCTACTTGACCTCTCAGCAGCTTTTGATACCATTGACCATGGGATTCTCCTGGGGCGGCTTTGGGAGATGTGAGTGGGAGGCCTGGTGCTGTCTTGGGTCACTTCCTTCCTCTGTGGCTGCTCTCAATCAGTGTTGAAAGGAGGGGAGAGATCCAGCCCTCACCCACTGCTTTATGGAGTTCCGCAGGGCTCGGTACTCTCTCCGCTCCTGTTCAACATTTACATGAAGCCGCTGGGTGGGATCATCCATTTTGTTTTAAATATAGTTTTATATTGTGTAAGCTGCCTTGAGTTGCCATGGGAGAATAGGCGGCAATATAAATAAAATAAAATAAAATAATACATAAATAATGCTCTATGGCAGGGGTCGCCAACCTTTTGGACCTCAGGGACCACCAAACTCCCAGGGACCACTAATTGGTTCTGTGGGCATGGCCTAATTGTGGGTGTGGCTTGGTGATCATGTGACTGGCTGGGCATGGCTTGTATGTAAATATTATAAATATTTATATAAATATTGAATTTTTTTTAAAAAAAGTGCAACTTTTACCCAAAATCAGGCAAAGCAGGCAGGCAGATTGAATTGCTCACAGAATCACAGATTCATTCAGAAATCTATCTATCTGCCATCGGCTAGCTCAATCTGTCACATAAAATTTGCTTGCAAGCAAACTCATAAAATTTGCTTGCAAGCAAACTCATAAAATTTGCTTGCAAGCAAACTCACAAAATTAACTCACCACACACCATGTATGTAAATATTGATTTTTTTATAAAAAAGCACAACTTTTACCCAAAATCAGGCAAAGAAGGTAGGCAGATTGAGTTGCTCACAGAATCATTCAGTGATCTATCTATCTGCCAACAGCTAGCTCAGTCTCTCAAATTTGCTTGCCATGAGTCTGCACTGAATAATAGAACCTTCACTCTTAAGGGAGGTTCGGCTGTGCTTTAAAGCAGAGCTGAAGATCTAAAGACTAGCTAGAAAGCAAGAAATCCAATCCTGCTTCCTAGCTAATCTAAATCTCCTGGCAGAGCAGAGCAGATGATGGTCAGAGAAAGGAAAAATAGCAATTTAGCAGGCAAGTTTGCTGGGTAAGGAGTGAGTGGGCGGAGAGGGTTCCCGTGGGCCATGTGGGCTGCACAGCCTTGTGTTTCTGTGCAGCCTGGATTAATTGCTTTGGGGGGTTGCTCTGCGGCCCACCAAAATTTTCTCACGGCTCACTAGTGGGCCGTGGCCCACTGGTTGGTGACCACTGCTCTATGGCATATGTCACTGTAGATTGTCCTTCCAGGCAATGTTCTCCTTCCTTTTAGTGTGTTCCATGATTTTGAATACCAATATGATGATGAAGCTAGCAGCAGAGATGGCTACTCCGCTCACTTGTTCCCAGATAATTTTTCTTTTAACTCTTCCAAACATAATACATTGTTTCAGGAACATAACAATCATAATAGCAGCTATTAATTTTGTAAGACTTTGACTCTTAAGACATACAGAGGTAACTCCTTTTTTAAAAAACAAGTTTTATTTCAGGTTTCCACATTTTAAAAATGTCTCTTTTAAGTGAACAGCATGATTACAGGTTCATCTTTATATACAAATATGGCCATAGTTACGTATTCAATTTTTATATTCAACTTCTTATCCTAACAATGTTTTTATACATTTTATACTTTAGTATATTATTCCAAATGCTTGCCTTATTATTTAATTCACCAATATTTTTCATATCTTAATAGTTATTATACTTCAATATTTTTAACTGCCATATTTGCATATTTCATCACATATTCTTATTACATCCATTCATAAAATCCAATTTAATACAATCATTCTATAAAATTAGTTTCCCCCTTAAATTAACAATTTTAAGTGTGCCACCTCTAAAGTTTACATATTCACTAATTATCTCTCCTTTTAATCCCAATGAACATTTAACTTTTATTACCTAAAAAATTGAAATTAATAATCCTTTTAAAACTACATAGCAAATATAAATCAGATTCTGCATGGTTTTCCCCTTATTTAAATTACCCCTCCTCACCTTGCAGAATCCCCTTTTAAAATATTAATTAGCCATTGTCTTTATGCCTTCTAAATAAACAATTCCTTTTCATTGTTTTACAATTCCCATATTTCTTTTGTTTCCAATTCCTGCTTCTTATCCCTTCTTTTCCCTTTCATTTTCCCCTTTATTCTGCCACTCCAGTTTTTATCCCCCTCCCAATTTATAGCTTCCTTCCACCCTTCAATTTTCTACTGTTTCTGTTTACCTTTTTTAATTTTTACAAATATTCCTCTTTTTATTTAGCTTCTTAGGTCTCATATTTTTATTTCCCACTCTTCTCCTCCTTCTTTTCAAAGTTCTTTGTTCTCGATGATAGTTAAAAATAGCCTCTTCTGTAGTCAGCTCTACCTCATCTTCCATCTTTTGTCTTTGTTGTCTTTGTTGTCTTTGTTGTCTTTGTTGTCTTTGTTGTCTTTGTTGTCTTTGTTGTCTTTGTTGTTCATATTCTAAGATCGCGTTTTCCAAAAATTATAAAGTATAACCCAATGATTCACCTCATTCTTGTAATATTTCTTTCATGTTTCTGAGTTCCATTTTTAATTCCAGAAGAGATATCGCCATTTTACACATTTCTGTCTAATAATTTAATCCAAATAGTGTCTATGAGGTTAATTTCCAACAGTCAGCTGTCGTTTTATTCCTCTCAAATTTTAGTTCATAATTAGTCCAATACTAAGTCCAGCCAAAATCAACAATTAATCCCAGGGCAGAATCTTCCTACTTCTTTCTTTGTTTCAAAGTTTCAATTTTTCAAAGATCTTTTTATATTGTATCAATGTTCCTTAACGTTTTTAAGAAACAGAGTTTTTTTTGATAAAAAACAAGTTAACTTTAACCATTAGATGGCACTCTTTATCATAGCAAATATTCACCCCCACCCCTTTTTTTAGTTCATCTTTTCAGGGCTTTTTAAAGCACAGTCTTCCAAAAAGAATCAAATCCAACTGATACTGAGTTTTCGCTTTAACAATCACAAATTCAGCCTTATTAGTGCTTATATAGAAACAAAATATATTTGTCCAAATTAGTTTAATGGAGTCTTCTTCCAGCTTCTACCTTTTTTGGTTCAAAACCCCACTGCTTTCAAAAAACAATTCACACCTTTTTTTTCTCTTTTCGCTGCTTTAAATCCTTTTAAAAAAATTCTTAAAAATTAATCCTTTCATTTAGTTATAACGTCCCATTTCTCCTGCTGTCCACTTTTTTCTCTCTCCTGCACAATCTTATTCCAGCTTACTCTTCCCCTTCAGGATGGCCATTTTAGATCACTGTTTCAGACATCTTCAGGAAGGACATTGCCAAGCCAGGGAGGGGGTTTGCAACCCTCCTCTACCAGAATGACGGTCTCCACTTCCTCTGCCACCCCATGAGGCAGCTTCTGCTGCAGATCTAGCCAATTGGGGCTCTCAGATGAAGAAGCACGGACCAAAGCCATGGACAATCGTGGTCAGTGATGCATCTTTGGGGAAGTCCAAAACCGGAAACCTCAGAGGTAACTCTTGATACCCAACATTTGTTTTGTGGTGAGAAAATTTTTCAGACAATTTTATGGAGTTCTTTTTAATGAACATAAACTACTGGAATTCTGTATGAAATCAGATATAAAAATCATGTACATAAATAAATAGTTTAAACACCAGCTGTTTGTAAAAATCTATGTTTCTAAAATATAGAGGAAAAAGCTAAAATTTCTCAAGGTGCTAAGGTCATGAATTCAGTTGGAAAATGTTAGAATCATGTTCTGTGTTAATAATGGTTTATTAGCTTCTGAGTTAACTTTATTGAGTTATAATAGTTGATTGTTTTGTTTTGAATCTTATCATCTTAAAGATTTTCTAGAAACTAATTCAATTGGCACTGCTTCCCCATAATTTGTTAACACTTGAATTAATAAAAAATGCACAATTTAAGTTAAAGATTGAATCTGGGTTTGCTTGCACCAACAGGAAAACTCTTGTTTGTTTGTTTGTTTGTTTGTTTTCTGACTTGCTGCTCTCCAGATTTTGCCTCCCAGGCTCTCTGGGGAAAGCCCAATCAAGATTGTCTGAATTTTCTGTTCTGTGACCCAACCAGACAGATGCAGACTTCAGAGAGTAATTAGGACTGAGAAAAAACAATTACTACCAACTGCCTTCCATCGAGGACCTGTATACTGCACCAATCAAAAAGAGGGCTGTGAAAATATTTACAAACCCCTCACATCCCGGACATAAACTGTTTCAACTCCTTCCCTCAAAATGACGCTATAGAGCACTGCACACCAGAACAACTAGACACAAAAACAAAGTAGACCACAACCTACTTCTTAGTAAACTAGAAAAAAGTGGAATAGATAGCACCACCACTAGATGCACTTGCAACAGGCTGACAAACTGTACTGAATGAGTAGTCCTTAATGGGTCTAAGTCTACATGCAGGGAAGTAAGCAGTAGGGTGCCACAAGGTTCCATCGTAGGCCCAGTACTCTTCAATGTCTTCATTAACGACTTAGATGAGGGAATAGAAGGGGAACTTACCAAATTGGCAGATGATACTAAGTTGGCAAGAATAGCTAACACCCAAGAAGATAGGCTCAAGATCCAGATGGATCTTGACAGACTAAAACACTGGGCCGTATTTAACAAAATGAAATTCAATGTAGAGAAAAGTAAAGTCCTACACTTAGGCAAGAAAAACCAAAAACCAGGCTCAATAGCAGTAACTGTGAGAGGGATCTTGGAGTCTTAGTGGACAACCAGCTAAATATGAGCCAGCAGTGTGCAGCAGCAGCCAAAAAAGCTAATGCAATCCTAAATTGTATTAACAGAAGGATACAATCAAGATCAAGGGAGGTACTAATACTATTCTATAAAGCCTTAGTAAGACCATACCTAGAGTACTACATCCAGTTCTGTTCACCACATTACAAAAAAGACTCTAGAAAAAGTAGAGAGAAGAGCAACCAGGATGATTAGGGGACTGGAGACTAAAACATATGAAGAACAGTTACAGGAACTGGTCTTGGCTAGTCTAGTAAAGAGAAGGACCAGGGGAGACATGATAGCAGTCTTCCAATATTTGAGGGGATGCCACAGAGAGGAAGGGGTCAAACTATTTTCTAAAGCGCCTGTAGGCCAGACAAGGAATAATGGATGGGAACTGAACAAGGAGAGATTTAACCTGGAAATAAGGAGAAACTTTCTGACAGTGAGAACCATCAACCAATGGAACACCTTGCCCTCAGCAGTTGTGAGAGCGTCATCACTTGAGACTTTCAAGAAGAGATTCGACTGCCATCTGTCAGAAACAGTGTAGGGTCTCCCGCTTGGGCAGGGGGTTGGACTAGATGACTTACAAGGTCCCTTCCAACTCTGATTATCTGTTATCTGTTAAGAACAGTTTTTTTCCCAAAACCCATCACTCTGCTAAACAAATAATTCCCTCAACACTGTTCAACTATTACAAAGTCTGCACTACTATTACTGTTAATCTTCTCATCAATCTTTATCACCCATCCCCTCCCACTTGTGACTGCATGACTGTAACTTTGTTGCTTGTATCCTTACAATTTATATTGACTGTTTCCTAGTATGATTTTATTGCTGATCGTACCCTGTGACTATCATTAAGTGTTGTATGTTATGATTCTTGATTCTTAATGATTGTATCTTTTCTTTTATGTATACTGAGAGTATTTACACCAAGACAAATTCCTTGTGTATCCAATCACACTTGGCCAATAAAGTACTCTATTCTATTCTATTCTATTCTATTCTATTCTATTTATATTCATTGCTTCCATTTCATGATTGTCTTCATTTTTGTTATCCAGATATGACATTTACTTGGCATTAAACACAGATTTCCTGGATATACATTTAAACTGAACAGTGGGGACAGAGAATTAATGGATAGAGAACATTTCTGTCTGCAGCAAACTAAAATTAATAAGGATACCACTGCATGCGAAATAGATGTTTGTGCAGGTAAGATTATCAACCTTGCTGTCAACCAAAACCAAGCATTTAATAGTGAGTGCATTAATCAAACAGGTGGCAAAAAAGTAGGGGCAGGCAGGCACAACACAGGTTATGTAGGCAGTAAACACAGTGTCAGACATAAAGATCTCAAGAGCTTATATACCAATGTACAAAGTCTGGGGAACAAACAGGGTGAACTCGAACTATGAATACATGAAGGTAGATATCACATAGCTGGAATAACAGAAACTTGGTGGGATGAAACCCATGATTGGAACATACTGGTAGAAGGATACAAACTATTAAAAAAAACAGACCCCTTAAAAGAGGAGGTGGAGTTGCATTGTATGTAAAGGACCACTATATTGCTACAGAAATGCATGAAACCAAAGATGAAAACCTTCTAGAATGCATATGGGTCAATATAAAAGAAAAAAAGAATGACATGGCCATAGGTGTATATTATAGGCCATCCAATCAAGCAGAAAAAATAGATGTCCTTTTTGCCAACCAACTAACAAACATATGCAGGAAACACACAACAATAGTAATGGGAGACTTCAATTATCCTGATATCAATTGGAAAACTAATTCTGCACCAAGTGAGAAATCAAATAAGTTCTTAACCAACCTAGCTGACAATTTTGTTGTCCAAAAGGTAAAGGGTGAAACTAGAGGGACAGCCATACTGGACTTAATTCTTACAAACAGAGAAGAAGTGATAGAGGGAGTTGAAACTGCAGGAACCTTAGGTGAGAGTGACCATGTCATACTAGAATTCAATATAACACAAACACAAGCAATAGAACATAATGGCACCAGAGTCTTGGATTTTAAAAGAGCTGATTTTAATAAACTCAGAACTTGGGAAAGATTCCATGGATGAAAATCATAAAGGGGAAAACAATTCAAGAATCTTGGGAAACTCTGAAAAGTATGATCATAGAAGCCCAGACCAGCACAATACCACTGAGAAAGAAAAACAAGAAATCCAAGATGAAACCAGCATGGCTGCACAAAGATCTCTCTGGCAAATTGAAAGAAAAAAAGGATAAGTACAAAAAATGGAAGGAAGGACATACAACTAAGGCAGAATATCAGCAGATAGCCAGAATCTGCAAAAACGAAGTCAGGATAGCAAAGGCTCAGAATGAACAAAGAATTGCAACAAAAGTCAAAGATAATAAAAAAGAAGTTTCTTCCAACATATAAATAACAAGAAAAAAATCAAGGAAACAGTCGGTCCACTAAAGAGAGAAGACAACAAGGAAGTAACAGGCAACAGAGAAAGCAAAACTGCTTAACTCATTCTTTGCATCTGTCTTTACCCAAAAAGAAACTATAGCTCAACCCACCAAAAACATAACTGTAAAAGACAGACCAGAAATAAAAGTTAAAATAAGCAAAAAAATAGTAAGAGAACACCTGTCTGATCTTGATGAACACAAATCGCCAAGGCCTGATGGATTACATCCCAGAGTTTTAAAGGAGCTGGCAGAGGTCATCTCAGAACCACTGCACCATATCTTTCAAAAACCCTGGAGCACCGGAAAACTACCAGAGGACTGGAAAAGAGCTGATGTGGTTCCCATCTTCAAAAAAGGAAAAAAAAAAAAACAGACCCAGGATACTATAGACCAATCAGCCTAACATCAATACCCGGGAAGATACTGGAAAAGATAATAAAAAAACAGATCTGCCAACATCTAGAAACAAGTAAAGTAATAACTAGCAGTCATCATGGGTTTGTTAAGAACAGATCATGCCAAATCAATCTTATTTCATTCTTCAACACAGTGACTAAATTAGTAGACCAGCAAAATACTGTGGACATAATATATATAGATTTCAGCAAGGCATTTGACAAAGTAGATCACAACCTACTCCTTAGTAAGCTAGAAAAAAGTGGAATAGATAGCACCACCACTAGATGGACTCACAACTGGCTGACAAACTGTACTGAATGAGTAGTCCTTAATGGGTCTAAGTCTACATGCAGGGAAGTAAGCAGTAGGGTGCCACAAGGTTCCATCGTAGGCCCAGTACTCTTCAATATCTTCATTAACGACTTAGATGAGGGAATAGAAGGGGAACTTACCAAATTGGCAGATGATACTAAGTTGGCAAGAATAGCTAACACCCAAGAAGATAGGCTCAAGATCCAGATGGATCTTGACAGACTAAAACACTGGGCCGTATTTAACAAAATGAAATTCAATGTAGAGAAAAGTAAAGTCCTACACTTAGGCAAGAAAAACCAAAAACCAGGCTCAATAGCAGTAATGTGAGAGGGATCTTGGAGTGGACAACCAGCTAAATATGAGCCAGCAGTGTGCAGCAGCAGCCAAAAAAGCTAATGCAACCCTAAATTGTATTAACAGAGGGATACAATCAAGATCAAGGGAGGTACTAATACCACTCTATAAAGCCTTAGTAAGACCACAGAGTACTGCATCCAGTTTTGGTCACCACATTACAAAAAAGATGTTGAGACTCTAGAAGAAGTACAGAGAAGAGCAACCAGGATGATTAGGGGACTGGAGACTAAAACATATGAAGAACGGTTATAGGAAGTGGGCTTGGCTAGTCTAGTAAAGAGAAGGACCAGGAGACATGATAACAGTCTTCCAATATTTGAGGGGCTGCCACAGAGAGGAAGGGGTCAAGCTATTTTCTATAGCGCCTGTAGGCCAGACAAGGAATAATGGATGGAAACTGAACAAGGAGACATTTAACCTGGAAATAAGGACAAACTTTCTGACAGTGAGAACAATCAACCAATGGAACACCTTGCCCTAGGAAGTTGTGGGAGTGCCATCACTTGAGATTTTCAAGAAGAGATTGCACTGCCATAGGTCAGAAATGGTGTAGGGTCTCCTGGTTGGGCAGGGGGTTGGACTAGATGACCTACAAGGTCCCTTCCAACTCTGATTATCTGTTATCTGTTACTGCATCAAAAGAATTTGGAAGTCACTGCTTTTTTCTTTTCTTTTTCTTCACTTTATCCATATTTTCCCTTTTCTTTTCTTCCCTTCCTTTCCTTCTTTCTTTTATATTGTCTTTATTTCTATTTCTATTTTCTACTAAAAAAAACTTTTAATAAAATATATTTTCAAAAAATTCAAAATACTCATTGCCTTAAGCTGCAATGCTTACTCAGCACATAGAATAAAATCT
The DNA here is from genome assembly GCA_009733165.1 of Naja naja. Classification (NCBI taxonomy): domain Eukaryota; kingdom Metazoa; phylum Chordata; class Lepidosauria; order Squamata; family Elapidae; genus Naja; species Naja naja. Next base: position 82,189,097 of record CM019155.1, on the reverse strand, counting down.
ATGTCATTAATTCACAAATTGTAAAAGAAAAATCATTTGACGATGTGCCAAAAGTTATATTCAGTGCATGGCAACAGATATGTTTAAATAGTGTAATTAAAGTAGTCAAATGTGAATTGCTATTAATATTAATATTATTGCTATTTAAAACTATGAAATTACTGATTATGTGACTTAGAGTTTACTGTTCATATGAGAAAGTTGCTAGTCCAATTACAAACAACTCTGAGCTACAGTAAAATAATGTCCCAATAAAACAGGAATAACCCATCATTGTATGTTCCATTATCTTCTGAAGTTTTGTATCCTACATCCTACCTAATATCCATTCAGAATTCCAGTTACTGTATCTCCAGGTTTTCAAATAATGCTTATTAATATTAAGACATATATTTTGATATTACTACTATTAACACACTTGAATTCTAATTTACTTTATGTAAACTGTAAAACATTGAAAATGTTTGCTAGGTGATCAAAGTGGATCCAACATGGCCAACCTGAATTCACTTATGAAATTATACTTGATTGACTTAAAAATCAAAATCTCAACATTTTGCTTTTAAAACAACAATTGCAGTCAATATGATGAAGAATCATTCTCAATGAGCACTCATTTTATTCTGATGGATTCACCTGAGACCATCAGCCATATTCTAATTTCCCTGACTAACTTATCTGGATCAAGTTCATGATACTAACAAGGACTACTTTTATCACAATCTATAATCAATTTTATCTTGACTATAATTTGGTATTTACTATTAAGCTTATCTTGACTATAGGTGGTATAGATTTGATTGTGCAATTTTCCCTAATTACTAAATAGTCATAAAACAGCTGATTAGACAATCAGATTCTTCTATTATTAATGAAGTTCACTTTATTAACTACTGCCTTTGAAACTCTATAGAGTTTTTCATCTCTGCATTTTAGAAAGTTTTGGTATAAGAGTAAGAACTTAGACCTGGGGTCTTCAAACTTGAAAGCTTTAAGACTTGTGGACTCCCAGAATTCCTCCTCCAGTCATGTTAGCTCAGGAATTCTGGCAGCTGAAGTCCACAAGTCTTAAATTTGCCATGTTTGAAGACCCTTGACTTAGAGTATATTCATATTGTAGATGTTGTTGGAAAAGTCTATGTCAATTTATTCCTACTGTGTTAGGATCAGGGAGATTGGTTAGCAGCTAGCAAATATTCTAGGTTTTCTTACATGAAATCTGCCTATATCTTTACATCTTTTAAGATTATGATTACATAAAGCAAATAATTCAAAATTGATTTTTATTGATAAAATGCTGTCTCATCTCTTCATCTTGACACTGGATATGGGATCTGCAAAAAGAAGGCTGGGGAATTCTGGAGGTTGAAGTCCATACAGGTAGCCCTCGATTTAACAACCATTCCTTCCACCCTCTGTTCCCACCTTCCATTTCATGAGGCCAGTAACTTTATTCTGGAAATTACATGTTCAGAAGGAAGTCGAATCCAGTAGGCCCCTTGAAATTATCAGGATTAACTTCTGTATATACAGGTAGTCCTCAATTTATAACAGTTCATTTAGTGACCATTCGAAGTTACAATGGCACTGCTTTTCAACTTACAGTCATTGCAGCATCCTCATGGTCAAAATTCAGATGCTTGTCAACTGGTTCATATTTATGACAGTCGCAGTGTCCCGGGATCATGTGATCAACTTTTGCAACCTTCTGACATATTCATTTAACAACTGTGTAATTAACTTAACAACTGCAGTGACTTACTTAACAACTGTGACAAGAAAGGTTTTTTAAAAAAATTCATATTTATATCCCGCCCTTCTCCAGAGGTTGTTAAATGGAGCAAAATTCACTTAGTACCAAAGGAGCAGCTCCTCGCATTGTGGCTGCTGCAATGAATATGAGAAGTCCAGCCAATGTTTTGAGCATGGTTAACATCTCTAGACCAATGAGTTCTCCATTAACACTCACCACACCTGTCAATTTACCAATTCCAGTTACTGCACTAGTGAACATCGTGCATCCAGTCACTATCACCTCACCAATGGATATCCCAACACCAATGACATTAGCTGGCCCTTTAAATATAGCCACGAGACCTGTGGAAAGCATGCCTTTCCTTCCCCAGACATTGAGAACCTCTCCCCCCAGTAAAAAAAAACCTAGAGCAAAAACTTCATGCAGTATTAAAAAAAGAATAGAAAAGGGGGCTGCTGTGTATTGTTTAATGGACTGCTAAATTGGCAAAATGGACTGCTAAATTGGCCATGCCCACCCAGTCACATGACAACATGGCTACGCCCACCCAGTCACATGACAACATAGCCATGATTACTCAGTCACATGACCACTAAGCCATGCCCAACCAGTCAAGGAACCACCAAGCCATGCCCAGCCAGTCATGTGACCACCAAGACATGCCCAGCCAGTCATATGACTACCAAGCCACACCCATCCAGCAAGCCATGTCCAGCCAGTCACATGACCACCAAGCCACACCCACAAATTAAGCCACACCCACAGAAATGGTTGTTAAAAAATTTGAATCCCACCCCTGGTCTGATTGTACAGTATTCTATTGCATTTTCTGTATGCTTCCTCTTTGGTACAGCTGCTTAAGATTAGCTGTGAACCAAAGTTTATTGTTACTGTATATTCTCAGGTTTCTGGCTGGCACACATAGGTCTTCACAAAAACTGATATATGATGTTACAGTATCTGTGAGTTCATCCAAGTCTGCAGAGGTGTCTTTGAACACATTCCAATCAGTGCAATCAAGGCAAGCCTGTAGCTTTAGCTTTGCTAAGTCATTGTCAATCAAGGTCAAGATTATTCAAAATTCAAAAATAAGGTTAGCCCTGAGAACACATTTCAAATGCTGAGACCTGGAATGGGCTTCTAATTGTGTTTGCAGTGCCAGAATCATATGTAACAATCTATTAGCATAAAGGAGAGCAAAATTAAACTTTTGGATGTTCATAATTAAAAAAGCTGAAAAACGGAATGAAGTCAAAAGTAACATTATTTTTGCCACCCCAATATATTCCTGATAAACATCAGTTTTTAAATAAAGAAACAGTCAAATGCATGTACTTCCCAAGTATTTACCATATAAGAAACTGAAATTGGAAAATTATACATTGTCTCTAATAATTCCAGTAAAGCAGCAGAAAAATATAGAAACATGTCATACCATTACAAAATGTTTCAGACCCATTTAATTCATTTTGTTTCTTTGAAGCAAATATTTCAGTTTGCAGATATAGGAAAATTCAACACAATGTTGGAAATGCAACTCTGAATTTTTTTGTACTTATCCTGTAATTGTTAATTGTTTCTCAGTTTCTAAACCCTTTGCAAATAATTTATAAAAAGAGATGTATAGCTGAAAAAAAAGTAATGACCATTCGCAGGAAGCTGTGTTGGTTTCAAGGTTACATGCTCTATGGTAAGTGCAATTCTGACTCTCTGAAATGAATGTGAAATAGTACTTAGCAAAAATAAGTAGAAGTACAATGTCTATGTTTATTTATGATTTACATATTTATTTCTCTATATTAAATAGTACTTAAATTGTTGACACAAAGAACTTTAATGAAAAAGAGAAGGGGCATATAGTTGTATGTTATAATGAATACTTGGCCATCAATCAGTTAATGAATAGAACTCAAGGTGCTAGTTTAAAGCACAACTTATTTGGTAGGGGACCAGGATAGCTGAAAGACTGCATGAGGAATTGTTTATCATTCGAAGAGGTGGATCTTTATGTTCCTTTTATATCAAATATTATATCACAGAATGAAATTTTCTTGATAATATAGACATTTTTCTCAGAATCTGGAATTTTCTACTAAAAGAAATCAGAGCAAGGTAGCTGTAGTATATATCTGTTATCCATCTATCAGTAAGCTTCAGAAAAGCTTTGGGTGCTGTGCTACTGAACCAGATTTTAATTTAGTAAATGTGATGATTGATCTTGGAATTGATTTTTTTTGTTCAGCTAGAGCTTTAAGTTGCAGTGAGGCTACTATTGATAAGAACTGTAAATGTGATCTGTCAATCAAATCTAACCTGTCAATATAGATAACAAGCAAAGACAACTATAGCCTAGAAGAACATCTCTGGACAATGAATCAGAAGCAAAAAGATTTCCTTGCCAGATGAGCTTTTAAAAAGAGAATGGGGGATGGAGTCCATTTTGCTTTTCTCAATTTTCTCTTTCAAGGGAGGATTTGAAGCATTTATTTCTGACTGTCTCAAGGTCAAGTAAGCAGAACCCAAATCAGAGGTGGACTGGAGATCTAGGATGAAATATAGTTGTCTAGAGACAGTTGAAAGCTAAATATAAATCAGATTTTGGTTTGATTTGAGCTGTGCTTTTGTTCTATTTTTTCTGCCTTTTGTGGCAATATTGCTGAATTAAAGCTCAGAAGTCACTTCTGTTTTCTTTCCTTTTCTCTATTGGTATTATAACTCTATCCGATTCCTTAACCTTGATATATACTAATCATTAAGACTTAAATGCTTAATGAATCTGTATTCTCATTATGAAAACACCATAACCGTTGAGGCATTCACATTCTTTTCAAAGCTTACTTAAAGAGGGGATAGTGGAGGCTAGTACAGGTATATTACAAATAAAATCTGTGAGTTATTGATATTCATGTATTTTTATAAATATTGAATTTTAGTTTGTTTATTTATTTATTTATTTATTTTATTTATTTATTTGACTTGTATGCCACCCCCTCTCCCGAAAGGACTCGGGGTGGCTCACAATTAAAACCAATACAATAAATTAATTACCTAAAATAGAATTAAACCAACCAAGCCAAATTAACTAAAACAAATTATAAAACAACCCCCAAGAGGAGTCAGCACAGCACAGCCTGCTCAAATAACCAGGTTTTCAAGTCGTGGTGGAAGGTGCGGAGGTCAGGGGCCAGGCGGAGCCCCAGAGGTAGTTGATTCCATAGGGTGGGAGCCGCCACAGAATAGGCCCTCCCCTGCATCACCACCAAACAACACTGGGTCGCAGACAGCATGCCGAGGAGTCCCTGCCTGTGAGCTCGTACAGGGCGGTTGGTATTCGATGCCGGCAGTAGACGCTCCCGTAGATAGCCCAGACCCATGTCTTGTAGGACTTTGAATGTCAATACTAAAACCTTGAATCTCATTCGGAGGGCAACCGGCAGCCAATGCAGGCCACGGAGGAGGGGTGCAACATGGGAGAACCGGGAAGCCCCCATCACAACCCGCGCGGCAGCATTTTGCACCAGTTGAAGCCTCCGGATGGTATGCAAGGGCAGTCCTAGATAGACAGCATTTAGTTGAATTTCTCTTCTGATCATTTACATTCCATTTTGTTAATTGATAAAAATAAACTATTAACACTTCTATTTTTGAAAGCATTCTTAATTTACAGCATTTTTTGCACAACTGCCTAATATTTTTTACAAAGTACTGTATATAACTGTACTTGTGGCTACTTAGCTTTAACTGAAACAATATTAACAGTAATGGGAAGATGTAGTGGTTTTCTATCTAGACTGAATATCCTGCAACCAGTTGCCAATGTGTCCCAGACTAGACAAAGCTTTCTTTAAAAGTTCATGGTCAAGAAGACATAGGACTGTTGACTGTTGGTCATGTGGGGTACTTGGTTTATTAGCTCTTTCAAAAGGATGGAAGATCAGAAAAACATATTATTAGCAAATTTAGCCACATGAATTATAGTATTTTTCAAACTAAGAACAGATCACAGTTAGTTTGAGCAACAAAGGGGCACATGAGGTATTAATAATGTTCCCAGAAAGTTCTAGTTATATGAACTCAATCAGCTAAAAACTCCCCTAAGTAATGCTATCATACCTCACAATTTCTGCTTATTAATTCTACTATTTCTCATTTTGTTGAAGAAAAAAATTATCAAAAGGCAGAAAGAGGTCTATAATAAAGCTTTTGTTCAAACATTTCCAGTGATCTTCAGTGTAACATATCAAATGAGAACTCAGCTTCAAAAAGTCATTCTGCTGATGACTCCACAGAGTCTACAGTAACATTAAGTAATGATAGTGATAGATAGACAGACAGACAGACAGACAGACAGACAGACAGACAGACAGACAGACTTATATATCTATATATCTATATACAGTGGTGGGATTCAAATAATTTAACAACTGATTTTCTGCCCTAATGACTGGTTGGGTAGGTGTGGCTGGGTAGGTGTGGCTGGGTGGGTATGGCCAACTCAACATCACTTTGCCCTAATGACTGTTTTAAGTATAAAGAAGATATACAAAAAGACAGTTTATTTCATGCATTTAATACTTAAATAAGAACAAAACTAGATTTTAAAATCTAGTTTTAAAAAAAAAGTTTTAAAATCTTAATGAAAAACTATTAGATAATACTTGGTAAAAAATAATAAAATTGTTATTTAAGGTATTTCCAAATTACTGTTTTATTGGCGTCCTCACTTGAACTTTTCTTCATTTTTACTCAAGCATCATTGGCTGTGTGATGTGCTCTCAACCATTTTTTGACTGTAGGAATAGGTTCCCATTCTTGGGAGGTAGGCCAATTAGATTAATAGTCATTAGATTTGTTATATTGGAAATAGTTAGGTGACTTCTCTCTGACCATATGATGTTCATTTGTGAAAAACTCTTTCCACTTCTGCTAAATTTAAGCAATTGTTCCGACAATATCTTTAGCTTTTTTAATACTGTCAGGAATTTCATATTTTTGGGAATTTTTAAAAACATTTTCTATGAAATCTCGATAATTGTTAATATCAATTTGGTACTTAAAAATATCACTAAAGCAATTGTTCTTCAGCTTCTTTCCATGGAACTACTACTTCTTCAATATCCCAGTAATCTGGCTCCAAAAAATTGAGAAATTTTAATTTATTTGTGTCTTGAAATTGGCTTCCTGTTTTTAAATGTTCACAATCCATTAGTCTTTTATTCACATTTCTTATGATGCTTTCTAAAAGTCTTTCCCGAGGAAGTACAACAAATCGATGATTTTCTATAAATTTTATATTTTTGTAGGCTTCTGGAGTAATAAATCCATCAATTTTTTTTCATATGCACCCTTTTCCTTTCTAAGCATTTCAAATGCTTTAATTGATCTTATCACAAGCTTTTCAGCCTTTATGATGTCTACATTTCTTGCTTGCAGTGCATTTGAATGAAGAAAATTTTCATTTAGAATATCAATCATCAATGCCAAATCAGTCATAAAATATATTTTTTCAAGACGGGCAGCCATATCTAAGTATTTTTCATTTGAATTAAAATAGTGGTGTAGCACTGGATAAGCACTGCCACACATCTAGTGTTGACTTTAAACTACATCTTCATCCCAAAACTCTACCAATCTTTGTAATTTCAATTTCAAGTTGTTCAGATATTTTGATAAGTTCAATTTGTTTCTTATTGGATTGATGAAAACTAGTAAATATCTTATCAATAAATATTTTTAAATGATTTACTTGTTTTATTTTCTTTATCAAATCATCTAAAACAAATTAGAGCAGTGCCATATTATGATATTTAAGCAGTGCCATATTATGATATTTGGAAACTCTTTTTTTGCTATTCTAGTGCTCACTCCAGATTTTAAAGATTGTGTCTATCCAAGGAAGCCCAATATTTTCTACCTATTTTCCCCCAACTTTATTCATATTTAACAAGATAATATAAAACGTATTGCTGCCTCTAAAATAAATTCACAAATAAATCTGAAATGGTAAAGGTTAAAATAAGACCTCATTTTATATATTTTAAAGCATTGAAGCAGGAAGAAATTATCTTTTTAGTAGACAATGACCCTCTTTACAACAGATTGAGGACTTTGAACAACTCTCTTTTACTTATTCCAAATCAGTTTCACAGCTGATTCCCTTATATTCACATATAAGCAAGTATTATGTTCAAACTACTCATGGCAAAGGAGAGTTGCTTGGAAAGCAATGAAAAGTAAATAAACTTTAAATATAAACTGATCGTTACGGATCATTGTTATATTATAATACTTCACTTACCTGATAACAAAATATTATTTTCTTTGTTACATTCACTCAGATTTTGAAAGAAGATGTTTGTTGTTAACTGTTTAATCCCTCTCAAGATAGCTTAATGAACAATCAGTATACATCTATATTTTCTTTGAAATAAGCTCTATTGTACTGTAGAGAAACATAAATAGGATTGCAACAAAAGGATGTGATTCTATCGATGTTTTATTGAGAATCAATTGAATTCAGTCAAACTTATTTCTAAATAAATTTCTCCTTTTGCATGTGCATGTATATATACACCAACCATAACACATATACATACATGTGCGTGCAAACACATAGAGATACAAACACACACTATCAACTACTTTCAAGTATGGTTTTCAAACCAGCTTGAAAATTGGTCCTATCCTGGAAAAAAATATTCAGTACCTATACACAGAATGACAGGTTTCTAAGAGATACTGATTTTTTTTTAAAAGGAGCATTTTGAAAACTTCTCTGGAAAGAGCCTTGGTGGTGCTGTTAAATGCCTAGCACTTAAGTTCCATCTGCCTGCAATTAGTGCAGGCTCGAATACCACCAGGCTCAAGGTTGACTCAGCCTTCCATCCTCTCAGGGTAGATAAATTGAGGACCCAAGATTGTTGGGGGCAATAAGCTGACTTTGTAAAAATGCTGCTTAGTAATAAGCAGGCATATACAATGGAATTACAATGGAATGAAGGCTATTGCTGAACGCATTGGGTTGTATCCCAAAAAAATTGTAAGCCGCCCTGAGTCTTCGGAGAAGGGCGGCATATAAATGTAATTTTTTTTAAAAAAAAGATAGTTCCACAAGCAAGAAATCACATCTGAAGTGATATGATCTTAACTGGGTTTCAAAAGGTTTGGGAAAATAGAGAATAAGTTTCTTTTCATGTTATCTAGTTGCCCTTGTGCTGGAACAATACAGAAATATTTTATTATTACAATTACAGTGGAACCTCAGGTCGCGAACACTTCTCTTCACGACCAAATGGGGTTGCGCCCATAGTCTTGGAATGGATTACAGTTGCGACCTGAGGTTCCACTGTATTTTAAAGGTAGAAATAAAATTTAGCCTTTACTGCCTTCCTCATATCACAAATATTCCTTCTATTATAAATTTAACTTTCCTTCCATCATGTTTTAATGCAGCAGTTTAAAATTGGTCTTTTCTTTTAATACTCCTCCTCCTCCTCCTCCTCCTCCTCCTCCTCCTCCTCCTCCTCCTCCTCCTCCCATTATAGCTTCTATATACAAAAGTCTGTATGGACATATTCCAAAGCAAAGTGATTGCAACTTTTTTCTTAAATTGTCAAGTGGAAAGATATGGCAACCTTTAGTTCGATGTGTATAGTTTGCAATCTGAATGTTTTTCTTAAGATGATTTAGAATAGACATGATTGGCTGTGGCATTCTACATTTTAGATTCCAAATTTGAGAAGCAATGTTTTGGAATTGAAGTTGTTTTGAGAACAGGGCAGGATCATATTAAATGGTAAAAACAGATATTCCTAATTCTATCATATAGTGAACTCATGGGGAATTAGAGGGGACTCTAAATGATAGTCATGCAATCATTTTCATATTAGTCATAATAAGTCATCTGCTTAATGTAGAATTTTACCAAACAGTATTAAGGTTCCAGGACAATCAAGGACATACAAGATTTCAAAATGTCTTATATGACTTTATTCTTTTTTTCCCTCAGAACAGAATTTGAGAGACTGCCTCTACCCAATTTTATCTGCCCGTACCACCAGGTCCAACATAATGGGTATGTTATCAGTTCTGTGATCTAGGGTGCTTCTTGGGCAGAACCTCAGTAGCAGCCTTTTTTACTTTGGTTCCCGTATTATGGAATCTCGATGGTTGTCCTCAACACTTCTGTACTTTCAAAGGTCCCCAAACAGCTAGTTATGTCAAGAGGACTAAGAATCTGGGAAATAATTGAATTTGTGAGGTGTGCCTATTACTAATATCTATTAGTTTTTCTTGCCCTAGTTTTGCTTTTACAGCTTGTAATGTTTTTTTTAAATAATTCCCTGACATGGGCATATTTGATAAATTTTATTGATTTGTAAAATTCATTGGCCATCCATCTTCCCATGGTATAACTCTGGGTGGATTACTGTGTTAAATAAATTTATTCATATACTTTTTAAAGTATATGATTTTAATTTTAAAAATTGCATAAAATGGGGCAAGTTACATACAAGAGGATGTGCTTTAGCAGTCCAATTTTTAGGACAGACAGAAAAATCCTGTTTCTGTTGTGATACTGTTTAAACATCAAACTATTTGTTATTCTCTTATTGTAAATAAGACAGATTGCTACAAATCCAGTTTGAATAAAAATAACTTGCTTTTCAGTACCATTAATTTATGAAATTTTAATTATATTGAAATTTCAATAGCTGAAAACTATAATTGGGTCCAAATTATATACACAGAATTGTAAAACATAAAACAAAAACTAAACAAAAGGTTAGAAAACTTTGCAATAAGCATTATATGCATAGTTAAATATACATACCAGGTTAATTCATATTCACTATACAAACTATAAGCATGTTATATTACAACCAACAAAGCATGTTTATTTGTGAAAGTGGAATCTCATTTGTAATTGAAAGTCTAAAAATCTAGGCAAAATTAATGTGGTATGCAATAGAGCAGGGGTGTCAAACTTGATTTCAATGAGGGCCACATCAGGGTTATGTTTCACAAGGGGTGTGTGGCCAGGGTGTGTGTGTCTACCTTGATATCACTTGTGTCGGGGGTGCCTGTGGTTGCTTGAATGCTCAACTAGCAAAAATGTGCTCCTGGGTTCCATTTTTGGTTGTGATGGCCTCCTGAAACCTTCTGCCAGTGAAAACAGAGCTGAGAGGGCTGGTTCCTTGCTGTTTCCAGGGCAGTTCTGTGGGCCAGTTCTAAGCACCCCATAGGCCAGATCTGGCCCCCAGGCCTTGAGTTTGACACCCCTGCAATAGAATCTTATTGTGTGAAGAATACACTCACTCTGTTCTAGCAGATATACAACTAGTGAATTCACCAAAAGTTAGATGCAGTATCTAGAAACTTCTATTATTCTAACAATTGAATTTCAATTGTAATGAAATATGGTATACAAGTATACTACTGACAGTATTAATTAGTATTTGACAACTAGCAAGAAGTGAATTTTTGAATATATATAATACAGCATCAGTGATGTTTGTAATCTGTAAGATATGACATGCACAATTATTTCATATTCATTATTGGAAAGCATATGATAGGTATGGTTAAACAATTGCAATTCTAATTATTTTTGATTATTACCTAGCTCAGATAATGAACTGTATAATACATCTAGAAGATACCATGTGGCTTATTCCTCACTTGCAAGCTTTAACAAAACTTTAGAAGTTTTGGGACTTCTGGTTCTGCCCTCCTCATCGATGGACCGGGGACCACGACTGTGCACGGCCTCGGTTTGTGGTCTCTTGTCGGAGAGCCCCAATGCATCGGATTAGGGGCTGAAGCTGCCTCAGAGAGGCGGCAGAGTAAGGGGAAACCGCAAGCCAGGTTGAGGAGAGCATCTCTCCTCCCTGGGCTTGGCATTTTTTCCCCCGAAGATGACTGAGCAGTGGTCCAAAATGGCCACCCTGAAGAGGAGGACCTAGCTAGACTAAGACTGTGCAGGAGGAAAGAAAGAGGTGGACAACATAAGAACCGGGACAAATTGGCGCAACAACTAATTTAAAAGGTACCCCGGGATAGATGTTTAAAGAATTTTTTTTGAAAGAAAGGAATTAGATAGAAGGAAAAAAGTGAAAATACTTTTTACAGCTGAGTGGGGCTTCGAACCGGAACAGAAAGAAGCTGGAACAAAATAGTTAAATAAATTGCATTAAAATACAGTGGAAATAAACAGATACAACTTAAAGCTGGACTTAAGAACATTAAAAGATTTGATTGGTTTGGAACATCGAGGCTCAGAAAGCCCTGAATAATAAAATTGGGGGGGGGGGAAGGCGAGGACATTGCATAATGGAGTGTGTCATCCTGTGGACAAAACTTTAAGTTGAAAAAGAGAAGTTCCTATCTTCCTGCTAACCTGATTTGATATTCTGAAAAGGAAATATTGAAATAACATAATAACTACCCCAGAAAGTGAAAATTGAATCATAATAAAAGAAAAGGCATGGAATGCTGAACTGATTGGTGATTTTGCTATAAACCCAGTGTTGGAATAATTGTGAATATAGAAAATTTCAAGAAGAAAAAAGAAAAAGAGAACCTGATTTGTGGACTTTAATGACTATAAAACATAAGAGTGTGCAATGATGGTATCTTTGTGGGACTTAAAAATGGAACTTAAAAACTTTAAAGAACTACTACATGCAAGAGGTGAATCACTTGTCTCTGAACTAAGAGATTTGGAAATGGCGATTGAAAGTTATGAAAAAGAAACCTCAGAGAAGGAGGAGTTAGTTCAAGAAGAAGCCATCTTAAGTAGACAATCATCATCAAGAATTTCACGAAGAAGAGGAAAAAGAAGGAGGATTAAAAATGGGAGATTTAAGAAAGTAACTAAAACGGCAAAAAATCGGAAAGATAGAAAGAAACAGCAGAAAAATAAAAGGGGGAAGGAAAACATATATATATAGAGAGAGATAACCCAGAGGAAGAAAAGGATTGGGAGAATAAAAGGGAAGAGAGGTATTGAGGAACAGGAACAGAAAAGAAAGAGATATGGGGACTGTGGAATAAAAGAGAATATCTTGTTGACTAGAATACATAGAGATACTGGTTAATGAATTTTAAAAGGGGGATTCCGCAAGGGTATGAGAAGTAGTAATAAGGTATTGTGTGATTATAAATTATAGATATTTTTTAATATTATAATTAAACCCTATGGAAATAAAGGGAGAAAATATATTGCGGATTCTGATTTAAAAATACATTATAGAATAGTTTATTTTTTCTAGGAAGTGATTATTATTACAATTAAGTAAAATGGACATTTAATTAGGGATTATAGATGAGGGAATGAAGATATATATAAACCACTGAGGGGACACCCCCAAAATTAGAAAGAGCTGGGGGCAATCTATATTTTGCTTTATGATTATAAACTTGTATTGATGTGGACCTTATGGAAAGAATATGCGATGGAATTGCCAATTTGACAGACAAAAGAATTAAAAGGGAAAGAGTATGAAGATATGGGAAATATTAGCGATTTAAATGAGAAAGGAGTATTTTGGAAAAGGAATTGAAATAAACTGAAATGAATTGAGAAGATGTTTAGAATAAAAGTAATATTAATGATTAGGATTAATTTGTTAGTTCCTTTTTTGAAAAAGTGGAGGTAAAATGAGAAAAGAACATTTTGGAAAAGGATGTGTTTAAAAGAAATGTTAATGTTTAAGAAATATACTTGAAATAAATTGAAAGGAATTGAAAAGATGCTTAGATGGAAAGTAATAGTAATCTGGAAAATGTTATATTCAAAAGAAATATTAATAATTAAGAAATATATTTGAAATAAATTGAAATGAATTGAGAAGATGTGTAGATTGAAAATAATATTAATGATTAGAATTAACTTATTAGTTCTTTCTTATGTAAAAGTGGAGAGGTAAAATGAGAAAAGAACATTTTGGAAAAAGAGGTGTTAAAAAGTAATATCAAGGTTTAAGAAATATATTTGAAATAAACTGAAACGAATTGAGAAGATATTTAGATGGAAAATAACATTACTTAATGGATAAGATAGGATGTTAAATGTTAAAAGTGAATATATAATTACTGTCATATTTGCATGTAAAAAGAATGATTCGGAATTATGTTGTACACTGAAAAGAGTTTTTTATGTTGTTTTGGAAAGATTGAATAAAACTTGTTATTAAAAAAAAACTTTAGAAGTTGAGTATTCTATAAATTATTTTAAATTATGAAATAATTACAAATTAAGCTAGCTGCTATCTTGAGAACATAATAAAGAAAAATTGAAAAAGTAAACTGTTAACCCTGAATATTCTCTGGTAAATGATGTATATAATAGTATATATAAATTCATAAAAATGGGGTCTGGTTTAATCTTTTAACCATGTTTATGTCTCTTTGAAATCAATATTAAAATGTAGTAATTAATAAAGACCTACTGAATTTAACTGGAATGAAAAGCAACTATTCAATACATAAAATTATAGTCTATATTGTAAGGGCCACTGATATGTTTCCACCTAGGCAATAAAACTTTTCATGTTTTTTTGTAATCTGTGAATTTGATTCTAGGTGGATACTTGTAAAGCAAAGTTTGTGAATGTATAGAAAAGGGAGAGAGAAGACAAATTCATTGTGCTGGTAGATGCTATGGTATCAATTGACTATCTTTAAATGTACTCTACTATTTTTGGAATTATGCAAAATTTTAATGAAGAAATAATTTTAAAAAAGCAATCAGTAGTTACAATATTCCAATGTTTAGATTAAAAATAGTATTTTAGGTTAGTCAAACATATAATTGTAAATAATCATAACCCAATTAAGCAGATAAAAGTTGATTTGGTTCAAATTTATAATCTAATTCTGAATGCAGTTTTCTGTATTGTTGTCACTGGAAAACATATTTAGTCTAAGTTTTAATTTTATTTTTTATTTTTTTAAAATTCACATTTTAAATTCAATTCTTTGCTTTTTGTAGCTAGTATGTAGCACAAAGTTGAGCATATACTGTATATCCATGTTTATTGCTTACATTAATAACAGAAATAAAAAAATACTGATGACTGCAAGTTCATCAGCTATTTAATTTCCATTCATTAAACATTTTTATTCTTAGCACTCTCCTAAAAGACTAGAAATGTTCATGTGTTCTTCTTTTGCTTATTACATCAATATCATTTGACATTAAAAGATGAGGCATATATAAATGAATTGCATTCATACACTGACCTTTTGCTATAATGGTAGTCATGTGTAAATCTAATCACTATATATCTGAAAACACACTATAATCTGGGAAAAGATTTGGCATTTAAGATTCCTATTGTAGGAAACATAAAGGGCAAAACATAAGCTGTACAATCTACAGACTATTTGAAAAAAGCTATTAGGGCACATTTCCACATCTCTAAAGCATATTTGTCATCCCTGGAATCTAATGGTACATAAGTTTGTCAAGCTTGCTCATAAAATATTCCCTCTGTAATAATATATGTACTTTTTGTCATTGGTAAGATATTTATATGCTGGGCAGTGGGAATGGATTACAGGTGAATGATTTGGACTGATTTTAAGTTTCTCCCTTTTGCTTTAAGGAGCGACATGGTGCTCAGTAGTTAAAATGCTGGGCTTATTGGCTTATTGGCTGGAAAAACCAAAATGCCACATAATAGGGTGAGCTCCAGTCTTTGACCTAGCTCCTGCCAACCTAGAAGTTCAAAAGCATTCAAATGTAAGTGGATAAATAGGTACCATTGTGGTGGGATGGTAACAATGCTCCATGACAGCATTCTGTCCACATGAGCATACGTTTTTGGACAGTGTTGACTCAATGGTCTTGAAATAGAGATGAAAACTAACCCCTAGAGACAGCACGACTAGTGGAGTAAAATTCTGCAGGGACACCTTTAACCTTTTTTTATGGTGCTAGTTTTAGACTTCCATCACTGTAAGAATACGTCACATGACAGTTGCCTCTTAACATAATGTACATTGGGCAACTATTTGTTCAGAAAATCTTCCATCAGTATTTCCACTAAAATGGGAAAATAGATGGACGAATATCTAGACTATAATTTGAAATATGGATTCTGTACTTCTTACAATTGTTATTGACCATATACCACTGAACTGGCTAACACATATGATATAACCACAAGATTGAAAGTGTACATGGAGCTAGTTTAAGATAAACTAGCTCCATGTAAAATTTTCACAAATATGAAATAATATCTTCTGTTTCTTTTCAATCACATTAGTGTTATTAACATCTAGCTTGCTGCTTTCTATCCCTTGATTTTTTTTTCTGATTATATCATTACCAATCCTAATAGATCGGACAGCAAACAAAACTAAGACAGTAGAAACTGCCAATAAGTCAATCCAGTAACAAATTCAACAATCCAGGTGTTTTTTACTATTCTTTTTTTGCATTTGCATTAATAAGTTAAGAAATTATTGAAATTAAGGCATATTATGTTAACCAGTAACAGACTTTCTGGATTTTTTTTAAAGCAATTTCCTTCGAAGCACCTTACTATGGGAATTTCTTCCACTATTTTCCAAATTAAAGCTAATGGTTTAATTTAATAAATATTAATATCTTGTAACAAATATGAAAATCTAGAAAAAAACTAAATATATAAGAAATATTACATTATTTAAATTGTGTTTTCAGCACTATATATATTTAATTGAACAATGTCCACCTAGATTATAAAAAATTATTTATTTAATTCTATTTTAATTTTTATTTTATTTATTTTATATATTTTATTTATTTATATTTATTTAATGGTAAATATGCCTCTTTTTTATTAATATAGTGCTCTTAGATTTTCTTGTATATAGAGTTATCCACAATTAATGTTTAATAAAATGTATTGGTGGTGACATATATTTACATTTCTGTAATCTAATTTAGCTGACTTAACTGAAACAAAAATCTGATTTTAAGATCATTTAATGCCTCAATCATTGCTACTTTAATCAGTGAAACCAACATATATTTTTCATGAAAAGGTAATTCCTATGAAAATACACTTTTGGAATTCTTTATGTATAATAGATTGGGGTGGAATGGCTCAGCACTTAAACATGCTGACAATGTAAGCTGGAAAGCTGACAGACTGAATTCAAGACCTAAGTGCTGTGCAATGGGGTGAGCTCCCATTACATGCCCAACTCCTGCCCACTTAGCAGTTCAAAATCATGCAAATGAGAGTAGATAAATAAATACCACTTCACTGGGAAGGTAACAGCATTCTGTATGCTCTTGCATATAGTCATGCTGGCCACATGACCACAGAAATATCTTTCAGATAATGCTGGATCCCTCAGCTAAGAAATGCCATCCTAGAGTCAGACACAACTGGGTAGGGAAAACTTTTACCTTTATGTTAGGTAGAGTTGAGCTTCAGAGTTTAGTGCAGAAATCTAAGAAACAGATTTTCTGATACTTGGGAAGCATCCCACCTCACTAGAACTGGCCCACTCTACCTATGCCAGCAGAAGAGGCATCTGCAGGCCCTTTTGATCAAGGAATTGCATGTGAAGAGATCCAGGAGAAGAGCCTTCTCTGCCATGACTTGTATCCTTTGGAACATTTTACTGCCTAAGGTGAGATTGGCTCCCACTCTTTTGAGTTTCCACAAGAGCCTGAAGATTCAGGCTTTGCCAGATGGCATTGGGCCCTAACAGTGGAGCATCACTTTGGAGATTTGAATTAATATGCAAAATCCCACCTCACCTTCATGCATCCCATTCCCTCCCTTCCCAACTTTAAGCTATATTTTATCTTGATTGAAATTTCTATATTTATTGTTTTTAAAGATATTCATTAGGATTTTGATGTTTTAATGCTGGAAGCCACCCTGAGTCATTTTGTTATGAGATAGATGGCAAATTCAATAAATAAATAAATTAAATAAATAAATAAAACATTCCATTGGAAACTATACCTGGCATTTTCAGAGAACTTCTATGCTGACTATCTGCTATGCAACCTGAGGAACTGATTGGGATCCTATATTTAAAACCAGATGTTCTAGTTTAGCTAAGCTAGTTTCTAATTAGGCACAAACAAAGAATCACTTAGAGACTAATCCTTACCAACCTGTACCAACTGGAAAGGAGCTTGGCTAAAGGCCAGTCAGAAATGAGGTGTCAAATACTTCATGATAATGTAAAATGTATCGCTGGACAATATTTTTTTTCAAACATTTTGCTTCCTGAAAAACTTTTGTTGATTATGATAGACCCCCTTCAAACTGAACACAAATATAGTTTCAGAA
Source organism: Naja naja (assembly GCA_009733165.1). NCBI lineage: Eukaryota > Metazoa > Chordata > Lepidosauria > Squamata > Elapidae > Naja > Naja naja. Next base: position 82,171,034 of record CM019155.1, on the reverse strand, counting down.
TGACTGTATCATATAGGAATCTTGAGATATATGAAACTAATTTTTAATGACTGTAATGTATTTAATCATATAATGTTTCTGATGTAGTGCATGAATTCAGCAGGGTTAAGGGTATTTTGCTGCTTATTTTTATTTGTAATCGGTGTCTGATACATCTTGCTGCAGTCTCTAACGATAGTCAGCCAGCACTGATGGATTCTAGTTGCGCTGATTTTGCATTGTGGCAATATCCTGGTGAAAATTTTCGCCATGTTTGTCGCTGATATCACTTAGATTTGGAAACACTTTGATAGTGGTTTTGTTTTCTGCTAAGGCCCTGAAGTTGTCAATATACAAATTCATGAGGCTGTCACAACACTGTATCAGAGTTCTGTTTTATATTTCTACTTCTACTAATAATAGTAACAGTTTCATCAGTTTCATAGATTGATTATATTTGATGAATATAGATGTCAAAAATGAATGTGGGATAATATGTATAGGGAGAACCGTCCCCTATCTCTGATTTCAGGCCCTGTGGGATTTTTCACACATATACTAATTCAAATCTATGAATATCCTTGATGGAACAAATTAAATTATAATTTGTTTTTAGGTTATTCTGGTTCAGAATTCATGTTGCTGTTGTTTAAAATCACTAATAATAGAAAAAATTGGAATCAACATCTACTGGTAATTTCATTTATTTTAGAAGGCAATGCAAATGAAGGAGAAAAAGAAACATCAGTGATTTGATATAAAGGTTGCATGTTTTGTTCTATTTCTTCAATCACATTATCATTCATCCAAATGAAAGATCCATGGAGACACATATTTAAATTAAAGCAATGTTCATACACTAGTATTACTTTAGTTTTAACTTTAGTTTTGCTTGATTGTTAGTACCTGTATTAAAAGGGATTGATTTAGTATTTATCTGCTTTCTCCAACCTGGTACCATCATATGATGTGGAGCTGGGACACATGTAGCCAGGATTATGGGAACTATAATCTAGCATTTGTAAAAATGAAAAGATTGACAATCTAATAATATTGGCATACAATTCCCAAACAATAAATCCTACTCAATCTAAAATATAAAAACAATTCAATTTTCCTCCTTATTAAAACACAGAATTTATCAACATGAATACTGCAGTCAGTTTGGTGTAGCGCTTAAGACATCAGGCTAGAAACTAGACCATGAGTTCTAGTCTTGTCCTAGAAACAAAACTAACAACCTTGTGTCAGGTGCTCTCTTTTAGCCCTAGGAATGAGACAATGAGAAAAACAACAACAACAAAGATCTTTGTTGGATCACCACCAATTAACTCGCCTTGCCCAAGATGGCTGCAAAAAAAGCTTGCAGAAGTCTATGTAAATTACATCTAAAGGCTTTGCAGAAGTCTATGTAAATTACGCCTATAGCTTTAGCCTGGTCAAGTAGAGTAGTCCATATGTTTTTGCAGTGTAGGAGTTGAAGATTGCAGGACAATTTTTTCCTGAAACCAAATTGTTTTTTGGAGAGTAGGTTGATTTTAAGTGGAGGGTGATGAATTGGTTAATGATTGATTCCATGACTTTGCATGTGACACAACACAGTGAGATTGGTCTGTAGTTTTCAACCAGGCTGAGGTCACCTTTTTTGAAGATAGGGATGACTATAGCTAAGGGCCAAAGGTTCAGTAAGGAGCTGGTTCTGAATGATATCTCATATATAATGCTTAGGGATTCTGCTATGGCAGAGGAGAGCTTTTTTAAGAAGTATGCACATAACCCATCAGGGCCAATAGTTAGGCATGGTTTTAGGTTTCGTAATGCCTTTTCTACGTTATCTTCTGTAAAGTCAATATGTAGTAGGTCATTACAGTTAGTTGTGGTATGACTAGGAAATGAGGGCATGAATCCTTACTGTTTATAAAGACTGAACTGAAGAATGTGTTGAAGAGATTGGCCTTAATGGCTTCATCATTGCAGTCTTTCCCATTTGGTCCTTTTAGGGGTGGGATAGTTCTTGAGTCTTTAAGTTTGGTATTTACAAAATTGTAGAAGGCGCAGGTGGATTTTGTACGTAGGTTTTCCTCTTGCTTGCAGTTGTAATTTGTGCATTCTGCTTTTATCTGTTGGCACAAGGTGTTGTATTGGTTTTTAAAATTTGCTACATAGCTAGTTTTGTTTTTACGCCATAGCGATCTCTTTTTTTATTGAAGTTTCCTTATTGTTATGGGTAATTTTTTTTTGCTTCCGGGTGTTTGCTGATTTGTCGCTTGATTATCTTTTCCAGAATCTTCCCTGGTATTGAGGTCAGGCTGATAGGTAGATTCCTGGATCTATTTTTTTCCTTTTTTGAAGATGGGAACTACATCATCTCTTTTCCAGGGCTCTGGCAGTTCCCTGGTGCTCCAGGATCTTTGAAAGATATAGTTCAGTGGTTCTGAGATCTCATCTGCCAGTTCCTTCAGAACCTTGGGGTGCAATCCATTCAATCCTGGTGATTTGAACTTGTCTAGGGTAGACAGGTGTTCACTTACCATTTTCTTCCCTATTTTAACTTGTATTCCTATTCTGCTTTTTGTGGTGCTGTTTTTGATAGGTTGGACTGTTTTTTCTCTTTGTGTAAAGACAGATGCAAAAAAACAAGTTAAGTAAATCTTCTTTCTCCCTATTGCTTGTCACCTTCTTGCCACTTTCTCCCAGCAATGGACCAATTGTTTCCTTGATTTTTTTCTTGTTTTTAACATGTTGGAAGAAGCTGTTTTTGTTATTTTTTTACTTTTGTCGCAAGCCTTTGTTCATTGTGAGCCTTAGCTTTCCTCACTTCATCTTTACAGGCTTGGGCTATTTGATGATATTTTGTCTTAATTATTTGCCCTTCTTTCCACTTTTTATACTTGTCCTTTTTGTCTTTCAATTTGTCAGAGTTCTTTATGCAGCCATGCTGGATTCTTTTGAGAGCTGTAATTTTCTTCTTCATTGGTATTGTGCTAGGCTGGGCTTCTATAATCTCACTTTTCAATTTCCCAAGCTTCTTGGGTTGTTTTCCCCTTGAGGATTCTCATCCATGGAATCCTTCCCAAGCTCTCTCCAAGTTTATTGAAAATAGATCTCTTAAAGTCCAAGACTCTAGTTTGACTTTGTTCTACTACTTGTGCTTACATAATGTTGAATTCTAACATTGCATGATCACTTGCTCCCAAGGTTCCTGTAGCTTCAACACCTTCTATCATTTCATCTCTGTTAAAGAATAATCTTTATCTGTATAAGCAGAGATGTATTCTTCAAGCTTTAGTGAATTTTGCAAAAATCATTGTAGTAAATTGAATGCCACTGTAGAACTTCATTTCTCACCAAAAATGCAATTTAATGGAGAGTAAAGTAAGATTTTACACTAGGTAAGAATAAATCCAAATGCACAGATATAGAATAAGTGGTGCCTGGCTCAACTGGAAGTAACTGTGAGACGGATCTGTGAGATGGAAACTTATCAAACAGATCCAAACGAGAAATAAGAAGAAATTTCCTGACAGTGAGAACAATTAATCAGAGGAATGGGATGCCTTCAGAAGTTGTATACTATCTGAATACTATCACTGGAGGGTTTAAGTCTCATGCTTGAGCAGGGGTTCAACTAGAAGACCTCCATGGTCCCTTCCAACTCTCTTATTCTTTATAAATCTCTCTATTCAATCTTACTAAGAAAATGGTGAGTCTTCTGATAGCAAAATCTCATCTCATTGGCTAGTATCAAGGGGAAGATGACTTTGAAAAAGCTTCCTCTCTCACCATAACATGCAAGACGAGGCAAGGAGTGGCTGGGAGGGGAGGGGTAAGGAGAGGCTAGGAGAGGCACCACTTGATGTGAGTGACATCAAATTGGCCATGCCCACCCGGTCACATGACCACCCAGCCATGCCTACCTAGCAGTCATTAGAGCAGAGAACTGGTTGTTAAATTATTTGATTCCCACCACTGCTTTGAATGTATGGCAACCAAGGGTTATTTATTTAATTACACAATGAACACAATAACAGGAAATGGGCTCTGTCACACACTTGGGCTCCCTAGCTTGGTCACAATGTTTTCAAGGCCTTATACAAGGCAGCAAGATTGGGGTTGGCATGATCTCCAAGGGAGTGTGAGCAGGCTAAAGAGCAGAAGAGGGTCTTCTTCTGGGCCTTGCAAGCCATTGCCTTTTAGATAATGAGACTTGAAAAATATTCTTATTGCTGGCATGTGGATTCTATTATGGATAGAAACAACCAGGAAGAGACAGTCCCAAATCAGGAAGGGCTGAACCAGATTATTGGAATGCAATGTAGCCTCTTTGAAAACTTGCCTGGCTGATAATTTTCACAAATAATCTTGATGTTGGAATGCATGAGTTATATGAGAAGTATTCAAGTCTACAAGTTTTAAAACTGTCCAACTGAACACATAAGTGCATATAAGCACAAAATATGCCAACTAAAACACTAACATGCCAACTAAAGCACTAAATGAAACCAGAAGATAAAGTATTATTGATGGATAAAGTAACAGGAAATAGGACATGAACTTCCATGACCAAGAACTACTCAAGGACAGCTAATCCCATCTTAATTCCTTTGGGAATTATGTCATTTTGTGACATTGTTAATGAAAATAAATTGGTCAGAGTCCAAATTTTAAAGTAAAAATAATAAAAAATTAGTTAAATCATGTCTGTGTTGATGAACAGAAAAGGAGTATTCACCTCTTGCTCTTCTCACCCTCTCTTCTGCCCTGGGAATTTTTTGGAAGCAAGGAACTGAGACAGGTTACAGTACCTATCTGATTATAACTTTTCTGATTACATTTGTTAGGAAAATTGTATTGACTAGCAAGGTGTACTTCTGATTAGTTATGCTGAAATTCAGAAATGTACCAAGAGGACAACAAATTCAAATATGAATCATCAATACATGTAAGCAATTGTTGTGATATACAGTGTAGTGATTATGCTCATTGGAGATAAAGATCACAACAAGAAGAAAAAACGTTCCCTGAGTTTTCATCTCCAAACATGTTTTCAGACTGCTTTTTTTCATTGTTGAGTTAGCAAAGCAATCACTGTGCTTATATAAAGAAGGAGCAAAGAGCAAGATCCATATAAACCCTGATATTGCCTGAATATATATTCTGTAATTTAAAAATAATGGTCCCAAAATACTCTGCCAAGAAAAGCTGAATGTCACATTCTATATATTATGAGCGGTTCATGTATCTGCATATATTAGCTCAATTTACTTAATTTACTTGATTTCTTCAGGCAGCATCAAGAAGAGAATCAAAGATTTGGGCAATGAAAAAATATATTTAAACAGATGAAATCATACTGATCCTCACCACTGCCTTTGGATGTTTTTTTTAAATAGTCACATCTTTTCAAACTTATATTCACTTCACAGAACAAACACAGCAGCCTTCACCATGCTCATCTCCTCCCCCTCCCTCCCCCTCTCCCATCCCCCATCTCTCTCTCTCTCCCCCTCTTTCTATCAATATTATAGGAGAAGAAAGAAATAAGTAGAGAAAAAATAAAAATACTAAAAAAAGTATTAACAAACTAGTAAATATTCTACTCTTCCCTCCCATTTTACCCCAACTGACAGTTGCAATCAATAATTTGTAAGCTTCTAGACTTGTTAAGATTTCTATTTATCACTGTTTGCCATTTTTAAAAATCTGTCTTGGAAACCATACTTAAAATATCTGAACTTGCCCTATTGTGTAGTGAATTATATATATGGAAGTAATTCTTGCTAGAATTATAGGAGCTGTGGTGGTGCACTGCAGTGATTAGAATAAAGAATTGCAGGTTAACTCCGCTCATAACCAATTTGATCTTGACCAGTTTAAGACTGAGATTGTTGGGAACAATATGCTGATGTTGTAAACTGCTGAGAGAGTGCTGGAGTGGTATATAAGTCTAAGTGCTATTACTATTTAATTAAGCTGTGAATCCATACAATTAGTTTTATCATTGCTGTGTGTACTTCAAGTTTGGTTTTTCAATCTGATATCACTGGCAACTTATCTCTTTTCCAATGAATTTGTTCTTATAGTGATCAACATGTATCTTAATAAACTATTTTTTGTTTATATATTCTAAAACAATTCCTAGAAAGGATATTTGAGGTTTCAATATGGGTTCCCCCCACTCCTATATTTAAAAAGCCCAAAATGTTGACCTTTATAGATTTTACTTGGAGATTTCAATAAAGAGTCCTTTTGATACAGCTCAGCCACATAGTACTTCAGTTCAGGGCATGCTGAATTGCCTTCTTCATTGGCATTTGACAATTTTTGGGGAATGCATGCACCAAAGGCATTTCTACTAAAGAGAAATAATCTGATTTAATTATTAAAAACTAAATCTATGTAATTTCTAATAATTAAATTTCTAATGATTAATTTTTAATAAGCTGTCAAAACATGAACCACACTTTTGCACTTTGAACAAACTTCAAAATAAATTATTTAGGATCAATCAGGAGGATTGCATATCACAACCAACATCACCTTACTGCATAAGGTTCATCAACTCCTTGATCATTTTCTAGAAATTTTATCAGATGACTTGCACTGTGTGATATGTTATGATACAGGGAGAAAAACCTATTCTATCTGTGTTCTTTATTCTGTGAATCATTTAATAAACTTCCATAAATTAAACCTTTTTTTCATACTATTAAATGAATCCCACATGTACTTCCATTGTACATTAATAATATGGCAATTATCACATGAATAAAATATTATTGAATAATCTACTATTATTCAGTAATAGATGATTTTATTCTATTTATGGAATCAGAAAATAAATTACATTTATTACATTTATATTCAGTCTGGATATAATTTTAGGGAATTTCAAGGAAGAAATAGTATAATTAAAATGCATGCATTACAAATAACTTACCCAAACATTTCCATCTTGGTGATATGGCTTCCAATTTCTCCCTGTATCACTGTAAAGCATTCGGTACTGAGTTATCCAGTCAGAACTACTATATCTGCCTTGAGTAGCAATTGAGCTGATCTGTTTCCTATTGCCAAAATCCACTTGCAGCCACTGGTAATGGTTACTTTCTGATGGACACCAGCCTCCTGCACCTACAGAAATAAAGGGAAGATGATACTATTACATTTCTAATATGATTTTCATAGAAAGTGATTCTTTACTGAAATATATCTAAGTGTACACTCATTAGAACTTTCCACTTTTGTTTCCATTTTCAGTGTATAACTGAAGTATTTCAGATGAACTCCGAAGCAGCAAAAGTCAACAATGGTAGGAAACACTACATGCTCTGAGAGAGAAAGAGAGATACTCTCAGAGTATCAATATGTTTTGTTTGTTAGTTTATGTCAATTCCTGAAAATTGCCATCGTAACTTGAGTGGCATTCTGGTACGTCTGAGAAGAAACCTAAATGACAGCAGTTAGAGTTTCATTCCTGGTCCTTTACTGATAACTGTTCCATGGAGAAAGCTGTTTATAAATTGGAAATAGATATTTTTCCCACCCTAAGTCATATGGACAACCTATAAAGTTGTGCATACTCTTTAAAATTTTGACATGAATGTGATACGTCACAGAAGTTTAGCAGCCATTGCAAGATCATAAGGTTGTTTTTCCTTCTACAAGTAAGTAATGTTAAAGAGCTTTGTGAAGCTTCCTGTAAAGGACATTAGGTATTCTGTAGCCTAACTTCATATGCACTTTAGATATATTATGAAAATATCTAGCTCTCTGGACAATAATCTAATGTTGGAAAAGGACCAGGCTAGGGACTGATCAGCATGAAGAAAATTTATCTATGTGATCATTAAAAATTGACAACAACATTATTATTATTATTATTATTATTATTATTATTATTATTATTATTATTATTAGACTTGTATGCCACCCTCTCTCCCTAAGGACTCAGGGCGGCTCACAGAATAAAAAATACAATACAATAAATTAACTAAAAAATAATTAAACAGTACATGCCTAATATTAAACATTAAAACTATTAAAACCATTAAAATTTTTAAAAGAAACCCCCCTCCCCTCTTGGTTCAGTCCAGGCCAGTCTGCTGAAATAACCAAGTCTTTAGGTCACGGCGGAAGGAGCGGAGATCCGGAGCCAAATGAAGGTCCAAGGGGAGTTGATTCCACAGGGTGGGTGCCTCCACAGAGAAGGCCCTACCCCTGGGCCCCACCAGCCGGCAATGTCTGGCCGACAGTATCCCAAGGAGGCCCTGTCTGTGGGAGCATACAGGGCAATCGGAATGTGATGTCGGCAGGAGACGTTCCCGCAAGTACCCCGGACCCAAGCCATGTAGGACTTTATATGTTATTACTAAAACCTTGAATCTCACCCGGAAGGCAACCGGCAACCAATGCAGGCTGCGTAGGAGGGGTGTAACATGGGAGTATCAGGGCACTCCCATCACAACCTGCACGGCCGCATTCTGCACCAGCTGCAACCTCCGGGTGGTCCACAAGGGCAGTCCCATGTAGAGAGCATTGCAGTAGTATGGCATATAATTAATCAATAAATCAAAACTTCCTATGGTCTATTAAAAAAGTAGTACCTATAAAAGAATAAGATATAAAATTTAGCAAATTGTTTTATTAAATATTGTGGTTTCTCTTCAGATCGTATAATCTTTCACATTTCTAAAAGCTGGCCTGCTCGGTTTCTGCTTGGGGCAGGGAAAGTGGGGCTGATTTCTGCCTCCCTTAATATTTTGTTGATTTTTCCTTTAGCACTTAGCAATAGCACTTAAACTTATATACTGCTTTGCCATACTTTACAGCCCTCTCTAAGTGGTTTATAGTGTCAGCATATTGCCCCCAACAATCTCGGTCCTCATTTTACCCACCTCAGAAGGATGGAAGGCTGAGTCAACCTTGTGCCCAGTGAGATTCGAACTGCCAAACTGCTGGCAATCGGCAGTCAGAAGAAGTAGCCTATAGTACTGCATTCTAACCACTACACCACCATGGCTCATATTATATCCTGCCTTTTTTAATATTTGCCAAAATTTTCATTCTTTGGAGGGGGGCTTCCCACAGCTTACAGTTAAAATAGTGTTTAAGCTTTTTTCCCTACAGTCACTTTATATATCCTGATGATATTTAAATTGGCTTTGTATCTAATTGCCCTTTCACTTAAAGTAAGAATTTCTTCTCTTTAAAGGAAAAAGTGTCCCTCTTTGGGATATTAAATTTCAGTCTTTTTTATTTAAATAAGAATATTGAGACTATTTATGCTTTTTAAATGTGAATTTGCTTACAGATGATTTGATATATGGGATGGTAGCAATTAATATTATTTTTAGGACTCTGTTTGGACTTTTGGCTTACAGTGAATGGAAGAAGACATAACTTTTAGATTTGTCTATAGTTAATAGCTTAGTTATAGGATGAAGAATTTAATATTTGCTATTTAAGAGGAGGGAAGAGATAGTGAAATTATTTATGACTATTATGATGAGGGTAGAAAGCCTCTTTCTTATGTTTTTTTTATCTTTCTATGTTTTTTTACGGAATCTTTTATTTTCTTTTTCAGTTTGCATTATTTTTTACTATTATAATTAAAACTTAACTTTTTTAAAAAAGAGTATCTATTTAAATGATCACAACAGGGAAAATTCAATTGCAATTATATTGTGGTACCTGTCAACCCACACTTACTCTTTTCTTACATTGAACATATTTTTTCAATTTTTTATAATAATCATATGTCATTTATTATTTTAATTTAATCGTACTGAAAGGAACTTTCATGAGTAAGAACCAAGCGACTTTATGGGCATTTAATGGCATCTTCTTAGTAACTGTCAAATTATAATCATTTTAAAGTTTGACCAAATTATCCAGTACATCTCTTGTCAGAGTTTGGCAGCATGACAATGTCAGCTGATTGATTCTTTACTCACTAATTAAGCCACAGTTTCAAATTAAATGGGATGGAATAACAGCACCCACATCTGTATTCTCCAAAGCACTATAGAATTTATTAAAATATATAAGCTTCAAAAATTTTATCACAGGCCACTTATAGTACATGTCCTATTGCCTGATCAATGTTTTATATTCTGGTTTCATCAGAAATGAAACTATCACCATACTGTTTCTTGAAGCTGCTTTGTCCATTCCAAGAAAATTGTCCTACACTATGCATGAGCAAACATTTCAGCTATGGATTGGGATCAAGATATATGGAAAAAAACCTTCCCAACAGCAGCATCTTCATACCCCACAAAAGATGGAGGGTCTTCACAAAACAGGTTAAGCAGAAATCTATAGAGTACAATCCAAAATATTGAGCGGAGACACTCTTCCTCTTTCCATTAGTGGTATAATAATAGTGGTTAGTTGAAAAACTGACTTTATCAGGAATAGGTTGATAATTTTTCAGCAATTAATTCAATTCACATCAATTTATTGTGATCAAATATCAGTATAGATAACTAACAAATAAAATTTAAGAGAGAACTAAAATACAGTTGTAAAATAACCTTACTAACATTAGTAAGTGAGATTCAGGAGATGGCCTTTATTAAATTATAATATAAACACCATGATTATATTAAATACGTAACATCTAAAATTACAACATATATGACTGAGATTCTCAGTCATCCAGGGCATGGTTACCCCAAAGGGGCTTTTTCAAAAGGCAACTGAACTTTGTTTTTTTCTCTCTTGAAGACTTTTCACTTTTCACCCAAAAAGCATCTTCTGTTCTGACTGAATGTTGGGGAGTGAAACAACAGATGACTGAAAGTAATAGAAATCCTTTCATTCCCCACCATTCAGTCAGAACTGAAAATGCTTCTTGGATTAGAAGCAAAACCTTTTCAAGAGAAATAAATAAATAAAGTCCCGCTACCTTTTGAAAAAGCACCTTTGAGATAAAGTAAAGGTATCTACAATTATTAATAGTAGTGGACTAAAAATATTTATCTTGGCCTAGAAGATACTGGATCTTCTCTGCTACTGTACAAAACGTAGCTAAATGTGCTCTATGAGCTTGGCAGGCACAGTGATGGCAGGGGTGTAAAAATGAGAAGCTCCTAACTGCTGCCTTCCCTCTGTATCAGGGTAATGATGATTTAATAGCTGACAAACTGCTGTGATGTTGTAATACTGAAATGCTGTAATGATGATGCAATGGTAGTAATGAGTCAGCAGGGTTATTGAATAGAATAGAAAAGAAAAGAACAGAACAGAACAGAACAGAACAGAACAGAATAGAATAGAATAACAGAATTGGAAGGAACCTTGGAGGTCTTCTAGCATTTGACTGATACCTCTTTAAGAGTCTGTATTATAAGAGAGGCTCTGTGAGGGTATAACTCTCTCTCTCTCTGAGATTTACAGCTTCCATGCTGTAAATTATTGATTGCTGTTTGTTCAAGACTTGTCTAAAAGTACTTGTATGTATATATGCTTTTGTAGAGATAAAACCACTATATGTAAATCCAAACCTGTGCGCTCTATTTGCTCCTGGGTTGTCTCACTTAGTCATACTACATGCACTCTGATACTCTGCCCACCATGATTGCCAGTACTGCCAATCCTGACTTCTTCTGCTCATAGCCCTGTGCAGTGGTGGCTGGGCCAATGGAAGTGTGGAAATGGGAAGTCTCTTTATGCTACCACCTTCCTGCTACCTGCCTGAATATGTTCTGCACTTTGTCTATCTTCTCGCTCACCCTCCAGCTGCCATGAGTTGTCCTTACAGTGAGTTGGCCATGTGTAGTTGTTCTGCAGTGACTTGGTGGTGGTGATTTTGCAGAGGTGAGTTGGTAGTGGCGAACTGTCCAAGACCCATCTAGACAGCTGCTCTGATGAATTTAGGTTGTACCCTTTCAAGAGAGGTGAAACACAAAGCTGGGAGGGCACAACTAGAGTCCCATAAAGAAGCAGAGAGAGAGGCTTTGCCTGAAAGAGGTCTAGAATATAATATCCTCTCTTGGATCAGAAAAAAATGATATTGGCAAATCTTTCTGCCTTGGTGGTGCAGGCTGTTAATAGCCTAGCACTTAGTTCCAGCTGCCTGTAATTATTGCAGGCTCGAATCCCACCAGGCTCAAGGTTGACTCAGCCTTCCATCCTCTCGGGGTAGGTAAAGTGAGGACCCAAGATTGTTGGGGGCAATAAGCTGACTTTGTAAAAAATGCCGCTTAGTAATAAGCAGGCATATACAATGGAATGAAGGCTATTGCTGAGTGCACTGGGTTGTATCCCAAAAACTGTAAGCCGCCCTGAGTCTTCAGTGAAGGGCGGCATATAAATGTAATAAAAAAAATCTCTTTAGAAAGAATTCCCACCAGCAAAAGTGTACAGTGGAAACTCGGGTTGCGACTGTAATCCATTCCAGGAGTATGGTTGCAAACCTATTTGGTCATGACCAGAATCACAACCAACTGCATGCGCAAACAAAACTTTGTGCAGACTGCACATGCGTGGAAGGGGAAATTGGTGTGCAAAGGGAATCTGCTGCAGCCAGGTTTGTTCGTCACTCAATTTTTGAATGTTGACCCGATTCAAAAATTGGGTGGATTTTTTGGTTGGAAGTGTTCGTGACCCGAGGTTCCACTGTATTTAGTAACTTTGTTATTTTGACTGACACATCATAGTCAGTTGTGTCTTTACCATCTGCTTTGTTTCTGCTTACAAATGAAAACATGGAAAAAAGATAAAAATTATCATACACTCACAGCAAAAGAGAAGCTACATTCCACAAAAGGATTAAAATGCCATGTGTAATGTTCCTATCAAGAAATTTCTTGCAGACAACTTTCTGGATTTTTATAGAAAGCGCACTAATCTAAAATGATTTTAGCAGAAGCTAATTTTAGCAGCAGAAACTTGAATAAATTGTGTACTTACTGTAGTGAGACTATAAAAACTGACAGGAACTTTAGGTGAATTTGTATGTTATTATCTTTAAACAGTTATTAACAAAGGTTAGAATGTAGACAGATTTTGCTTTGCTGGCTTCACAGGAATGCCTTTATGATAACAGGAATGCCTTTATCATAACTTCTAATAGTTAACAATTCCCAAGAGGACACTTTATTCAATAAAAATGCAGGTAGATGTAGAAAAAAAGATATATATGTCGCCTCAAGACCAATCACCACAGGTCAATGGAGAAGTACCATCAGATAGTATGCTGGAGCATGCCAATAGAACCATCATGGCAATTCCTACTATTACCATAAATCAAAACAGTGAACCGATGTACACTCTAATTATAGAGGTGCTTGTCTACATGATCAAAAGAGACAGCAGTACATATCCCCACCTTTCGGAAAATGAGATTAGAGCCAAAGTTCAAAGCAAACTGGAAAGATAAATACAGTAGAAAAATACTGGAAAAAGGCCTGACTCCATTTGAAGCCCTACAGACTGCTAAACATATATTCATATGTAGCACTGTGACCAAGCAAAGGAGATACACTAGAGAAGCAGAAGCCTAGAAGATAAATGCTTTTCTTTTTAAAAAAACCATCTAAAGCATATTTCCAACTGCAGTGCATCAATCCAATAATGGTAGAACCACCAACAGCCAAAACTGAACACTACTGGAAGAACATATGGCAGAAAAAGAAAACATAATGCCAGTTCAAATTGCTGCAGGGTCTGAGAGTAGACTGCAGCAGTTATCAAGAACAGAAACCAGTCACCATTGCAATAACAAAAATTCAACAGTAGGTGAAGAACATGAAGAGTTGGACAGTATCTGACCTACACAAGTTCCACATCTATTGGATAAAGAAACTATTAGTAGTGCATGAATGTCTACTAGCAGACTCCCACCTGACTGGCTATACAAAGAAGAACAATGCTGATCATGAAAGAACCCCCACAAGGGAAAAGCATCATCCAACTACAGCCAATGATTGACTATAGGAAAGCCTATGGTCTAATACTACAAACATGAATCTGTGAATGCCTGGCATTATACAAAATTATCAGAATGTAGGAACCTTCCTCAAGAATTCAATGGGATTGTGGAACTCACTTCAAGATAACTCATACAAGTGACCATCAAGTAAAACATTCACCAAGGAATGCACTATCCCCACTTCTGTTCTACATAGACTTCAACCTCCTTGGTCAGATAATAACAAAGACTGATAAGGATACAAGTTCAAAAGTGGAACTCAGCTACCTCCTCTATATAGATGACATCAAGCTACATGTAAATTGGAACTGGAACATGGAACTAAAACTTACACAGATTTAAAAGGAAGACTTCATTAAGTTTGAAGTAGTGCTACAGGAAGAGAATGAAGAAAGGAAAAGTAGTTTAGGTAATAGAATGGAGCTACCAATGGGCTACATAGCAGTAATACTGTCAAGTGCAGGAAGTCATGAAGCAAAGTGGTTCAAATTGATACAGGTTTACTGCATGCTAACACTCTGCAAGAATCTTAACTACTAATCATCAAAACAAATTGGTGGTAGATAAGAGTCAATGGAATTCAAAGTGGGCTGGACTTAGATCTCTTGTGGGCACAAAAGGACTCAACATTGATAATGCTCTTGACTCAGCATTGATAGTGCTCTTGACCTTGGACTCAGTCAGATATCTCCTACATTTACAGAGCAGTTAAAAGTACCTTGATATCTCACAACTACTTGAAAACTATGATGAGGAGACAAGGAAGCCAACAACATCCAAGTATCATCAAAGGATCAAACAGCTCTTGAAGAGCCAGCTCAATTTGGCTGATATGTTATTAAAAACTAAAAATATAACACCTATTCTATATTGAAACTTTTATCAAGATAGTGTATACAATAACCATACAGCCCATAAGAATAAAACAAAATAAGATAAAGATAACATAACATAACATTTATTGCCACATTAACATTAAATTATGATGCCTGTTCTCAAGAGAATATGTGTGTGTGTGTGTGTGTGTGTAGGAATTATGAAAGACTCTTCCACATGTTTCCAACTAATACATGCCTGAGCTTTCTTTTGTCAATTGACCTACAACACTTGTTGTTGTTGATTCATCTTGTTTTAGGTCTCTTTCATGGACACTTTTTATCAAGTGGGATCCATTCTTATTATTTTATTTATTATTTATTTATTTATTTTATTTGTCGAAAGCTTACAATATGACAGAAACAAGAATAAACATAAGTTTAAATACAAGAAATAGGAACTAGTAATTGGGGACAATAGGACTGGGATGGTAGGCACGATTGTGCACTTACGCACACCCCTTACAGACCTCTTATGAATGGGATGAGGTCAATAGAGGTTAGTTTAAGGGTAAAAGAGTGGGGGTTTGAGCAGGTGACAACAGAATCAGGTAGTGAGTTCCAGACATTGACTACTCTGTTGCTGAAATCATACTTCCTGCAATCAGGTTTGGAGTGGTTTACATTTAGTTTATATCTGTTGTGAGCTCTAGTGTTGTTGTTGTTAAAGTTGAAATATTCATTAACTGGTAAGATGTTGTAACATATGATTTTATGTACTATGCTTAAGTCTAATCTTAGTCGGCGTAGTTCAAGGTTGTCTAAGCCAAGAATCTCAAGTCTGGCGCTGTGGGGTATTCTGTTGTGAACAGAGGAATGTAGAACTCTTTTGGTAAAATACTTCTGGACTTGCTCAATTGTATTTATGTCAGATATATAGTGCGGATTCCAGACAGCAGAGCTGAATTCAAGTATTGGTCTAGCAAAGGTTTTGAATGCCCTAGTTAGCAAAACAGTATTACCAGAGGAGATGCTTCGTAAAATTAGATTTGCAACTCTTAAAGCCTTTTTGACAATACTGTTGCAGTGAGCTTTGGTGCTTAGATCATTCAATATGAGAACTCAAAGGTCCTTGACAAAATGAGGGTCATCAGCAAGGTCATATCCGCCTAGATTGTATTTGGTATATAGATTTTTTTTACCAATGTGTAGGACAGACCATTTGTTGGTAGATATTTGGAGTTGCTAATTGTTAGACCACTCAGACACATAATCAAGGTCTTTTGAAGGACAGTAGCATTGACAGTGATGATGAATAGTTTTACATCATCTGCGAAGAGGACACATTTGCTAATAAGGTGATCACAAAGGACAGTTATATAGAATGCAAAGAGTGTGGGTCCTAGAACACTCCCTTGTGGGACACTGCTGATAACTGGTGCAGGGTTTGATAGGGCGTTTCCTATTTTTACTATTTGTTGCCTGTTTGTCAGGAAGGCAGTAATCCACTTGTGAAGGGATCCAGAAATGCATAAGAATTTAATTTTAATAGTAGTTTGTCATGTACCACTGAGTCAAATGCTTTGCAGAAGTCAATGTAAATTACATCTATTGCTTTACCCTGGTCGAGAAGATAGTCCACATGTTTTTGCAGTGTAGAAGTTGCAAATTGCAGGACAATTTTTTCTGAAACCAAATTGTTTATTGGAGAGTAAGTTGTTAGACTCTAGGTGGAAGGTAATGCATTGATTAATAATTGATTCCACAACTTTGCACATAACACAACACAATGAGATTGGTCTGTAATTTTCAACCAAATAAGGGTCATTTTTTTCAAAAATAGGGATGACCATTGCTAAAGACCATAGGTTTGGTAAAGAGCTGGTTCTGAACTCATATATCATACTTAGTGGTTCTGCTATGGTAGTGGAGAGCTTTTTTAAGAAGAATGCACATAACCCATCAGGGCCAATAGATAAGGATAGTTTAAGGTGACATAGTGCATTTTCTACATTATCTTCAGTAAAGTCAATTTGTAGATCATTGCAGGTAGTTGTCGTACGATTAGGAAATGAGGGGCATGAGCCATTACTCTTAACAAAGACTGAACTGAAGTACGTGTTGAAGAGGTTTGCCTGAACAGCTTCATTACTATAGTCTTTCCCATTAGGACCTTTTAGAGGTGGGATGGTTTTTGAGTCGTTAAGTTTGGTGTTTACAAAGTTATAGAAGGCACGAGTGGATTTTGTGCGTAGAAGATTTTCCTCTTGCTTGCAATGGTAATAGGTACATTCTGCCTTTATCTGTCAGCATAAGGTGTTGTACTGGTTTTTAAAGTTAGTTACATATTTAGTTTTGTTTTTACGCCATAAGGATTTTTTTTAGATTGAAGTTTTCTTATTATTTTGGGTAAATTGTTTTTTTTTTGTTTAGGGGGGTTATTAATGGAACATATAGTTTAATGACTCAAGTTCAAGCAAGAAGGTGTTATAATGTTCTTCTGTAGTGTTACAGTCAGAGAACAGAATGTGCCAATCAAGAGATGATAAGTCGGCAGCTATGAGTTCATAATTGGCTTTTTTAAAATTGTATTTTGGAGATCCATCATTATGATCCTCTTTTAGTGGGTGTAAATTTAGACAAAAGTCAATCATGCTATGGTCACTGTTTGAAAATGGTTCCTGTATTTGTAGGCCATAAATTGAGTTTGTGCTGTTGCAGAAGATGAGGTTGAGGCAGTTGTTTAATCTGGTGTTGTTATATACTAATTGATCCAGTCCCAGTGTGGTAACAGCATTGTATAGGGTTGAATGAATGGGTTCAGATGTACATTCATTTAGTGTCCAATTTATAAGAGGTAAGTTGAGGTCACCAAGAAAAAAATAAGAGGGTGTGGGCAAGAGGCAGCCCATGTCAGTAGTGAAGTTAGCTTGTTTGCATGAGTTATATCATAGTCAGGGGCTCGATAGCAAAGTAAGAAGGATTGAGGTATTTAAGGACAGATCACAGACGATGGTTTCAGGAAGAGCAAGCTCTTGTATAATTTGAATCTTTTTTAGATTTAGAGACTTTTTATAAAATATAGCAACTCCACCTCCTCTATGGATTTTGCAATCAGACCGATAAACTTGATATTCTCTTACAGTGGTAATGGAGTCTGGGAAAGATGCATTCAACCATCTCACAGACAAATATAATGTTGAATGTGGCTGTGCTTAGTAAGATGAAAGAATTCATGCATTTTATTTGTGAGGCTTCTTGCATTGAGTAGTTTGCATTTAAGATATGAAGGAGTGGGTCTGGAGGAAGTAAGGGGGCATCCCTAATGTTGGATGTTTGGGTGATGGTTATTGTGATGTGGGTTGTGGCTCTTGCTTTTGATACAATCAACTGGTAGTCAATGTATAGATTAGTATTACCTAATTCATGTAGTCTTTTGAGCTCAGAACGTAGTTCATTACACATTGCTGTAAGGTTAGATCAGGACAAGAACGAAGGTTCTTGTGGTTGTTGTTGCTCTTTGCAAGTGAATTTATTGAGAAGATAAATTTGCATTTGCTTGATTCGTTTTTGCAAACCCTGCAGAGGCATGGGAATCAAGCCATCTTTATTTTTGAGCTCAGGACCAACACAGGAAATATCAAGTATTTCATCAGGGAGATGGTTGATGCTTGATATTCCCTGATGATGTTTGAACATTAGTGATGTCATCATTGTCATTGACCTCTAGACCAAATAAGATGGCATTTGGTCATTTCGTTCATGCTCAACAGCTTCTTTAATGAGGATGGGGATATCGATATTTGAAGGATTTGTTTTTGTGGATTGGGTTTTGGTTGCAGTTGTTGGGTAGAAGTATGGTTTGTAGATGTTTGGTGTTTGTTTTTTGTGTTGTCTCTTTTTCAAGGTTTGTTAATCTTGCTTGTATAGTGTCCAGGGATGCTACAATGGTGTCAAGGGATGTTATACGTGTTTCTATGGTATCAACTCTTTCAAACAGGGTAATGTATTTTTAGTTTGGGTCTGCATGGTGGCAGAAATATGGAAAAGCATTGGTGGATGATTTTAGGAATAGAGTCATTTGCTTGGGTAATCCTAAGCAATTATGGTGAGTGTAGTTATCACAGAAGAACATTTGATGTAATCTTCATTCTCCTTTAAAGATTCCTTGCATATAAGGCAAGAGCAAGAGTCTTGTGGTTCTTTAGTAGGGATTTCTTTCTTTTTAGGTTGTGGTTTGATGTTGGATTGTTTTCCTGGCATGGTGGGTTTGTTGAGATGGTTTGTTGATTGGGTTGTCAAACAAACAAGATTGATTGATTGATTGATTGGACTTGTATGCGCTCCATCTCCGAAGACTCAGGCTGCTCACAACTAAAACATACATTCATAATAAATAAATAATTAAAAAAGAATTAAACCAAACCAAGCCCAATATCAATATTAAAATTAAATAAAAGACCCCCTCCCTGAGAAGGTTATCACATCCCAGCTTGGTCAAATAACCAGGTCTTCAGGTCGTGCGAGGAAGGTCTTGGAGGTCAGGGCAGGCAGGGCCAGGGGAAGCTGGTTCCACAGGGTGGGAGCAGCCACAGAGTAGGCTCATCGAGGGAACTGCCAGCTGACATGGCTTGCCAATGGAACCCGAGAAGCCCTGCCTGTGTGCTCCGCAGAGGCAGTTGGTGCTCGATATCGGCAGGAGTCGCTCCTTAAATATTCTGGACCCATGTCATGTAGGACTTTGAATGTTAAACTAAGACCTTGAATCTCACCAGGGTGCAACCCGCAACCAATGCAGGTTCGTGGGAGGAGGTAATATGGGAGAATCGGGAAACTCCCATCACCACCGTGGCCGCATTCTGCACCAGCTGCAGTCTCGGATGATATGCAAGGGCAGTCCCAGATAGAAGCGTTGCAGTAGTGAGGCGAGGCGACAAGGCATGAGTGACTGTATGCAGGGCATCTCAGTCCAGAAATGGGCGGAGCTGGCAAACCAGCTGGACCTGGGCAAAGGCCCCCTGGCCACAGCCCCACCTGTTCCTCGGAGCCGTGCATCCAGGAGGACCCCCGGTTCTCGCGCCCTATCACAGGGGGCAACACCTCTCCCGCTATGTCCAGCGATGGACATTCATGACTGGACCGAGATGCGGTATGTACAGCCACTCAATCTTGGCTGGGTTGAGTTGAAGCATGTTTCTGTCCATCCAAATCCATACATCCAGGCAATGGGTCATCACGGAGAGGGCATCAATGACCTGGTTTGGGGTGGAGATGTATAACTGGGTATCATCAGCATATTGATGATACCTCACTAAAAACAGAATGATCTAACCCAGTGGTTTCATGTAGATATTAAACAAGAGGGAGGACAGGCCCTGGGAACCCAGGTGAGCATCCTTTTGGTTGACCTCTGCCCCTGACAACACCGATTGCGAACGCCCATGAGGTAGGAGGAGAACCACCGAAAAACAGTGCCCCCCACTCCCAACCCCTGAGGCGATGCAAAAGGATACCATGGTGGATGTTATCGAAAGCCGCTGAGAGGTCTAATAGGACTAGGACAGAGGAAAATCCCCTGTCCGGCGCCCTCCAGAGATCATCCATCAGTGCGACCAATGCCGTCTCTGTGCTAAACCGGGCGGAAGCCCAATTGGTATGGATCCAGGTAGTCCACTTCATCCAGGAGTGATATTGAGGGGAAAAATATTAGGGCAGGAAGAGAATAATTGGGGTGTAGGGCACAAAGAGGAGAAGATTAGGTTTGGGTGGCTACTGGGGGTATAAAAGAGTGGATGTATTAGGCTGAAAATGTAGGTCTTTTGGCAGAAGGCTAGTCTTTTCTTGTCACTTCAGATCATCACCTAGTGAACTTAGGGATCAGGTCTGACTTTTCATGGATCCCCTTGTCTTTGGTCAGAGATCTTGAGAATTAGGCTGCTGATTGAATCAGCAGGACTGCACTCTGTGATCAGGACCTCCAATCAGTAGTGTAGGTGGTAGTTTAGGCAGCGGTTGGAAAGTCAGCGCTCCGGATCCAGCCTTCAGCCATTGGAAGTTTGGTGGTTGGAGCTCTGCTGTTGATCAAGGCTCCAACGGGCTCTGGGCCACAGCGCACTCCAAGGAATTAGGAGCTTCAGCTCCCCAGGATCTCCATTGCAGGCAGTGGACCCCACAGGTGCTAAATACTCCAACTGGCTCTGGGCTACAGCGCTTCCTGGGGAATTAGGAGCTTCGGCTCTCCAGAATCTCTGGTGTAGGCGGTGGTCTTGATGGGTGGTAAAGGCTCTAACGGGCTCTGGGCTACAGTGCCACCAAAGAATTAGGAGCCCGGCTCTGGGATCTCTGGTATAAGCAGTCATCAAGGGTGGCAATCAGGTGGTGGCTGCACTGGAAACCAGCCTTAAGGGACTGGATAAAACTCAAAAGCACTTTTTCATGCAGTTGTTGATAAAAATAGGATTGCCAACATAATTGCTAATGTCCTATGATGGATATGGCACAAGAAAGATAGAAGATATAAGACCAATTGTATGTCTTCTCTTTTCTCCCTTCCAGGAATCACGAAAACTTTGATATCTGATATTAGAGGAAATGCAATGGGTTATGGGGTGTAGTTTTGGGTTTGGTAACTAAGTCAGTGCAGAGGTTCTGATTCCAAGGGGGAAAAAAAAATCTGAACATAATCTGCTTAAATAGTATCCTCCCATACTTGAATTCTAGATTTTAGAATTTATTCTAGATTTATTCTAGATTTTTTAAACAATCATAATTATTCTAAATTAAACTTGGAACTTATTTTTAACTCAAGGTCTCATTTTATAAGTATATTATTTTACCATTTTATGAGTATTTTATACACACACACACACACACACATAAAACATATATAAATATATTATAAAATATATAAATGAGTCAATTGATGATAGTAGCCTGCTTATCCGGGCTTCAATTACAAAGAGCAGACAGAATAGAAGAAACATCTGGTAAAAAAGGGAGGAGGCTATGTTTATATATTAACAGCCTCTGGTCGGGAGATATAACTATACTAAAGAAATTCTGTGACTTAGAGACATTAATTATCAATTGCAAACCATTCTATTATTCACAGTGAATTCTCCTCATTTCTCCTAATTGCCGTGTATGTTCCTCCACAAGTATGTGTAATTAATGTATTACGAACTCTAGCTGATCAGATTATGTGGGTTGAAGTTAAATACCCAAATTCATTTCAAATTATTTTAGGAAATTTAAATAAAGCAAACTTAAGGAAAGAGTTACCAAATTTTCAGCATGTCAATTGTCTTAATAGAGGCAGGGATACTTTAGACCATTGTTATACAACATTAAAATATGTTTATTAGTCTTTACCATGAGCAGCTGTGGGACACTCTGATCATTGGCGGCATGGCGCAACCAGAGGGCTAAATTTTAAATTTGGGATAAAGGGAAGCTTTTAATTTTTTAATTCGTTGTTTTAAAGGGGTTAGGGAAGGTTGCGGGCGTTCTGAATTGCGGGTCTACACAGTTCTTCCAGGCGGCTTCTGGTCTCGGCGGGGTGGGGTGGGGTGGGGGGCCTTGGGGTCTGACGGGGAGAGGGCGGGTTGTCCATCGACAGGGTGATCGGTTATGGCAGGGGAGGGGACAGGGGCCAAATTATGTACGGGAGCACGCCCGATGTTTACGTGCGGTGGCACGCTCCGACCCCCAGGTCGCTTCCCCTCCCCTGGGGTCTTGGGAGACGTGGTCTCTGGGCTCAGACTGGTATATCTGAATGCCAGGTCTGTAGCCAATAAGTCACCCTCCTCCGTGAACTCATAGAGGAGGAGGCTGCGGACCTGGCATGCATTACGGAGACCTGGGTGGGCCCGGAGGGGGGTCCCTCTGTGTGATTTGTGCCCCCAGGCTTCCGGTGCTGTACCGGTCTCGGGCCCAGGGACGGGCGGAGGGGTAGCCATAATTGTTAGAGAGACCCTGTTTCCAAGGGAGGTCAATGTCCCGCAGATGGGGGGTGTGAGACCCTCCTCGTGAGATTGGGCCTGGGTGGTCGGTTGGGTTTGCTGCTAACGTACCTATCCCCCAGCTGCGTGGCGGCGGCCCTGCCTGGGCTGCTCCGCCCTCTCGGAGGTGGCGGTGGAGTTCCCTAGGCTTATAGTTCTGGGGACTTTAACCTGCCGTCGCTGGGGGGGGCGTCGGGTTTAGCTCAGGAGTTCATGGCATCCATGGCAGCCATGAACCTGACCCAGGTGATCCATGGACCCACCCCAGGGGGGAACACACTTGACCTGGTTTTTATCTCGGGGCAGTGGTGTAGTGATCTGGGGGATGGTTCTCCATCTACCCTCCCTTTATCGTGGACTGATCACTATCTCCTGCGGCTGGTCTTTCAATTGGCTGTCCCTCGCTGCTGGGATGAGGAGCCTATACGATGGTTCCGCCCCAGCCCAGCGCCTAATGGACCCGAAAGGTTTCAGACGGCGCTGGGGTTCTTGCCCGCCTCCCTCGACCACAGCTTGGCCGAGATGCTGACGGCCGCCTGGCAAAGGGCAGCGTCGGAGGTGCTCGACCGGTTGTCCCCTTGCGGCCTCTTCCCGCCGTAGACCGATGGGCCCCTGGTTCTCCGAGGAGCTCTGGGGGATGAAACGGCGGAGAAGATGCCTGGAGAGCAGATGGAGGGCCAGCCACTCCGAATTCGACCGTGTCCAGTTGCGATCCTATATCAGGACCTATCTGGAAGCAATCAGGGCGGCGAGGCGTGCTACTTCTCCGCTCTGATTGCGTCTGCCGATGATCGCCCTGCTGCCCTGTTTCGGGTGACCCGCTCCCTCCTTCAATTGAGGGGGGATGACCCGTTGCAGGGCAGAGCAGAGGAATTTAGCTTACATCTGGCGGATAAGGTCGCTCGAATTCGTGCTGGCTTGGACTCTGATTGGCAGTGGTCTGATGATGGGGTGGCGGTGAGTCTGGTGGAACCTATCTGGGTTGAGTTTGACCTGGTCTCCCTCGATGAGGTGGACAGGATCATGCGGAGGCTGTCTTCCACCACGTGTTTATTGGACCCGTGCCCTTCCTGGTTGGTGTATGCCTCCAGGGAGGTTACGTGCGGCTGGCTCCAGGCAGTTGTTAATGCTTCCTTGAGTGAGGGAGTCTTTCCTGCCGCCTTGAAAGAGGCGGTGGTGAGGCCCCTCCTCAAGAAGCCTGCCTTGGACCCGGCCGTTTTGAACAACTATCGTCCTGTCTCCAACCTTCGCTTTTTAGCGAAGGTTGTTGAGAGCGTGGTGGTTCAGCAGCTTCCCTTGTTCCTGGAGGAAACTGAGTATTTAGATCCGTATCAGTCGGGCTTCAGGGCCGGACACAGCACGGAGACAGCATTGGTCGCACTGATGATGATCTCTGGAGGGCTCGGGACAGGGGCTTTTCCTCTGTCCTAGTCCTTTTAGATCTCTCAGCGGCTTTCGATACCATCGACCATGGTATCCTTCTGCAGCGCTTAGAGGATTGGGGGTGGGGGGAACCGTTTTGCGTTGGTTCTCCTCCTTCCTCTCGGGCCGCTCGCAGTCGGTGTTGGCAGGGGGGCAGAGGTCGGCCCCAAGACCCCTCACTTGTGGGGTGCTGCAGGGGTCTGTCCTTTCGCCTCTCCTGTTCAATATCTACATGAAACCGCTGGGGAGATCATCCGAGGTTTGGGGTGAGGTATCATCAGTATGCTGATGATACCCAGCTTTATATCTCCACCCACCCAGACCAGATGTGATGCTCTCTCCGTGATGTCCCGGTGCCTGGAGTGGTACGGGTCTGGATGGGTAGTAACAGGCTTCAGCTCAACCCCACCAAGACGGAGTGGCTGTTCTTACTGGCATCTCGGTCTTTATTGGATGTACCATATTTGGTCATGGGGGGAGAGGTGTTGCCCCCCGTGGATAGGGCGAGAACCTGGGTGTCCTCCTGGACTCACAGCTCGTTTGGAGGAGCATGTGGGAGCTGTGGCCAGGGGGCTTTTGCCCAGGTTCGGCTGGTTCGCCAGCTTCGCTCTTATTTGGACCGAGATACCCTTCGAACGGTTACTCATGCGCTTGTCACCTCTAGGATTGACTACTGCAATGCTCTCTACATGGGGCTTCCCTTGCGGACGGTCCGGAGGCTTCAGCTGGTGCAGAATGCAGCCGCTGCTGTGATGGGGGTATCCCGATACTCCCATGTTACACCCCTCCTGCGCGGCTTGCATTGGTTGCCGGTTGCCTCCCGGGTCGCCTTCAAGGTATTAGTTACAACTTATAAAGCCCTTAATGGCTTGGGTCCAGGGTACTTGCGGGAACGCCCCTTCTGCCAGCATCACTCTCCGATCGCCTGTTCGCTCTCATAGGAGGGGCCTCCTTGGGGTGCCGTCAGTCAGACATTGTAGGCTGGCGGTCCCCAGGGCTAGGGCCTTCTCTGTGGGAGCACCTGCCCTTGGAATCAGCTCCCATGGATCTCCGTTTGGCCCCTGACCTCCGCTCCTTCCGCCGGACCTGAAGCCTTGGTTGTTCCAACGGGCCGGCCTCGAATGACCCGGGGGGGGTTGGGTTTATTTTAACTTTATTTGGCTTGTTTACTTGTTTAATTCTGTTTCACTGTAAATTTTTCTCTGTTTTAATGTTCGCCGCCCTGAGTCCTTAGGGAATAGGGCGGCATACAAGTCGAATAAATAAATAAATAAATAAATAATTGTATGATTCACCTTGTACTTGCTTACATACAAGACTTAAAACCATGAAACCAACAATTAAATCAGTGAAGACTTGGACTGACGAGGCAAAGCTAAAGCTACAGACTTGCCTTGACTGCACTGATTGGAATGTTTTCGATTATACCTCTGCAGACTTGGATGAACTCACAGATATTGTAACATCATATGTCAGTTTTTGTGAAGACCTATGTATGCCGACCAGAAACCTGATTGAGAATATACAGTAACAATAAACCTTGGTTCACAGCTACACTTAGCAGCTATGTCATACTAAAGAGAAGCCTACAGAAAAGGCAATACTGTACAATCAGGCCAGAAATGTATTAACAAGGGAGATCAGAGCAGCAAAAAGAAGCTATTCTGAAAAG
>CM019155.1:82134036-82144207 GCA_009733165.1 Naja naja | reverse complement strand
TTATTTATTTATTTATTTATTTATTCGATTTGTATGCTCGCCTATTCTAAGGACTCAGGGCGCTTAACATTAAAACAGAGAAAAATTTACAATAAAACAGAATTAAACAAGTAAACAAGCCAAATAAAGTTAAAATAAAACCCAACCCCCCCCCGGTCATTCGAGGCCGCCCGCTGGAACAACCAAGTCTTCAGGTCCCGCGGAAGGAGCGGAGGTCAGGGGCCAAACGGAGATCCACGGGAGCTGATTCCGTGGGGCAGGTGCTCACAGAGAAGGCTCCTAGCCCTGGGGACCGCCAGCCTACAATGTCTGACTGACGGCACCCCAAGGAGGCCCCTCCTATGAGAGCTAACAGGGCGATCGGAGAGTGATGCTGGCAGGAGGCGCTCCCTGCAAGTACCCTGGACCCAAGCCATTAAGGGCTTTATAAGTTGTAACTAATACCTTGAAGGCTAACCCGAGGCAACCGCAACCAATGCAAGCCGCGCAGGAGGGGTGTAACATGGGAGTATCGGGATACCCCCATCACAGCCCGCCGCTGCATTCTGCACCAGCTGAAGCCTCCGGACCGTCCGCAAGGGAAGCCCCATGTAGAGAGCATTGCAGTAGTCAATCCTAGAGGTGACAAGTTTATGAGTAACCGCTCAAGGGCATCTCGTCCAAATAAGGGCTGTGGCTAACCAGCCAACCTGGGCAAAAGCCCCCTGGCCACAGCTCCCACATGCCCTCCAAACCGAGCTGTGAGTCCAGGAGGACACCCAGGTTTCTCGCCTATCCACGGGGCAACACTCTCCCCCATGACCAAAGATGGTACATCCAATAAAGACCGAGATGCCGGTAAGAACAGCCACTCCGCCTTGGTGGGGTTGAGCTGAAGCCTGTTACTACCCATCCAGACTGCATCACCTCCAGGCACGGGACATCACGAGAGAGATCACTGATCTGGTCTGGGGTGGAGATAAAGCTGGGTATCATCAGCATACTGATGATTACTCACCCCAAAACCTCGGATGATCTCACCCAGCTGTTTCATGTAGATATTGAACAGGAGAGGCGAAAGGACAGACTCCCGCAGCACCCCACAAGTGAGGGGTCTGGGGCCACCTCTGCCCCCCCTGCCAACACCGACTGCGAAAAGCCCGAGAGGAAGGAGGAGAACCAACCAAAACGGTTCCCCCACCCCCAATCCTCTAAGCCGCTGCAGAAGGATACCATGGTCGATGGTATCATCAAAGCCGCTGAGAGATCTAAAAGGACTAGGACAGAGGAAAAGCCCTGTCCCGAGCCCTCCAGAGATCATCCATCAGTGCGACCAATGCTGTCTCCTGCTGTGTCCGCCCTGAAGCCCACTGATACGGATCTAAATACTCAGTTTCCTCCAGGAACAAGGGAAGCTGCTGAACCACCACGCTCAACAACCTTTCTAAAAAGCGAAGGTTGGAGACAGGACGATAGTTGTTCAAAACGGCCGGGTTCAAGGCAGGCTTTTTGAGGAGGGCCTCACCACCGCCTTTCAAGGCGGCAGGAAAGACTCCTCACTCAAAGAAGCATTAACAACTGCCTGGAGCCAGCCGCAAGACGTAACCTCCCTGGAGGCATACACCAACCAGGAAGGGCACGGGTCCAATAAACACGCGGTGGAAGACAGCCTCCGCATGATCCTGTCCACCTCATCGAGGGAGACCAGGTCAAACTCAACCCAGATAGGTTCCACCAGACTCACCGCCACCCCATCATCAGACCACTGCCAGTCAGAGTCCAAGCCAGCACGCACTCGAGCAACCTTATCCGCCAGATGTAAGCTAAATTCTGCTCTGCCCTGCAACGGGTCATCCCCCCTCAATTGAAGTCATCCCCCCTCAATTGAAGGAGGAGCCGGGTCACCCGAAACAGGGCAGCAGGGCGATCATCGCAGACGAATCAGAGCCGGAGAAGTAAGCACGCCGCCACCCTGATTGTTTCCAGATAGTCCTGATATAGGATCTAACTGGACACGGTCGAGTGGAGTGGCTGGCCCTCCATCTGCTCTCCAGGCATCTTCTCCGCCGGTTTCATCCCCAGAGCTCCTCGAACCAGGGGCCCATCGGGCTCACGGGCGGGAAGAGGCCGCAAGGGGGACAACCTGCCCAGCACCTCCCGACGCCCCTTGCCAGCGGGCCAGCATCTCTCGCCAAGCTGTGGTCGAGGGAGGCGGGCAAGAACCCCAGCCGCCATCTGAAACCTTCCGGGTCCATTAGGCGCCTGGGGCGGAACCATCGTATAGGCTCCTCATCCCAGCAGCAAGGGACAGCCAATTGAAAGACCAGCCGCAGGAGATAGTGATCAGTCCACGATAAAGGGAGGGTAGATGGAGAACCATCCCCAGATCACTACACCACTGCCCCGAGATAAAAACCAGGTCGTGTGCCCCCCCCCTGTGGGTGGGGTCCATGGATCACCTGGGTCAGGTTCATGGCTGCCATGGATGCCATGAACTCCTGAGCTAAACCCGACGCTTCCCCAGCGACGGCAGGTTAAAGTCCCCAGAACTATAAGCCTAGGGAACTCACCGCCACCTCCCAGAGGGCGCCGAGCAGCCCAGGCAGGGGCCGCCACGCAGCTGGGGATAGGTACGCTTAGCAGCAAACCCAAACCACCACCCAGGCCCAATCTCACGAGGAGGGTCTCACACCCGCCCATCTCTAGGGACATTGACCTCCCTTGAAACAGGGTCTCTAACATTATGGTTACCCCTCCGCCCCCGCCTCCCCTGGGCCCGACGGTACAGCACTGGAAGCCTGGGGGCACAAATCACAGAGGGACACTCCCCTCCCCACCCAGGTCTCCGTAATGCATGCCAGGTCCGCAGCCTCCTCCTCTATGAGTTCACGAGGAGGGATGACTTATGGCTACAGACCTGGCATTCAGATATACCAGTCTGAGCCCAGAGACCACGCTCCCAAGACCCCAGGGAGCGGAAGTAACTGGGGTCGGAGCGCAGGCTGCACATCAACAGCGAACATCGGGCGCAGTCCCCGCACATAATTTGGCCCCCCGTCCCTCCCCTGCCATAACCGCCATCACCCTGTCGATGGACAACCCCGCCTCTCCCCGTCAGACCAAGGCCCCCCCACCCCACCCCACCCGCGCCGAGACCAGAAGCCGCCTGGAAGAACTGTGTAGACCCGCACAACGCCACCCTTCCCTAACCCCTTAAAACAACGAATTAAAAATTTAAAAGCTTCCCTTTATCCCAAATTTAAAATTTAGCTCTCTGTTGCGCCATGCCGCCAATGATCAGAGTGTCCCACAGCTGCTCATGGTAAAGACTAATAAACATATTTTAATGTTGTATAACAATGGTCTAAAGTATCCCTGCCTCTATTAAGACAATTGACATGCTGAAAATATTTGGTAACTCTTTCCTTAAGTTTGCTTTATTTAAATTTCCTAAAATAATTTGAAATGAATTTGGGTATTTAACTTCAACCCACATAATCTGATCAGCTAGAGTTCGTAATACATTAATTACACATACTTGTGGAGGAACATACACGGCAATTAGGAGAAATGAGGAGAATTCAATGGAATAATAGAATGGTTTGCAATTGATAATTAATGTCTCTAAGTCACAGAATTTCTTTAGTATAGTTATATCTCCGGACCAGAGGCTGTTAATATATAAACATAAGCCTCCTCCCTTCTTTTTACCAGATGTTTCTTCTATTCTGTCTGCTCTTGTAATTGAAGCCTGGGATAAGCAGGCTACTATCATCAACTGACTCATTTATATATTTTATAATATATTTATATATGTTTTATGTGTGTGTGTGTGTGTGTGTATAAAATACTCATAAAATGGTAAAATAATATACTTATAAAATGAGACCTTGAGTTAAAAATAAGTTCCAAGTTTAATTTAGAATAATTATGATTGTTTAAAAAATCTAGAATAAATCTAGAATAAATTCTAAAATCTAGAATTCAAGTATGGGAGGATACTATTTAAGCAGATTATGTTCAGATTCTTTTTTTTCCCCTTGGAATCAGAACCTCTGCACTGACTTAGTTACCAAACCCAAAACTACACCCCATAACCCATTGCATTTCCTCTAATATCAGATATCAAAGTTTTCGTGATTCTGAAGGGAGAAAAGAGAAGACATACAATTGGTCTTTATATCTTCTATCTTTTCTTGTGCCATATCCATCATAGGACATTAGCAATTATGTTGGCAATCCTATTTTTATCAACAACTGCATGAAAAAGTGCTTTTGAGTTTTATCCAGTCCCTTAAGGCTGGTTTCCAGTGCGCTCACCACCTGATTGCCACCCTTGATGACTGCTTATACCAGAGATCCCAGAGCGCCGGAGCTCCTAATTCTTTGGTGGCACTGTAGCCCAGAGCCCGTTAGAGCCTTTACCACCCATCAAGACCACCGCCAGCCACACCAGAGATTCTGGAGAGCCAAGCTCCTAATTCCCAGGAAGCTTGTAGCCCAGAGCCAGTTGGAGTATTTAGCACCTGTGGGGTCCACTGCCTGCAATGGAGATCCTGGGGAGCTGAAGCTCCTAATTCCTTGGAGTGCGCCAGGCCCAGAGCCCTTGGAGCCTTGATCAACAGCAGAGCTCCAACCACCAAACTTCCAATGGCTGAAGGCTGGATCCGAGCTGACTTTCCAACCGCTGCCTAAACTACCACCTACACTACTGATTGGAGGTCCTGATCACAGAGTGCAGTCCTGCTGATTCAATCAGCAGCCTAATTCTCAAGATCTCTGACCAAAGACAAGGGATCCATGAAAAGTCAGACCTGATCCCTAAGTTCACTAGGTGATGATCTGAAGTGACAAGAAAAGACTAGCCTTCTGCCAAAAGACCTACATTTTCAGCCTAATACATCCACTCTTTTATACCCCCAGTAGCCACCCAAACCTAATCTTCTCCTCTTTGTGCCCTACACCCCAATTATTCTCTTCCTGCCCTAATATTTTTCCCTCAATATCACTCCTGGATGAAGTGGACTACCTGGATCCATACCAATTGGGCTTCCGCCCGTTTTAGCACAGAGACGGCATTGGTCGCACTGATGGATGATCTCTGAGGGCGCGGACAGGGATTTTCCTCTGTCCTAGTCCTATTAGACCTCTCAGCGGCTTTCGCATACCATCGACCATGGTATCCTTTTGCATCCCAAGGGGTTGGGAGTGGGGGCACTGTTTTACGGTGGTTCTCCTCCTACCTCATGGGGGCTGCGCATCGGTGTTGTCAGGGGCAGAGGTCAACCAAAAGGATGCTCACCTGTGGGGTTCCCCAGGGTCGGTCCTCTCCCTCTTGTTTAATATCTACATGAAACCACTGGGTTAGATCATTCGTGTTTTGGGGTGAGGTATCATCAATATGCTGATGATACCCAGTTATACATCTCCACCCCAAACCAGGTCATTGATGCCCTCTCCGTGATGACCCATTGCCTGGATGCGTATGGATTTGGATGGACAGAAACATGCTTCAACTCAACCCAGCCAAGATTGAGTGGCTGTACATACCGGCATCTCGTCCAGTCATGAATGTCCATCGCTTGACCATAGGGAGAGGTGTTGCCCCCTGTGGATAGGGGCGAGAACCTGGGGGTCCTCCTGGATGCACGGCTCGGTTGAGGAACAGGTGGGGCTGTGGCCAGGGGGCCTTTGCCCAGGTCCAGCTGGTTTGCCAGCTCCGCCCATTTCTGGACTGAGATGCCCTGCATACAGTCACTCATGCCCTTGTCGCCTCGCCTCGACTCACTGCAACGCTCTCTATCTGGGACTGCCCTTGCATATCATCCGGAGACTGCAGCTGGTGCAGAATGCGGCCACGCGGGTGGTGATGGGAGTTTCCCATTCTCCCATATTACCCTCCCGCGCAACCTGCATTGGTTGCCGGTTGCACTCCTGGTGAGATTCAAGGTCTTAGTTTTAACATTCAAAGTCCTACATGACATGGGTCCAGAATATTTAAGGGAGCGACTCCTGCCGATATCGAGCACCAACTGCCCTGTGCGAGCACACAGGCAGGGGCTCGGGTTCCATTGGCAAGCCAATGTCAGCTGGCCCCGGGATGAGCCTACTCTGTGGCGGCTCCCACCCTGTGGAACCAGCTTCCCCTGGGCTCCGTCTGGCCCCTGACCTCCGCACCTTCCGGCACGACCTGAAGACCTGGTTATTTGACCAAGCTGGGATGTGATAACCTTCTCAGGGAGGGGGGTCTTTTTATTTAATTTTAATATTGATATTGGGCTTGGTTTGGTTTAATTCTTTTTTAATTCTTTATTTATTATGAATGTATGTTTTTAGTTGTGAGCCGCCCTGAGTCTTCGGAGATGGAGCGGCATACAAGTCCAATCAATCAATCAATCAATCTTGTTTGTTTGACAACCCAACCAACAAACCATCTCAACAAACCCACCATGCCAGGAAAACAATCCAACATCCAACCACAACCTAAAAAGAAAGAAAGCCCTACTAAAGAGCCACAAGACTCTTGCTCTTGCCTTATATGCAAGGAATCCTTAAAGGAGAATGAAGATTAAATCAAATGTTCTCTTTGCGATAACTACACTCACCATAATTGCTTAGGATTACTTAAGCAGATGACTCTATTCCTAAAATCATCTGCCAATGCTTTTCCATATTTCTGCCCTCCCTGCAGACCCAAACTAAAAAAGTACATTACCCTGTTTGAAAGAGTTGATACCATAGAAACACGTATAACATCCCTCACACCATTGTAGCATCCCTGGACACTATACAAGCAAGACTAACAAACCTTGAAAAAAAAGAGACAACACAAAAAAAACAAACACCAAAATCTACAAACCATACTTGTACCCAACAATTGCAACCAAAACCCAATCCACAAAAATAATGAATCTTTCAAATATCAATATCCTCATCCTCATTAAAGAAGCCCTTGAGCATGAACGGAAATGACCAAATGCCATCTTATTTGGTCTAGAGGTCAATGACAATGATGACATCACTAATGTTCGAAACATCATCAGGGAATATCAAGCATCAACCATCTCCCCTGATGAAATACTTGATATTTCCTGTGTTGGTCCTGAGCTCAAAAATAAAGATGGCTTGATGTCCCCATGCCTCTGCAGGGTCGTTTGCAAAGACGAATCAAGCAAATGCAAATTTATCTTCTCAATAAATTCACTTGCAAAGAGCAACAACAACCACAAGAACCTTTGTTCTCGTCCTGATCTAACCTTACAGCAATGTGTACGAACTACATTCTGAGCTCAAAAGACTACATGAATTAGGTAATACTAATCTATACATTGACCTACAGTTGATTGTATCAAAAGCAAGAGCCACAACCCACATCACAATAACCATCACCCAAACATCCAACATTAGGATGCCCCCTTACTTCCTCCAGACCCACTCCTTCATATCTTAAATGCAAACTACTCAATGCAAGAAGCCTCACAAATAAAATGCATGAATTCTTCATCTTACTAAGCACAGCCACATTCAACATTATATTTGTCTGTGAGAATGGTTGAATGCATCTTTCCCAGACTCCATTACCACTGTAAGAGAATATCAAGTTTATCGGTCTGATTGCAAAATCCATAGAGAGGTGGAGTTGCTATATTCTATAAAAGTCTCTAAATCTAAAAAGATTCAAATTATACAAGAGCTTGCTCTTCTGAAACCATCACTCTGATCTGTCCTTAAATACCTCAATCCACTTCTTACTTTGCTATTGAGCCCTGACTATGATATAACTCATGCAAACAAGCTAACTTCACTACTGACATGGGCTGCCTCTTGCCCACACCCTCTTATTTTCCTTGGTGACCTCAACTTACCTCTTATAAATTGGACACTAAATGAATGTACATCTGAACCCATTCATTCAACCCTATACAATGCCGTTACCACACTGGGACTGGATCAATTAGTATATAACAACACCAGACTAAACAACTGCCTCGACCTCATCTTCTGCAACAGCTCAAACTCAATTTATGGCCTACAAATACAGGAACCATTTTCAAACAGTGACCATAGCATGATTGACTTTTGTCTAAATTTACACCCACTAAAAGAGGATCATAATGATGGATCTCCAAAATACAATTTTAAAAAAGCCAATTATGAACTCATAGCTGCCAACTTATCATCTCTTGATTGGCACATTCTGTTCTCTGATTGTAACACTACAGAAGAACATTATAACGCCTTCTTGCTGGAACTTGAAAGAGTCATTAAACTATATGTTCCATTAATAACCCCCATAAACAAAAAAAAAACAATTTACCCAAAATAATAAGAAAACTTCAATCTAAAAATCCTTATGGTTAAAAACAAAACTAAATATGTAACTAACTTTAAAACCATACAACACCTTATGCTGACAGATAAAGGCAGAAGGTACCTATTACCACTGCAAACAAGAAGAAAATCTTCTATGCACAAAATCCACCCGTGCCTTCTATAACTTTGTAAACACCAAACTTAAAGACTCAAAAATCATCCCACCCCTAAAAGGTCCTAATGGGAAACACTATAGCGATGAAGCTGTAAAGGCAAACCGCTTCAACAGTTCAATCTTCAGTTCAATCTTTGTTAACAGTAATGGCTTATGCCCCACATTTCCTAATCATGCGACAACTAACTACAATGACCTAGAAATTGACTTTACTGAAGATAACGTAGAAAATGCAATACACCATCTTAAACCATCTTTATCTATTAGCCCTGATGGCTTATGTGCATTCTTCTTTAAAAAAGCTCTCCACTACCATAGCTGAACCACTAACATAATATATGAGTTCAGAACCAGCTCTTTACCAAACCTATGGTCTTTAGCAATGGTCATCCCTATTTTTGAAAAAAATGACCCTTGCTTGGTTGAAAACTACAGACCAATCTCATTGTGTTGTGTCACGTGCAAAGTTATGGAATCAATTATTAATCAATGCATTACCTTCCACCTAGAGTCTAACAACTTACTCTCCAATAAACAATTTGGTTTCAGAAAAATTGTCCTGCAATTTGCAACTTCTACACTGCAAAACATATGGACTACACTTCTCACGCAGGGTAAAGCAATAGATGTAATTTACATTGACCTCTGCAAAGCATTTGACTCAGTGGTACATGACAAACTACTATTAAAATTAAATTCTTATGGCATTTCTGGATCCCTTCACAAGTGGATTACTGCCTTCCTGACAAACAGGCAACAAATAGTAAAAATAGGAAACGCCCTATCAAACCCTGCCCCAGTTATCAGCAGTGTCCCACAAGGGAGCGTTCTAGGACCCACACTCTTTACACTCTATATAAATGACGTTTGTGATCACCTTATTAGCAACTGCGTCCTCTTCGCTGATGATGTTAAACTATTCAATACCACCATCAATGCTACCGTCCTTCAAAAAGACCTTGATTATGTGTCTGAATGGTCTAACAATTGGCAACTCCAAATATCTACCAACAAATGCTCTGTCCTACACATTGGTAAAAAAAATCTATATACCAAATACAATCTAGGCGGATATGACCTTGTTGATGACCCTCACTTTGTCAAGGACCTTGGAGTTCTCATATGAATGATCTAACACCAAAGCTCACTGCAACAGTATTGCCAAAAAGGCTTTAAGAGTTGTAAATTTAATTTTATGAAGCTTCTCCTCTGGTAATACTGTTTTGTTAACTAGGGCATTCTTTGCTAGACCAATACTTGAATTCAGCTCTGCTGTCTGCAATCTGCACTGTATATCTGACATAAATACAATTGAGCGAGTCCAGAAATATTTTACCAGAAGAGTACTACATTCCTCTGTTCACAACAGAATACCCTACAGCCAGACTTGAGATTCTTGGCTTAGACAACCTTGAACTACTGACTAAGATTAGACTTAAGCATAGTACATAAAATCATATGTTACAACATCTTACCAGTTAATGAATATTTCAGCTTTAACAACAACACTAGAGCGCACAACAGATATAAACTAAATGTAAACCACTCCAAACTTGATTGCAGGAAGTATGATTTCAGCAACAGAGTGGTCAATGTCTGGAACTCACTACCTGATTCTGTTGTCACCTGCTCAAACCCCCACTCCTTTACCCTCAAACTAACCTCTATTGACCTCACCCCATTCCTAAGAGGTCTGTGGGCATG